>CAXAJV010001130.1:760729-1166729 GCA_963969225.1 Xylocopa violacea
ACATTGTATATCCTAACCCAAGGCAACCTAACATCTCGGATGGAATATTTTACAACATTCCTGGCATATCGGTCCCTACTTATCGGTGGAAACATTGTATACGTCTATAACGATATATATCTTAGCCTAAGGCAACCTAACATCTCGGATGTAATATTTTACAACATTCTGGCGTGTCGTCGCCTGCTTCTCGATGGGGAGATTATATACGTCTATAACGTTGTATATCCTAACCTAACGCAACCTAACATTTGAGATGTAATATTTTACAACATTCCTTGCATGTCGGTGCCTACGTCTCGGTGGAAACATTATGTACGTCTATAACGATATATATCCTAACCTAAGGCAACCTAGCACCTCGGATGTAATAGTTGACAACATTCCTGGCGTGTAGGCCCGTACATCTCGGTGGGAACATTGTATACGTCTATAACGTTATATATCGTAGCCTAAGGCGACGTAACATGTCGAATGTCATATTTTACATCATTCCTGGCGTGTCGTCTCCTGTTTCTCGATGGGAACATTATATACGTCTATAACGTTGTGTATCCTAACGTAACGCAACCTAACATCTGGGATGTAATATTCCTGGCGTGTCGTCGCCTACTTCTGGATGGGGAGATTATATACGTCTATAACGTTATATATCCTAACCTAAGGCAACCTAACATCTCGGATGTAATAGTTGACAACATCCCTGGCGTGTCCGCCCGTACTTCTCGGTGGGAACATTATATACGCCTATAACGTTATATATCCTAGCCTAAGGCCACATAACATGTCGAATGTCATATTTTACAACATTCCTGGCGTGTCGTCGCCTGCTTCTCGATGGGGACATTATATACGTCTATAACGTTGTAAATCCTAACCTAAAGCAACCTAACATCTGGGATGTAATATTTTACATGATTCCTGGCATGTCGGTCCCCAAGTCTCGGTAGGAACATTATATACGTCTATAACGATATATATCCAAACCTAAGGGAACCTAACATCTCGGATGTAATATTTTACAACATTCCTGGCGCTTCGGCTCCTACTTTTCGGTGGGAACATTATATACGTCTATAACGTTACATTTCCTAACGTAAGGCAACATAACATCTCGGATGTAATATTTTACAACATTCCTGGCGATTCGGCTCCTACTTTTCGGTGGGAACATTATATACGTCTATAACGTTGTATATCCTAACCTAAGGCAACCCAACATCTCGGATGTAATATTTTACATCATTCCTGTCATGTCGGTCCCTACGTCTCGTTGGGAATACTCTATGCGTCTATAGCGTTGTATATACTAACCTAAGGGAACCTAACACATCAGGTGTAATATTTATCGATGGGGACATTATACATGTCTATAACGTTGTATATCCTAGTCTAAGCAATCTAACATCTCGGATGTAATATATTACAACATTCCTGGCCTGTCGCCGCCTGCTTCTCGGTGGGGACATTATATACGTCTATAACGTTGTATATCCTAACCTAACACAACCTAACATCTGGGATTTAATATTTTACATCAGTCCTGGCGTGTCGTCGCCTGCTTCTCGATGGGGTCATTATATACGTCTATAACGTTGTATATCCTAACCTAACGCACCCTAAAACCTGGGATGTAATATTTTACAACATTCCTGGCATGTCGGTCCCTACGTCTCGGTGGGAACATTCTATACGTCTATAACGTTGTATATCCTAACCTAAGGGAACCTAACATCTCGGGTATAGTATTTTACAACATTCCTGACGCGTCGGCCCCTATTTCTCGGTGGGACCATTATATACGTCTATAGCGTTACATATCCTAGCCTAAGGCGACCTGACATGTCGAATGTAATATTTTACATCATTCCTGGCGTGTCCGCCCGTAGATCTCGGTGGTAACATTACATACGTCTATAACGTCATGTATTCTAGCCTAAGGCAACCTAACATGCCGAATGTAATATTTTAGAACATTCCTGGCGTGTTGTCGCCTGCTTCTCGGTGGGGACATTATATATGTCTATAACGTTGTATATCCTAACCTGACGAAACCTAACATCTGGGATGTAATATTTTACAACATTCCTGGCGTGTCGTCGCCTGCTTCTTGATGGGGACATTATATACGTCTATAACGTTGTATATCCTAACCTAACGCAACCTAACATCTGGGATGTAATATTTTACAACATTCCTGACGCGTCAGCACCTATTTCTCGGTGGGAACTTTATATACGTCTTTAACGTTATATATCCTAGCCTAAGGCGACCTAGCATGTCGAATGTAATATTTTACATCATTCCTGTCGTGTCGACCCGTATTTCTCGGTGGTAACATTATATGCGTCTATAGCGTTACATATCGTAGCCTAAGGCGACCTGACATGTCGAATGTAATATTTTGCAACGTTCCTGGCGTGTCGTCGCCTGCTTCTCGATGGGGACATTATATACGTCTATAGCGTTGTTTATCCTAACCTAATGCAATCTAACATCTAGGATGTAATATTTTACAACATTCCTGGCATGTCAGTCCCTACGTCTCGCTGGGAACGTTATATACGTCTATAACGACATATATCCAAACTTAAGGGAAACTAACATCTCGGATGTAATATTTTACAACATTCCTGGCGATTCGGCTCCTACTTTTCGGTGGGAACATTATATACGTCTATAACGTTGTATATCCTAACCTAAGGCAACCCAACATCTCGGATGTAATATTGAACATCATTCCTGTCATGTCGGTCCCTACGTCTCGTTGGGAACACTCTATGCGTCTATAGCGTTGTATATCCTAACCTAAGGGAACCTAACATTTCAGGTGTAATATGTTACAACATTCCTGGCGTGTTGTCGCCTGCTTCTCGATGGGGACATTATATATGTCTATAACGTTGTATATCCTAACCTAACGAAACCTAACATCTGGGATGTAATATTTTACAACATTCCTGGCGTGTCGTCGCCTGCTTCTTGATGGGGACATTATATACGTCTATAACGTTGTATATCCTAACCTAACGCAACCTAACATCTGGGATGTAATATTTTACAACATTCCTGACGCGTCGGCACCTATTTCTAGGTGAGAACTTTATATACGTCTTTAACGTTATGTATCCTAGCCTAAGGCGACCTAGCATGTCGAATGTAATATTTTACATCATTCCTGTCGTGTCGACCCGTATTTCTCGCTGGGAGCATTATATACGTTTATAACGATATATATCCTAACCTAACGCAACCTAACATCTCGGATGTAATATTTTACAACATTCCTGGCGTGTCGTCCCCTACTTCTCGATGGGGACATTAAATACATCTATAACGTTGTATATCCTAACCTAAGGCAACCCAACATCTCGGATGTAATATTTTACATCATTCCTGTCATGCCGGTCCCTACGTCTCGTTGGGAACACTCTATGCGTCTATAGCGTTGTATATCCTAACCTAAGGGAACCTAACGTCTCAGGTGTAATATTTTACAACATTGCTGGCGTGTTGTCGCCTGCTTATCGATGGGGACATTATACATGTCTATAACGTTGTATATCCTAGTCTAAGCAATCTAACATCTCGGATGTAATATATTACAACATTCCTGGCGTGTCGTCGCCTGCTTCTCGATGGGGACATTATATACGTCTATAACGTTGTATATCCTAACCTAACGCAACCTAACATCTGGGATTTAATATTTTACATAATTCCTGGCGTTTCGTCGCCTGCTTCTCGATGGAGTCATT
Organism: Xylocopa violacea; assembly: GCA_963969225.1. NCBI lineage: Eukaryota > Metazoa > Arthropoda > Insecta > Hymenoptera > Apidae > Xylocopa > Xylocopa violacea. The sequence continues at coordinate 764,488 of CAXAJV010001130.1, forward strand.
ATATACGTCTATAACGTTGTATATCCTAACCTAACGCAACCTAAAATCTGGGATGTAATATTTTACAACATTCCTGGCATGTCGGTCCCTACGTCTCGGTGGGAACATTCTATACTTCTATAACGTTGTATATCCTAACCTAAGGGAACCTAACATCTCGGGTGTAGTATTTTACAACATTCCTGACGCGTCGGCCCCTATTTTTCGGCGGGACCATTATATACGTCTATAGCGTTACATATCGTAGCCTAAGGCGACCTAACATGTCGAATGTAATATTTTACAACGTTCCTCGCGTGTCGTCGCCTGCTTCTCGATGCGGACATTATATACGTCTATAACGTTGCATATCCTAACCTAATGCAACCTAACATCTAGGATGTAATATTTTACATCATTCCTGGCATGTCAGTCCCTACGTCTCGCTGGGAACATTATATACGTCTATAACGATATATATCCTAACCTAACGCAACCTAACATCTCGGATGTAATATTTTACAACATTCCTGGCGTGTCGTCGCCTGCTTCTTGATGGCGACATTATATACATCTATTACGTTGTATATCCTACCCAAACGCAACCTAAAATCTGGGATGAAATATTTTACAACATTCCTGGCATGTCGGTACCTACGTCTCGGTGGAAACATTCTATATGTCTATAACGTTGTATATCCTAACCTAAGGGAACCTAACATATCGGGTGTAATATTTTACAGCATTCCTGACGCGTCGGCCCCTATTTCTCGGTGGGAACATTATATACGTCTACAACGTTGTATATCCTAACCTAAGGCAACCTAACATTTCGGATGTAATATTTGATAACATTCCTGGCGTGTCGGCCCGTACATCGTGGTGGGAAAATCATATACGTCTATAGCGATATATATCCTAACCGAAGGCAACCTAACATTCCGAATGTAATATTTTACAACATTCCTGGCGCGTCGGTTCCTATTTTTCGGTGGGAACATTATATACGTCTATAACGTTACATATCCTAACGTAATGCAACATAACATCTCGGATGTAATATTTTACAACATTCCTGGCGTGTTGTCGCCTGCTTCTCGATGGGGACGTTATATACGTCTATAACGTTGTATATCCGAACCTAAAGCAACCTAACATCTGGGTTCTAATATTTTACAAGATTCCTGCCGTGTCGTCGCCTGCTTATCGAGGGGCACATTATATACGTCCATAACGTTGTATATCCTAACCTAACGCAACCCACCATGTCGAATGTTATATTTTACATCATTCCAGTCGTGTCGGGCCGTTGTTCTCGGTGGTAACATTATATGCGTCTATAACGATATATCCTAGCCTAAGGAAACCTAACATATCAAATGTAATATTTTACAACACTCCTGTCGTGTCGTCGCCTACTTCTGGATAGGGACATTATATACATCTATAACTTTGTATATCCTAACCTAAAGCAACCTAACATCTCGGATGTAATATTTTGCAACATTCCTGGCATGTCGGTCCCTACATCTCGGTGGGAACATACTATACGTCTATAACGTTGTATATCCTAACCTAAGGGTACCTAACATCTCGGGTGTAAACTTTTACAACATTCCTGCCGCGTCGGACCCTATTTTTCGGTGGGAACATTATATACGGCTATAACGTTATATATCCTAGCCTAAGGCAACCTAACATGTCGAATGTAATATTTTACAACATTCCTGGCGTGTCGTCGCCAACTTCTCGATGGGGACATTATATACATCTACAACATTGTATATCCTAACCTAAGGCAACCTAACATCTCGGATGTAATATTTTACAACATCCTGGCTTGTCGTCGCCTGCTTCTCGATGGGGACATTATATACGTCTATAACGTTGTATATCCTATCCTAATGCAACCTAACATTTGGGATGCAATATTTTACAGCATTCCTGGCATGTCGGTGCCTACGTCTCGGTCGGAACATTATATACGTCTATAACGATATATATCCTAACCTAAGGCAGCCTAACATCTCGGATGTAATAGTTGACAACATTCCTGGCGTGTCCGCCCGCACTTCTCGGTGGGAACATTATATACGTCTATAACGTTATATATCCTAGCCTAAGGCCACCTAACATGTCGAATGTAATATTTTACAACATTCCTGGCGCGTCGTCTCCTGCTTCTCGATGAGGACATAATATACGTCCATAACGTTGTATATCCTAACCTAACGCAACCTAACACCTCGGATGTAATATTTTACAACATTCCTGGCATGTTGGTCCCTACTTCTCGGTGGAAACATTGTATACGTCTATAACGATATATATCCTAACCTAGGGCAACCTAACATCTCGGATGTAATAGTTGACAACATTCCTGGCGCGTCCGCCCGTACTTCTCGGTGGAAACATTGTATACGTCTATAACGATATATATCCTTGCCTAAGGCAACCTAACATCTCGGATGTAATATTTTACAACATTCTGGCGTGTCGTCTCCTGCTTCTCGATGGGGACATTATATACGTCTACAATGTTGTATATCCTAACCTAACGCAACCTAACATCTGGGATGTAATATTTTACAAGATTCCTGGCATGTCGGTCCCCAAGTCTCGGTAGGAACATTATATACGTCTATAACGATATATATCTAAACGTAAGGGAACCTAACATTTCGGATGTAATATTTTACAACATTCCTGGCATGTCGGTCCCTACTTCTCGGTGGGAATATTATATCCGTCTATAACGATATATATCCTAGCCTAAGGCGACCTAACATGTCGAATGTAATATTTTACTTCATTCCTGGCGTGTCGTCGCCTGCTTCTCGATGGGAACATTATATACGTCTATAACGTTTTGTATCCTAACCTAACGCAACCTAATATCTGGGATGTAATATTTTACAACATTCCTGGAGTGTCGTCGCCTACTTCTCGATAGGGTCATTATATACATCTATAACGTTGTATATCCTAACCTAAGGAAACCTAACATCTCGAATGTAATATTTTATAACATTCCTGGCGTTTCGTCGCCTGCTTCTCGATGGGGACATTATATACGTCTATAACGTTGTATATCCTAACCTAACGCAACCTAACATCTCGGATGTAATATTTAACAACATTCCTGGCATGTCGGTCCCTACATCTCGGTGGGAACATGCTATACGTTTATAACGATATATATCCTAACCTAGGGCAACCTAACATCTCGGATGTAATAGTTGACAACATTCCTGGCGCGTCCGCCCGTACTTCTCGGTGGGACCATTATATACGTCTATAACGTTATATATCCTAGCCCAAGGCGACCTAACATGTCGAATGTAATATTTTACATCATTCCTGGCGTGTCGTAGCCTGCTTCTCGATGGGGACATTATATACGTCTATAATGTTGTATATCTTAACCTAACGCAACTTAACATCTGGGATGTAATATTTTACAGCATTCCTGGCGTGTCGTCGCCTACTTCTGGATGGGGACATTATATACGTCTATAACGTTATATATCCTAACCTAATGCAACCTAACATCTCGGATGTAATAGTTGACAAAATTCCTGGCGTGTCCGCCCGTACTTCTCGGTGGGAACATTATATACGTCTATAACGTTGTATATTCTAGCCTAAGGCCACCTAACATGTCGAATGTAATATTTTACAACATTCCTGGCGCGTCCGCCCGTACTTCTCGGTGGGAACATTATATACGTCTATAACGTTATATATCCTAGCCTAAGGCGGCCTAACATGTCGAATGTAATATTTTACAACATTCTGGCGTTTCGTCGCCTGCTTCTCGATGGGAACATTATATACGTCTATAACATTGTGTTTCCTAACCTAACGCAACCTAACATCTGGGATGTAATGTTCGTGGCGTGTCGTCGCCTACTTCTGGATGGTGTCATTATATACATCTATAACGTTGTATATCCTAACCTAAGGGAGCCTAACTTCTCGGGTGTAATATTTTACAACATTCCCGACGCGTCGGCCCCTATTTTTCGGTGGGAACATTATATTCGTCTATAACATTGTATATCCTAACCCAAGGCAACCTAACATCTCGGATGTAATATTTTACAACATTCCTGGCGTGTCGTCGCCTAGTTTGGATGGGGTCATTATATACATCTATAACGCTGTATATCCTAACCTAAGGCAACCTAAAATCTCGGATGTAATATTTTACAACATTCCTGGCATGTCGGTCCCTACATCTCTGTGGGAACATACTATACGTCTATAACGTTGTATATCCTAACCTAAGGGAACCTAACATCTCGGGTGTAAACTTTTACAACATTCCTGACGCGTCGGGCCCTATTTTTCGGTGGGAACATTATATACGGCTATAACGTTATATATCCTAACCTAACGCAACCTAACATTTGGGATGTAGTATTTTACAACATTCCTTGCATGTCGGTGCCTACGTCTCGGTAGGAACATTATATACGTCTATGACGATATATATCCTGACGCAAGGCAACCTAACACCTCGGATGTAATAGTTGACAACATTCCTGGCGTGTAGGCCCGTACTTCTCGGTGGGAACATTGTATACGTCTATAACGGTATATATCCTAGCCTAAGGCGACCTAACATATCGAATGTAATATTTTACATAATTCCTGGCGTGTCGTCGCCTGCTTCTCGATGGGAACATTATATACGTCTATAACGTTGTGTATCCTAACCTAACGCAACCTAACATCTGGGATGTAATATTCCTGGCGTGTCGTCGCCTACTTCTGGATGGGGACATTATATACGTCTATAACGTTATATATCCCAACCTAAGGCAACCTAACATCTCGGATGTAATAGTTGGCAAAATTCCTGGCGTGTACGCCCGTACTTCTCGGTGGGAACATTATATACGTCTATAACGCTGTATATCCTAGCCTAAGGCCAGCTAACATGTCGAATGTAATATTTTACAACATTCCTGACGCGTCGGCCCCTATTTTTCGGTGGGAACATTATATACGTCTATAACGTTATATATCCTAGTCTAAGGCAACCTAACATGTCGACTGTAATATTTTACAACATTCCTGACGTGTCGCCGCCTGCTTCTCGATGGGGACATAATATACATCTATAACATTGTATATCCGAACCTAAGGCAACCTAACATCTCGGATGTAATATTTTACAACATTCTGGCGTGTCGTCGCCGGCTTCTCGATGGGGAGATTATATACGTCTATAACGTTGTATATCCTAACCTAACGCAACCTAACATTTGGGATGTAATATTTTACAACACTCCTTGCATGTCGGTGCCTACGTCTCGGTGGGAACATTATATACGTCTATAACGATATATATCCTAACCCAAGGCAACCTAACACCTCGGATGTAATAGTTGACCACATTCCTGGCATGTAGGCCCGTACTTCTCGGTGGGAACATTGTAAACGCCTATAACGTTATATATCCTAGCCTAAGGCGACCTAACATGTCGAATGTAATATTTTACATCATTCCTGGCGTGTCGTCGCCTGCTTCTCGATGGGAACATTATATACGTCTATAACGTTATATATCATAACCTAAGGCAACCGAACATCTGGGATGTAATATTTTACAACATTCCTGGCATTTCGGTCCCTACTTCTCGGTGGAAACATTGTATACGTCTATAACGATATATATCCTAGCCTAAGGCAACCTAACATCTCGCATGTAATATTTTACAACATTCCTGGCGTGTCGTCGCCTACTTCTCGATGGGGACATTATATACGTCTATAACGTTATATATCCTAGCCTAAGGCAACCTAACATGTCGAATGTAATATTTTACAACATTCCAGGCGTGTCGTCGCCTGCTTCTCGATGGGGACATTATATACGTCTATAACGTTGTATATCCTAACCTAAAGCAACCTAACATCTGGGATGTAATATTTTACAAGATTCCTGGCATGTCGGTCCGCAAGTCTCGGTGGGAACATTATATACGTCTATAACGATATATATCCTAACCTAAGGCAACCTAACACCTCGGATGTAATAGTTGACAACATTCCTGGCGTGCAGGCCCGTACTTCTCGGTGGGAACATTGTATACGTCTATAACGATATATATCCTAGCCTAAGGCGACCTAACATGTCGAATGTAATATTTTACATCATTCCTGGCGTGTCGTCGCCTGCTTCTCGATGGGAACATTACATGCGTCTATAACGTTATATATCATAACCTAAGGGAACCTAACATCTCGGATGTAATATTTTAAAACATTCCTGGCATGTCGGTCCCTACTTCTCGGTGGGAATATTATATACGTCTATAACGTCATATATCATAACCTAAGGCAACCTAACATCTCGGATGTAATATTTTACAACATTCCTGGCATATCGGTCCCTACTTCTCGGTGGAAACATTGTATACGTCTATAACGATATATATCCTAGCCTAAGGCAACCTAACATCTCGGATGTAATATTTTACAACATTCCTGGCGCGTCGGTTCCTATTTTTCGGTGGGAACATTATATACGTCTATAACGTTATATATCCTAACCTAAGGGACCCTAACATGTCGTATGTAATATTTTACAACATTCCTGGCGTGTCGTAGCCTGCTTCTTGATGGGGACATTATATACGTCTATAACGTTGTATATCCTAACTTAAAGCAACCTAACATCTGGGATGTAATATTTTACAACATCCCTGGCGTGTCGTCGCCTAGTTTGGATGGGGTCATTATATACATGTACAACGCTGTATATCCTAACCTAAGGCAACCTAACATCTCGGATGTAATATTTTACAACATTCCTGGCATGTCGGTCCCTACATCTCGGTGGGAACATACTATACGTCTATAACGCTGTATATCCTAACCTAAGGGAACCTAACATCTCGAGTGTAAACTTTTACAACTTTCCTGACGCGTCGGGCCCTATTTTTCGGTGGGAACATTATATACGGCTATAACGTTATATATCCCAGCCTAAGGCAACCTAACATGTCGAATGTAATATTTTACAACATTCCTGTCGTGTCGTCGCCTGGTTCTCGATGGGGAGATTATATACGTCTATAACGTTGTATATCCTAACCTAACGTAACCTAACATTTGGGATGTAATATTTTACAACATTCCTGGCATATCAGTCCCTACTTCTCGGTGGAAACATTGTATACGTCTATAACGATATATATCCTAGCCTAGGGCAACCTAACATCTCGGATGTAATATTTTACAACATTCCTGGCGTGTCGTCGCCTACTTCTCGATGGGGACATTATATACGTCTATAACGATATACATCCAAACCTAAGGGAACCTAACATCTCGGATGTAATATTTTAAAACATTCCTGGCATGTCGGTCCCTACTTCTCGGTGGGAATATTATATACGTCTATAACGTTATATATCATAACCTAAGGCAACCTAACATCTCGGATGTAATATTTTACAACATTCCTGGCATATCGGTCCCTACTTCTCGGAGGAAACATTGTATACATCTATAACGATATATATCCTAGCCTAAGGCAACCTAACATCTCGGATGTAATATTTTACAACATTCCTGGCGTGTCGTCGCCTACTTCTCGATGGGGACATTATATACATCTATAACATTGTATATCCTAACCTAAGGCAACCTAACATCTCGGATGTAATATTTTACAACATTCTGGCGTGTCGTCGCCGGCTTCTCGATGGGGAGATTATAAACGTCTATAACGTTGTATATCCTAACCTAACGCAACCTAACATTTGGGATGTAATATTTTACAACATTCCTTGCATGTCGGTGCCTACGTCTCGGTAGGAACATTATATACGTCTATAACGATATATGTCCTGACCCAAGGCAACCTAGCACCTCGCATGTAATAGTTGACAACATTCCTGGCGTGTAGGCCCGTACTTCTCGGTGGGAACATTGTATACGTCTATAACGTTATATATCCTAGCCTAAGGCAACCTAACATATCGAACGTAATATTTTACATCATTCCTGGCGTGTCGTCGCCTGCTTCTCGATGGGAACATTATATACGTCTATAACGTTGTGTATCCTAACCTAACGCAACCTAACATCTGGGATGTAATATTCCTGGCGTGTCGTCGCCTACTTCTCGATGGGGACATTATATACGTCTATAACGTTATATATCCTAACCTAAGGCAACATAACATCTCGGATGTAATATTTTACAACATTCTGGCGTGTCGTCGCCTGCTTCTCGATGGGAACATTATATACGTCTATAACGTTATATATCATAACCTAAGGCAACCGAACATCTGGGATGTAATATTTTACAACATTCCTGGCATATCGGTCCCTACTTCTCGGTGGAAACATTGTATACGTCTATAACGATATATATCCTAGCCTAAGGCAACCTAACATCTCGCATGTAATATTTTACAACATTCCTGGCGTGTCGTCGCCTACTTCTCGATGGGGACATTATATACGTCGATAACGTTATATATCCTAGCCTAAGGCAACCTAACATGTCGAATGTAATATTTTACAACATTCCTGGCTTGTCGTCGCCTACTTCTCGATGGGGACATTATATACATCTATAACATTGTATATCCTAACCCAAGGCAACCTAACATCTCGGATGGAATATTTTACAACATTCCTGGCGTGTCGTTGCCTGCTTCTCGATGGGGACATTATATACGTCTATAACGTTGTATATCCTAACCTACCGCAACCAAACATCTCGGATGTAATATTTTACAACATTCCTGGCATGTCGGTCCCTACTTCTCGTTGGGAATATTATATACGTCTATAACTTTATATATCATAACCTAAGGCAACCTAACATCTCGGATGTAATATTTTACAACATTCCTGGCATATCGGTCCCTACTTCTCGGTGGAATCATTGTATACGTCTATAACGATATATATCCTAGCCTAAGGCAACCTAACAGCTCGGATGTAATATTTTACAACATTCCTGGCGCGTCGGCTCCTATTTTTCGGTGGGAACATTATATACGTCTATAACGTTATATATCCTAACCTAAGGGACCCTAACATGTCGTATGTAATATTTTACATCATTCCTGGCGTGTCGTAGCCTGCTTCTCGATGGGGACATTGTATACGTCTATAATGTTGTATATCCTAACCTAAAGCAACCTAACATCTGGGATGTAATATTTTCAACATTCCTGGCGTGTCGTCGCCTAGTTTGGATGGGGTCATTATATACTTCTATAACGCTGTATATCCTAACCTAAGGCAACCTAACATCTCGGATGTAATATTTTACAACATTCCTGGCATGTCGGTCCCTACATCTCTGTGGGAACATACTATACGTCTATAACGTTGTATATCCTAACCTAAGGGAACCTAACATCTCGGGTGTAAACTTTTACAACATTCCTGACGCGTCGGGCCCTATTTTTCGGTGGGAACATTATATACGTCTATAACGATATATATCCTAGCCTAGGGCAACCTAACATCTCGGATGTAATATTTTACATCATTCCTGGCGTGTCGTCGCCTGCTTCTCGATGGGAACATTATATACGTCTATAACGTTGTGTATCCTAACCTAACGCAACCTAACATCTGGGATGTAATATTCCTGGCGTGTCGTCGCCTACTTCTGGATGGGGACATTATATGCGTCTATAACGTTATATATCCTAACCTAAGGCAACCTAACATCTCGGATGTAATAGTTGGCAAAATTCCTGGCGTGTCCGCCCGTACTTCTCGGTGGGAACATTATATACGTCTATAACGTTGTATATCCTAGCCTAAGGCCAGCTAACATGTCGAATGTAATATTTTACAACATTCCTGACGCGTCGGCCCCTATTTTTCGGTGGGAACATTATATACGTCTATAACGTTATATATCCTAGTCTAAGGCAACCTAACATGTCGACTGTAATATTTTACAACATTCCTGACGTGTCGTCGCCTGCTTCTCGATGGGGACATAATATACATCTATAACATTGTATATCCTAACCTAAGGCAACCTAACATCTCGGATGTAATATTTTACAACATTCTGGCCTGTCGTCGCCGGCTTCTCGATGGTGAGATTATATACGTCTATAACGTTGTATATCCTAACCTAACGCAACCTAACATTTGGGATGTAATATTTTACAACACTCCTTGCATGTCGGTGCCTACGTCTCGGTGGGAACATTATATACGTCTATAACGATATATATCCTAACCCAAGGCAACCTAACACCTCGGATGTAATAGTTGACCACATTCCTGGCATGTAGGCCCGTACTTCTCGGTGGGAACATTGTATACGCCTATAACGTTATATATCCTAGCCTAAGGCGACCTAACATGTCGAATGTAATATTTTACATCATTCCTGGCGTGTCGTCGCCTGCTTCTCGATCGGAACATTATATACGTCTATAACGTTGTATATCCAAACCTAAGGGAACCTAACATCTCGGATGTAATATTTTACAACATTCCTGGCATGTCGGTCCCTACTTCTCGGTGGGAAAATTATATACGTCTATAACGTTATATATCATAACCTAAGGCAACCTAACTTCTCGGATGTAATATTTTACAACATTCCTGGCATATCGGTCCCTATTTTTCGGTGGGAACATTATATACGTCTATAACGTTATATATCCTAGCCTAAGGATACCTAACATGTCGAATGTAATACTTTACAACATTCCTGGCGTGTCGTCGCCTACTTCTCGATGGGGACATTATATACATCTATAACACTGTATATCCTAACCTAAGGCAACCTAACAACTCGGATGTAATATTTTACCACATTCCTGGCATGTCGGTGCCTACGTCTCGGTGGGAACATTATACACGTCTATAGCGATATATATCCTAACCTAAGGCAACCTAACGCCGCGGATGTAATAGTTGACAACATTCCTGGCGTGTCCGCCCGTACTTCTCGGTGGGAACATTATATACGTCTATAACGTTATATATCCTAGCCTAAGGCGACCTAACATGTCGAATGTAATATTTTACATCATTCCTGGCGTGTCGTCGCCTGCTTCTCGATGGGGACATTATATACATCTATAACATTGTATATCGTAACCTAAGGCAACCTAACATCTCGGATGTAATATTTTACAACATTCTGGCGTGTCGTCGCCTGCTTCTCGATGGGGAGATTATATACGTCTATAACGTTGTATGTCCTAACCTAACGCAACCTAACATGTCGAATGTAATATTTTACAACATTCCTGGCGTGTCGTCGCCTACTTCTCGATGGGGACATTATATACATCTATAACATTGTATATCCTAACCCAAGGCAACCTAACATCTCGGATGAAATATTTTACAACATTCCTGGCATATCGGTCCCTACTTCTCGGTGGAAACATTGTATACGTCTATAACGATATATATCCTAGCCTAAAGCAACCTAACATCTCGGATGTAATATTTTACAACATTCTGGCGTGTCGTCTCCTGCTTCTCGATGGGGACATTATATACGACTACAATGTTGTATATCCTAACCTAACGCAACCTAACATCTGGGATGTAATATTTTACAAGATTCCTGGCATGTCGGTCTCCAAGTCTCGGTAGGAACATTATATACGTCTATAACGATATATATCCAAACGTAAGGGAACCTAACTTCTCGGATGTAATATTTTACAACATTCCTGGCATATCGGTCCCTACATCTCGGTGGGGACATTATATACATCTATAACATTGTATATCCTAACCCAAGGCAACCTAACATCTCGGATGGAATATTTTACAACATTCCTGGCATATCGGTCCCTACTTATCGGTGGAAACATTGTATACGTCTATAACGATATATATCTTAGCCTAAGGCAACCTAACATCTCGGATGTAATATTTTACAACATTCTGGCGTGTCGTCGCCTGCTTCTCGATGGGGAGATTATATACGTCTATAACGTTGTATATCCTAACCTAACGCAACCTAACATTTGAGATGTAATATTTTACAACATTCCTTGCATGTCGGTGCCTACGTCTCGGTGGAAACATTATGTACGTCTATAACGATATATATCCTAACCTAAGGCAACCTAGCACCTCGGATGTAATAGTTGACAACATTCCTGGCGTGTAGGCCCGTACATCTCGGTGGGAACATTGTATACGTCTATAACGTTATATATCGTAGCCTAAGGCGACTTAACATGTCGAATGTCATATTTTACATCATTCCTGGCGTGTCGTCGCCTGCTTCTCGATGGGGACATTATATACGTCTATAACGTTGTAAATCCTAACCTAAAGCAACCTAACATCTGGGATGTAATATTTTACATGATTCCTGGCATGTCGGTCCCCAAGTCTCGGTAGGAACATTATATACGTCTATAACGATATATATCCAAACCTAAGGGAACCTAACATCTCGGATGTAATATTTTACAACATTCCTGGCGCTTCGGCTCCTACTTTTCGGTGGGAACATTATATACGTCTATAACGTTACATATCCTAACGTAAGGCAACATAACATCTCGGATGTAATATTTTACAACATTCCTGGCGATTCGGCTCCTACTTTTCGGTGGGAACATTATATACGTCTATAACGTTGTATATCCTAACCTAAGGCAACCCAACATCTCGGATGTAATATTTTACATCATTCCTGTCATGTCGGTCCCTACGTCTCGTTGGGAATACTCTATGCGTCTATAGCGTTGTATATACTAACCTAAGGGAACCTAACACCTCAGGTGTAATATTTATCGATGGGGACATTATACATGTCTATAACGTTGTATATCCTAGTCTAAGCAATCTAACATCTCGGATGTAATATATTACAACATTCCTGGCGTGTCGTCGCCTGCTTCTCGATGGGGACATTATATACGTCTATAACGTTGTATATCCTAACCTAACGCAACCTAACATCTGGGATTTAATATTTTACATAATTCCTGGCGTTTCGTCGCCTGCTTCTCGATGGAGTCATTATATACGTCTATAACGTTGTATATCCTAACCTAACGCAACCTAAAATCTGGGATGTAATATTTTACAACATTCCTGGCATGTCGGTCCCTACGTCTCGGTGGGAACATTCTATACTTCTATAACGTTGTATATCCTAACCTAAGGGAACCTAACATCTCGGGTGTAGTATTTTACAACATTCCTGACGCGTCGGCCCCTATTTTTCGGCGGGACCATTATATACGTCTATAGCGTTACATATCGTAGCCTAAGGCGACCTAACATGTCGAATGTAATATTTTACAACGTTCCTCGCGTGTCGTCGCCTGCTTCTCGATGCGGACATTATATACGTCTATAACGTTGCATATCCTAACCTAATGCAACCTAACATCTAGGATGTAATATTTTACATCATTACTGGCATGTCAGTCCCTACGTCTCGCTGGGAACATTATATACGTCTATAACGATATATATCCTAACCTAACGCAACCTAACATCTCGGATGTAATATTTTACAACATTCCTGGCGTGTCGTCGCCTGCTTCTTGATGGCGACATTATATACATCTATAACGTTGTATATCCTACCCAAACGCAACCTAAAATCTGGGATGAAATATTTTACAACATTCCTGGCATGTCGGTACCTACGTCTCGGTGGGAACATTCTATATGTCTATAACGTTGTATCTCCTAACCTAAGGGAACCTAACATATCGGGTGTAATATTTTACAGCATTCCTGACGCGTCGGCCCCTATTTCTCGGTGGGAACATTATATACGTCTACAACGTTGTATATCCTAACCTAAGGCAACCTAACATTTCGGATGTAATATTTGATAACATTCCTGGCGTGTCGGCCCGTACATCGTGGTGGGAAAATCATATACGTCTATAGCGATATATATCCTAACCGAAGGCAACCTAACATTCCGAATGTAATATTTTACAACATTCCTGGCGCGTCGGTTCCTATTTTTCGGTGGGAACATTATATACGTCTATAACGTTACATATCCTAACGTAATGCAACATAACATCTCGGATGTAATATTTTACAACATTCCTGGCGTGTTGTCGCCTGCTTCTCGATGGGGACGTTATATACGTCTATAACGTTGTATATCCTAACCTAAAGCAACCTAACATCTGGGTTCTAATATTTTACAAGATTCCTGCCGTGTCGTCGCCTGCTTATCGAGGGGCACATTATATACGTCCATAACGTTGTATATCCTAACCTAACGCAACCCACCATGTCGAATGTTATATTTTACATCATTCCAGTCGTGTCGGCCCGTTGTTCTCGGTGGTAACATTATATGCGTCTATAACGATATATCCTAGCCTAAGGAAACCTAACATATCAAATGTAATATTTTACAACACTCCTGTCGTGTCGTCGCCTACTTCTGGATAGGGACATTATATACATCTATAACTTTGTATATCCTAACCTAAAGCAACCTAACATCTCGGATGTAATATTTTGCAACATTCCTGGCATGTCGGTCCCTACATCTCGGTGGGAACATACTATACGTCTATAACGTTGTATATCCTAACCTAAGGGTACCTAACATCTCGGGTGTAAACTTTTACAACATTCCTGCCGCGTCGGACCCTATTTTTCGGTGGGAACATTATATACGGCTATAACGTTATATATCCTAGCCTAAGGCAACCTAACATGTCGAATGTAATATTTTACAACATTCCTGGCGTGTCGTCGCCAACTTCTCGATGGGGACATTATATACATCTACAACATTGTATATCCTAACCTAAGGCAACCTAACATCTCGGATGTAATATTTTACAACATCCTGGCTTGTCGTCGCCTGCTTCTCGATGGGGACATTATATACGTCTATAACGTTGTATATCCTATCCTAATGCAACCTAACATTTGGGATGCAATATTTTACAGCATTCCTGGCATGTCGGTGCCTACGTCTCGGTCGGAACATTATATACGTCTATAACGATATATATCCTAACCTAAGGCAGCCTAACATCTCGGATGTAATAGTTGACAACATTCCTGGCGTGTCCGCCCGCACTTCTCGGTGGGAACATTATATACGTCTATAACGTTATATATCCTAGCCTAAGGCCACCTAACATGTCGAATGTAATATTTTACAACATTCCTGGCGCGTCGTCTCCTGCTTCTCGATGAGGACATAATATACGTCCATAACGTTGTATATCCTAACCTAACGCAACCTAACACCTCGGATGTAATATTTGACAACATTCCTTGCGCGTCGGCTCCTACTTTTCGGTGGGAACATTATATAGGTCTATAACATTATGTATCCTATCGTAAGGCAACACAACATCTCGGATGTAATATTTTACAACATTCCTGGCGTGTCGTCGCCTGCTTCTCGATGGGGACATTATATACGTCTATAACGTTGTATATCCTAACCTAACGCCACCTAACACTTGGGATGTAATATTTTACAACATTCCTGGCATGTCGGTCCCTACATCTCGGTGGGAACATTCAATACGTCTATAACGATGTATATCCTAACCTAAGGGAACCTAACATCTCGGGTTTAATATTTTACAACATTCCTGACGCGTCGGCCCCTATTTTTCGGTGGGAACATTATATACGTCTATAACATTATATATCCTAGTCTAAGGCAACCTAACATGGCGAATGTAATATTTTACAACATTCCTGGCGTGTCGTCGCCTACTTCTCGATGGGGACATTATATACATCTATAACCTTGTATATCCCAACCTAAGGCAGCCTAACATCTCGGATGTAATATTTTACAACACTCCTGGCATGTCGGTCCCTACTTCTCGGGGGAAACATTGTATACGTCTATAACGATATATATCCTAACCTAGGGCAACCTAACATCTCGGATGTAATAGTTGACAACATTCCTGGCGTGTCCGCCCGCACTTCTCGGTGGGAACATTATATACGTCTATAACGTTATATATCCTAGCCTAAGGCCACCTAACATGTCGAATGTAATATTTTACAACATTCCTGGCGCGTCGTCTCCTGCTTCTCGATGGGGACATAATATACGTCTATAACGTTGTATATCCTAACTTAACGCAACCTAACACCTCGGATGTAATATCTTACATTCTTGGCATGTCGGTCCCTACGTCTCGGTGGGAACATTGTATACGTCTATAACGTTATATATCCTAGCCTAAGGCGACCTAATATATCGAATGTAATATTTTACATCATTCCTGGCGTGTCTTCGCCTGCTTCTCAATGGGAACATTATATACGTCTATAACGTTGTATATCCTAACCTAACGCAACCTAACATCTGGGATGTAATATTCCTGGCGTGTCGTCGCCTGCTTCTGGATGGGGACATTATATACGTCTATAACGTTATATATCCTAACCTAAGGGAACCTAACATCTCGGGTGTAATATTTTACAACATTCCTGACGCGTCGGCCCCTATTTTTCGGTGGGAACATTATATACGTCTGTAACGTTATATATCCTAGCCTAAGGCAACCTAACATGTCGAATGTAATATTTTACAACATTCCTGGCGTGTCGTCGCCTGTTTCTCGATGGGGACATTATATACATCTATAACGTTGTATATCCTAACCTAACGCAACCTAACATCTCGGATGTAATATTTTACAACATTCCTGGCATGTCGGTCCCTACATCTCGGTGGGAACATACTATACGTCTATAACGTTGTATATCCTAACCTAAGGGAACCTAACATCTCGGGTGTAATATTTTACAACATTCCTGACGCGTCGGCCCCTATTTTTCGGTGGGAACATTATATACGTCTATAACGTTATATATCCTAGCCTAAGGCAACCTAACATGTCGAATGTAATATTTTACAACATTCCTGGCGTGTCGTCGCCTGCTTCTCGATGGGAACATTATATACGTCTATAACGTTGTGTATCCTAACCTAACGCAACCTAACATCTGGGATGTAATATTCCTGGCGTGTCGTCGCCTACTTCTGGATGGGGACATTATATACGTCTATAACGTTATATATCCTAACCTAAGGCAACCTAACATCTCGGATGTAATAGTTGACAAAATTCCTGGCGTGTCCGCCCGTACTTCTCGGTGGGAACATTATATACGTCTATAACGTTGTATATCCTAGCCTAAGGCCACCTAACATGTCGAATGTAATATTTTACAACATTCCTGACGCGTCGGCCCCTATTTTTCGGTGGGAACATTATATACGTCTATAACGTTATATATCCTAGTCTAAGGCAACCTAACATGTCGAATGTAATATTTTACAACATTCCTGGCGTGTCGTCGCCTGCTTCTCGATGGGGATATAATATACGTCAATAACGTTGTATATCCTTACCTAACACAACCTAATATCTGGGATGTAATATTTTAAAACATTCCTGGAGTGTCGTCGCCTACTTCTGGATAGGGTCATTATGTACATCTATAACGTTGTATATCCTAGCCTAAGCCAACCTAACATGTCGAATGTAATATTTTACAACATTCCTGGCGTGTCGTCACCTACTTCTCGATGGGTACATTATATACATCTATAACATTGTATATCCTAACCTAAGGCAACCTAACATCTCGGATGTAATATTTAACAACATTCCTGGCATGTCGGTCCCTACATCTCGGTGGGAACATACTGTACGTCTATAACGTTGTATATCCTAACCTAAGGGAACCTAACATCTCGGGTGTAATATTTTACAACATTCCTGACGCGTCGGCCCCTATTTTTCGGTGGGAACATTATATACGTCTATAACGTTATATATCATGGCCTAAGGCAACCTAACATGTCGAATGTAATATTTTACAACATTCCTGGCGTGTCGTCGCCTGCTTCTCGATGGGAACATTATATACGTCTATAACGTTGTGTATCCTAACCTAACGCAACCTAACATCTGGGATGTAATATTCCTGGCGTGTCGTCGCCTACTTCTGGATGGGGACATTATATACGTCTATAACGTTATATATCCTAACCTAAGGCAACCTAACATGTCGAATGTAATATTTTACAACATTCCTGGCGTGTCGTCGCCTACTTCTCGATGGGGACATTATATACATCTATAATATTGTATATCCTAACCTAAGGCAACCTAACATCTCGGATGTAATATTTTACAACATTCCTCTCATGTCGGTCCCTACATCTCCGTGGGAACATACTATACGTCTATAACGTTGTATATCCTAACCTAAGGGAACCTAACATCTGGGGTGTAATATTTTACAACATTCCTGGCGTGTAGTCGCCTTCTTCTCGATGGGGACATACTATACGTCTATAACGTTGTATATCCTAACCTAAGGGAACCTAACATCTCGGGTGTAATATTTTACAACATTCCTGACGCGTCGGCCCCTATTTTTCGGTGGGAACATTATATACGTCTATAACGTTATATATCCTAGCCTAAGGCAACCTAACATGTCGAATGTAATATTTTGCAACATTCCTGGCGTGTCGTCGCCTGTTTCTCGATGGGGACATTATATACGTCTATAACGTTGTATATCCTAACCTAACGCAAACTAACATCTCGGATGTAATATTTTACAACATTCCTGGCATGTCGGTCCCTACATCTCGGTGGGAACATACTATACGTCTATAACGTTGTATATCCTAACCTAAGGGAACCTAACATCTCGGGTGTAATAGTTGACAACATTCCTGGCGTGTCCGCCCGTACTTCTCGGTGGGAACATTATATACGTCTATAACGTTATATATCCTAGCCTAAGGCGACCTAACATGTCGAATGTAATATTTTACAACATTCCTGTCGTGCCGTCTCCTGCTTCTCGATGGGGACATTATATACGTCTACAATGTTGTATATCCTGACCTAACGCAACCTAACATCTGGGATGTAATATTTTACATCATTCCTGGCGTGTCGTCGCCTGCTTCTCGATGGGAACATTATATACGTCTATAACGTTGTGTATCCTAACCTAAGGGAACCTAACATCTCGGGTGTAATATTTTACAACATTCCTGACGCGTCGGCCCCTATTTTTCGGTGGGAACATTATATACGTCTATAACGTTATATATCCTAGCCTAAGGCAACCTAACATGTCGAATGTAATATTTTACTACATTCCTGGCGTGTCGTCGCCTACTTCTCGATAGGGTCATTATATACATCTATAACGTTGTATATCCTAACCTAAGGAAACCTAACATCTCGAATGTAATATTTTATAACATTCCTGGCGTGTCGTCGCCTGCTTCTCGATGGGGACATTATATACGTCTATAACGTTGTATATCCTAACCTAACGCAACCTAACATCTCGGATGTAATATTTAACAACATTCCTGGCATGTCGGTCCCTACATCTCGGTGGGAACATACTATACGTCTATAACGTTGTATATCCTAACCTAAGGGAACCTAACATCTCGGGTGTAATATTTTACAACATTCCTGACGCGTCGGCCCCTATTTTTCGGTGGGAACATTATATACGTCTATAACGTTATATATCCTAGCCTAAGGCAACCTAACATGTCGAATGTAATATTTTACAACATTCCTGGCGTGTCGTCGCCTGCTTCTCGATGGGAACATTATATACGTCTATAACGTTGTGTATCCTAACCTAACGCAACCTAACATCTGGGATGTAATATTCCTGGCGTGTCGTCGCCTACTTCTGGATGGGGACATTATATACGTCTATAACGTTATATATCCTAACCTAAGGCAACCTAACATGTCGAATGTAATATTTTACAACATTCCTGGCGTGTCGTCGCCTACTTCTCGATGGGGACATTATATACATCTATAATATTGTATATCCTAACCTAAGGCAACCTAACATCTCGGATGTAATATTTTACAACATTCCTGGCATATCGGTCCCTACTTCTCGGTGCAAACATTGTATACGTCTATAACGATATATATCCTAGCCTAAGGCAACCTAACATCTCGGATGTAATATTTTACAACATTCCTGGCGTGTCGTCGCCTTCTTCTCGATGAGGACATTCTATACATCTATAACATTGTATATCCTAACCTAAGGCAACCTAACATCTCGGATGTAATATTTTACAACATTCTGGCGTGTCGTCGCCTGCTTCTCGATGGGGAGATTATATACGTCTATAACGTTGTATATCCTAACCTAACGCAAGCTAACATTTGGGATGTAATATTTTACAACATTCCTTGCATGTCGGTGCCTACGTCTCGGTCGGAACATTATATACGTCTATAACGATATATATCCTAACCTAAGGCAACCTAACACCTCGGATGTAATATTTTACAACATTCCTGGCATATCGGTCCCTACTTCTCGGTGCAAACATTGTATACGTCTATAACGATATATATCCTAGCCTAAGGCAACCTAACATCTCGGATGTAATATTTTACAACATTCCTGGCGTGTCGTCGCCTTCTTCTCGATGAGGACATTCTATACATCTATAACATTGTATATCCTAACCTAAGGCAACCTAACATCTCGGATGTAATATTTTACAACATTCCTTCCATGTCGGTGCCTACGTCTCCGTGGGAACATACTATACGTCTATAACGTTGTGTATCCTAACCTAAGGGAACCTAACATCTCGGGTGTAATATTTTACAACATTCCTGACGCGTCGGCCCCTATTTTTCGGTGGGAACATTATATACGTATATAACGTTATATATCCTAGCCTAAGGCAACCTAACATGTCGAATGTAATATTTTGCAACATTCCTGGCGTGTCGTCGCCTGTTTCTCGATGGGGACATTATATACGTCTATAACGTTGTATATCCTAACCTAACGCAAACTAACATCTCGGATGTAATATTTTACAACATTCCTGGCATGTCGGTCCCTACATCTCGGTGGGAACATACTATACGTCTATAACGTTGTATATCCTAACCTAAGGGAACCTAACATCTCGGGTGTAATAGTTGACAACATTCCTGGCGTGTCCGCCCGTACTTCTCGGTGGGAACATTATATACGTCTATAACGTTATATATCCTAGCCTAAGGCGACCTAACATGTCGAATGTAATATTTTACAACATTCCTGTCGTGCCGTCTCCTGCTTCTCGATGGGGACATTATATACGTCTACAATGTTGTATATCCTGACCTAACGCAACCTAACATCTGGGATGTAATATTTTACATCATTCCTGGCGTGTCGTCGCCTGCTTCTCGATGGGAACATTATATACGTCTATAACGTTGTGTATCCTAACCTAAGGGAACCTAACATCTCGGGTGTAATATTTTACAACATTCCTGACGCGTCGGCCCCTATTTTTCGGTGGGAACATTATATACGTCTATAACGTTATATATCCTAGCCTAAGGCAACCTAACATGTCGAATGTAATATTTTACTACATTCCTGGCGTGTCGTCGCCTACTTCTCGATAGGGTCATTATATACATCTATAACGTTGTATATCCTAACCTAAGGAAACCTAACATCTCGAATGTAATATTTTATAACATTCCTGGCGTGTCGTCGCCTGCTTCTCGATGGGGACATTATATACGTCTATAACGTTGTATATCCTAACCTAACGCAACCTAACATCTCGGATGTAATATTTAACAACATTCCTGGCATGTCGGTCCCTACATCTCGGTGGGAACATACTATACGTCTATAACGTTGTATATCCTAACCTAAGGGAACCTAACATCTCGGGTGTAATATTTTACAACATTCCTGACGCGTCGGCCCCTATTTTTCGGTGGGAACATTATATACGTCTATAACGTTATATATCCTAGCCTAAGGCAACCTAACATGTCGAATGTAATATTTTACAACATTCCTGGCGTGTCGTCGCCTGCTTCTCGATGGGAACATTATATACGTCTATAACGTTGTGTATCCTAACCTAACGCAACCTAACATCTGGGATGTAATATTCCTGGCGTGTCGTCGCCTTCTTCTGGATGGGGACATTATATACGTCTATAACGTTATATATCCTAACCTAAGGCAACCTAACATGTCGAATGTAATATTTTACAACATTCCTGGCGTGTCGTCGCCTACTTCTCGATGGGGACATTATATACATCTATAATATTGTATATCCTAACCTAAGGCAACCTAACATCTCGGATGTAATATTTTACAACATTCCTGGCATATCGGTCCCTACTTCTCGGTGCAAACATTGTATACGTCTATAACGATATATATCCTAGCCTAAGGCAACCTAACATCTCGGATGTAATATTTTACAACATTCCTGGCGTGTCGTCGCCTTCTTCTCGATGGGGACATTATATACATCTATAATATTGTATATCCTAACCTAAGGCAACCTAACATCTCGGATGTAATATTTTACAACATTCCTGGCATATCGGTCCCTACTTCTCGGTGGAAACATTGTATACGTCTATAACGATATATATCCTAGCCTAGGGCAACCTAACATCTCGGATGTAATATTTTACAACATTCTGGCGTGTCGTCTCCTGCTTCTCGATGGGGACATTATATACATCTATAACATTGTATATCCTAACCTAAGGGAACCTAACATTTGGGATGTAATATTTTACAACATTCCTTCCATGTCGGTGCCTACGTCTCGGTGGGAACATTATATACGTCTATAACGATATATATCCTAACCTAAGGCAACCTAACGCCTCGGATGTAATAGTTGACAACATTCCTGTCGTGTCCGCCCGTACTTCTCGGTGGGAACATTATATACGTCTATAACGTTATATATCCTAGCCTAAGGCCACATAACATGTCGAATGTAATATTTTACAACATTCCAGGCGTGTCGTCGCCTGCTTCTCGATGGGGACATTATATACGTCTATAACGTTGTATATCCTAACCTAACACAACCTAATATCTGGGATGTAATATTTTACAACATTCCTGGAGTGTCGTCGCCTACTTCTGGATAGGGTCATTATATACATCTATAACGTTGTATATCCTAACCTAAGGCAACCTAACATCTCGAATGTAATATTTTATAACATTCCTGGCGTGTCGTCGCCTGCTTCTCGATGGGGACATTATATACGTCTATAACGTTGTATATCCTAACCTAACGCAACCTAACATCTCGGATATAATATTTTACAACATTCCTGGCATGTCGGTCCCTACATCTCGGTGGGGAGATACTATACGTCTATAACGTTGTATATCCTAACCTAAGGGAACCTAACATCTCGGGTGTAATATTTTACAACATTCCTGACGCGTCGGCCCGTACTTCTCGGTGGGAACATTATATACGTCTATAACGTTATATATCCTAGCCCAAGGCGACCTAACATGTCGAATGTAATATTTTACAACATTCCTGGCGTGTCGTCTCCTGCTTCTCGATGGGGACATTATATACGTCTACAATGTTGTATATCCTGACCTAACGCAACCTAACATCTGGGATGTAATATTTTACATCATTCCTGGCGTGTCGTCGCCTACTTCTGGATGGGGACATTATATACGTCTATAACGTTATATATCCTGACCTAAGGCAACCTAACATCTCGGATGTAATAGTTGACAAAATTCCTGGCGTGTCCGCCCGTACTTCTCGGTGGGAACATTATATACGTCCATAA
Organism: Xylocopa violacea; assembly: GCA_963969225.1. Taxonomy (NCBI): domain Eukaryota; kingdom Metazoa; phylum Arthropoda; class Insecta; order Hymenoptera; family Apidae; genus Xylocopa; species Xylocopa violacea. Next base: position 788,118 of record CAXAJV010001130.1, read on the forward strand.
CGTTGTATATCCTAGCCTAAGGCCACCTAACATGTCGAATGTAATATTTTACAACATTCCTGGCGCGTCCGCCCGTACTTCTCGGTGGGAACATTATATACGTCTATAACGTTATATATCCTAGCCTAAGGCGACCTAACATGTCGAATGTAATATTTTACAACATTCTGGCGTTTCGTCGCCTGCTTCTCGATGGGAACATTATATACGTCTATAACATTGTGTTTCCTAACCTAACGCAACCTAACATCTGGGATGTAATGTTCGTGGCGTGTCGTCGCCTACTTCTGGATGGTGTCATTATATACATCTATAACGTTGTATATCCTAACCTAAGGGAGCCTAACTTCTCGGGTGTAATATTTTACAACATTCCCGACGCGTCGGCCCCTATTTTTCGGTGGGAACATTATATTCGTCTATAACATTGTATATCCTAACCCAAGGCAACCTAACATCTCGGATGTAATATTTTACAACATTCCTGGCGTGTCGTCGCCTAGTTTGTATGGGGTCATTATATACATCTATAACGCTGTATAACCTAACCTAAGGCAACCTAACATCTCGGATGTAATATTTTACAACATTCCTGGCATGTCGGTCCCTACATCTCTGTGGGAACATACTATACGTCTATAACGTTGTATATACTAACCTAAGGGAACCTAACATCTCGGGTGTAAACTTTTACAACATTCCTGACGCGTCGGGCCCTATTTTTCGGTGGGAACATTATATACGGCTATAACGTTATATATTCTAACCTAACGCAACCTAACATTTGGGATGTAGTATTTTACAACATTCCTTGCATGTCGGTGCCTACGTCTCGGTGGGAACATTATATACGTCTATAACGATATATATCCTAACCTAAGGCAACCTAACACCTCGGATGTAATAGTCGACAACGTTCCTGGCGTGTAGGCCCGTACTTCTCGGTGGGAACATTGTATACGTCTATAACGATATATATCCTAGCCTAAGGCGACCTAACATGTCGAATGTAATATTTTACATCATTCCTGGCGTGTCGTCGCCTGCTTCTCGATGGGAACATTACATACGTCTATAACGTTATATATCATAACCTAAGGCAACCGAACATCTGGAATGTAATATTTTACAACATTCCTGGCATATTAGTCCCTCCTTCTCGGTGGAAACATTGTATACGTCTATAACGATATATATCCTAGCCTAGGGCAACCTAACATCTCGGATGTAATATTTTACAACATTCTGGCGTGTCGTCGCCGGCTTCTCGATGGGGAGATTATAAACGTCTATAACGTTGTATATCCTAACCTAACGCAACCTAACATTTGGGATGTAATATTTTACAACATTCCTTGCATGTCGGTGCCTACGTCTCGGTGGGGACATTATATACATCTATAACATTGTATATCCTAACCCAAGGCAACCTAACATCTCGGATGGAATATTTTACAACATTCCTGGCGTGTCGTCTCCTGCTTCTCGATGGGGACATTATATACGTCTACAATGTTGTATATCCTGACCTAACGCAACCTAACATCTGGGATGTAATATTTTACATCATTCCTGGCGTGTCGTCGCCTACTTCTGGATGGGGACATTATATACGTCTATAACGTTATATATCCTAACCTAAGGCAACCTAACATCTCGGATGTAATAGTTGACAAAATTCCTGGCGTGTCCGCCCGTACTTCTCGGTGGGAACATTATATACGTCTATAACGTTGTATATCCTAGCCTAAGGCCACCTAACATGTCGAATGTAATATTTTACAACATTCCTGGCGCGTCCGCCCGTACTTCTCGGTGGGAACATTATATACGTCTATAACGTTATATATCCTAACCTAAGGCGACCTAACATGTCGAATGTAATATTTTACAACATTCTGGCGTTTCGTCGCCTGCTTCTCGATGGGAACATTATATACGTCTATAACATTGTGTTTCCTAACCTAACGCAACCTAACATCTGGGATGTAATGTTCGTGGCGTGTCGTCGCCTACTTCTGGATGGTGTCATTATATACATCTATAACGTTGTATATCCTAACCTAAGGGAGCCTAACTTCTCGGGTGTAATATTTTACAACATTCCCGACGCGTCGGCCCCTATTTTTCGGTGGGAACATTATATTCGTCTATAACATTGTATATCCTAACCCAAGGCAACCTAACATCTCGGATGTAATATTTTACAACATTCCTGGCGTGTCGTCGCCTAGTTTGTATGGGGTCATTATATACATCTATAACGCTGTATATCCTAACCTAAGGCAACCTAACATCTCGGATGTAATATTTTACAACATTCCTGGCATGTCGGTCCCTACATCTCTGTGGGAACATACTATACGTCTATAACGTTGTATATCCTAACCTAAGGGAACCTAACATCTCGGGTGTAAACTTTTACAACATTCCTGACGCGTCGGGCCCTATTTTTCGGTGGGAACATTATATACGGCTATAACGTTATATATCCTAACCTAACGCAACCTAACATTTGGGATGTAGTATTTTACAACATTCCTTGCATGTCGGTGCCTACGTCTCGGTGGGAACATTATATACGTCTATAACGATATATATCCTAACCTAAGGCAACCTAACACCTCGGATGTAATAGTTGACAACATTCCTGGCGTGTAGGCCCGTACTTCTCGGTGGGAACATTGTATACGTCTATAACGATATATATCCTAGCCTAAGGTGACCTAACATGTCGAATGTAATATTTTACATCATTCCTGGCGTGTCGTCGCCTGCTTCTCGATGGGAACATTACATACGTCTATAACGTTATATATCATAACCTAAGGCAACCGAACATCTGGAATGTAATATTTTACAACATTCCTGGCATATTAGTCCCTCCTTCTCGGTGGAAACATTGTATACGTCTATAACGATATATATCCTAGCCTAGGGCAACCTAACATCTCGGATGTAATATTTTACAACATTCTGGCGTGTCGTCGCCGGCTTCTCGATGGGGAGATTATAAACGTCTATAACGTTGTATATCCTAACCGAACGCAACCTAACATTTGGGATGTAATATTTTACAACATTCCTTGCATGTCGGTGCCTACGTCTCGGTAGGAACATTATATACGTCTATAACGATATATATCCTGACGCAAGGCAACCTAACACCTCGGATGTAATAGTTGACCACATTCCTGGCATGTAGGCCCGTACTTCTCGGTGGGAACATTATATACGTCTATAACGTTATATATCCTAGCCTAAGGCCACATAACATGTCGAATGTAATATTTTACAACATTCCAGGCGTGTCGTCGCCTGCTTCTCGATGGGGACATTATATACGTCTATAACGTTGTATATCCTAACCTAAAACAACCTAATATCTGGGATGTAATATTTTACAACATTCCTGGAGTGTCGTCGCCTACTTCTGGATAGGGTCATTATATACATCTATAACGTTGTATATCCTAACCTAAGGCAACCTAACATCTCGAATGTAATATTTTATAACATTCCTAGCGTGTCGTCGCCTGCTTCTCGATGGGGACATTATATACGTCTATAACGTTGTATATACCAACCTAACGCAACCTAACATCTCGAATGTAATATTTTACAACATTCCTGGCATGTCGGTCCCTACATCTCGGTGGGGAGATACTATACGTCTATAACGTTGTATATCCTAACCTAAGGGAACCTAACATCTCGGGTGTAATATTTTACAACATTCCTGACGCTTCGGCCCCTATTTTTCGGTGGGAACATTATATACGTCTATAACGTTATATATCCTAGCCTAAGGCAACCTAACATCTCGGATGTAATATTCTACAACATTCTGGCGTGTCGTCGCCTGCTTCTCGATGGGGACATTATATACGTCTATAACGTTGTATATCCTAACCTAAGGCAACCTAATATCTGCGATGTAATATTTTACAACATTCCTGGAGTGTCGTCGCCTACATCTCGATAGGGACATTATATACATCTATAACGTTGTATATCCTAACCTAAGGAAACCTAACATCTCGAGTGTAATATTTTATAACATTCCTGGCGTGTCGTCGCCTGCTTCTCGATGGAGACATTATATACATCTATTACATTGTATATCCTAACCTAAGGCAACCTAACAACTCGGATGTAATATTTTACAACATTCCTGGCATGTCGGTCCCTACTTCTCGGTGGAAACATTGTATACGTCTATAACGGTATATATCCTAACCTAGGGCAACCTAACATCTCGGATGTAATAGTTGACAACATTCCTGGCGTGTCCGCCCGTACTTCTCGGTGGGAACATTATATACGTCTATAACGTTATATATCCTAGCCTAAGGCGACCTAACATGTCGAATGTAATATTTTACAACATTCCTGGCGTGTCGTCTCCTGCTTCTCGATGGGGACATTTTTATACGTCTACAATGTTGTATATCCTGACCTAACGCAACCTAGCATCTGGGATGTAATATTTTACATCATTGCTGGCGTGTCGTCGCCTGCTTCTCGATGGGAACATTATATACGTCTATAACGTTGTGTATCCTAACCTAAGGGAACCTAACATCTCGGGTGTAAGGTTTTACAACATTCCTGACGCGTCGGCCCCTATTTTTCGGTGGGAACATTATATACGTCTATAACGTTATATATCCTAGCGTAAGGCAACCTAACATGTCGAATGTAAAATTTTACAACATTCCTGGCGTGTCGTCGCCTACTTCTCGATAGGGTCATTATATACATCTATAACGTTGTATATCCTAACCTAAGGAAACCTAACATCTCGAATGTAATATTTTATAACATTCCTGGCGTGTCGTCGCCTGCTTCTCGATGGGGACATTATATACGTCTATAACGTTGTATATCCTAACCTAACGCAACCTAACGTCTCGGATGTAATATTTTACAACATTCCTGGCATGTCGGTCCCTACATCTCCGTGGGAACATACTATACGTCTATAACGTTGTATATCCTAACCTAAGGGAACCTAACATCTGGGGTGTAATATTTTACAACATTCCTGACGCGTCGGCCCCTATTTTTCGGTGGGAACATTATATACGTCTATAACGTTATATATCCTAGCCTAAGGCAACCTAACATGTCGAATGTAATATTTTACAACATTCCTGGCGTGTCGTCGCCTACTTCTCGATGGGGACATTATATACATCTATTACATTGTATATCCTAACCTAAGGCAACCTAACAACTCGGATGTAATATTTTACAACATTCCTGGCATGTTGGTCCCTACTTCTCGGTGGAAACATTGTATACGTCTATAACGATATATATCCTAACCTAGGGCAACCTAACATCTCGGATGTAATAGTTGACAACATTCCTGGCGCGTCCGCCCGTACTTCTCGGTGGAAACATTGTATACGTCTATAACGATATATATCCTTGCCTAAGGCAACCTAACATCTCGGATGTAATATTTTACAACATTCTGGCGTGTCGTCTCCTGCTTCTCGATGGGGACATTATATACGTCTACAATGTTGTATATCCTAACCTAACGCAACCTAACATCTGGGATGTAATATTTTACAAGATTCCTGGCATGTCGGTCCCCAAGTCTCGGTAGGAACATTATATACGTCTATAACGATATATATCTAAACGTAAGGGAACCTAACATTTCGGATGTAATATTTTACAACATTCCTGGCATGTCGGTCCCTACTTCTCGGTGGGAATATTATATCCGTCTATAACGATATATATCCTAGCCTAAGGCGACCTAACATGTCGAATGTAATATTTTACTTCATTCCTGGCGTGTCGTCGCCTGCTTCTCGATGGGAACATTATATACGTCTATAACGTTTTGTATCCTAACCTAACGCAACCTAATATCTGGGATGTAATATTTTACAACATTCCTGGAGTGTCGTCGCCTAATTCTCGATAGGGTCATTATATACATCTATAACGTTGTATATCCTAACCTAAGGAAACCTAACATCTCGAATGTAATATTTTATAACATTCCTGGCGTTTCGTGGCCTGCTTCTCGATGGGGACATTATATACGTCTATAACGTTGTATATCCTAACCTAACGCAACCTAACATCTCGGATGTAATATTTAACAACATTCCTGGCATGTCGGTCCCTACATCTCGGTGGGAACATGCTATACGTTTATAACGATATATATCCTAACCTAGGGCAACCTAACATCTCGGATGTAATAGTTGACAACATTCCTGGCGCGTCCACCCGTACTTCTCGGTGGGAACATTATATACGTCTATAACGTTATATATCCTAGCCCAAGGCGACCTAACATGTCGAATGTAATATTTTACATCATTCCTGGCGTGTCGTAGCCTGCTTCTCGATGGGGACATTATATACGTCTATAATGTTGTATATCTTAACCTAACGCAACTTAACATCTGGGATGTAATATTTTACAGCATTCCTGGCGTGTCGTCGCCTACTTCTGGATGGGGACATTATATACGTCTATAACGTTATATATCCTAACCTAATGCAACCTAACATCTCGGATGTAATAGTTGACAAAATTCCTGGCGTGTCCGCCCGTACTTCTCGGTGGGAACATTATATACGTCTATAACGTTGTATATCCTAGCCTAAGGCCACCTAACATGTCGAATGTAATATTTTACAACATTCCTGGCGCGTCCGCCCGTACTTCTCGGTGGGAACATTATATACGTCTATAACGTTATATATCCTAGCCTAAGGCGGCCTAACATGTCGAATGTAATATTTTACAACATTCTGGCGTTTCGTCGCCTGCTTCTCGATGGGAACATTATATACGTCTCTAACATTGTGTTTCCTAACCTAACGCAACCTAACATCTGGGATGTAATGTTCGTGGCGTGTCGTCGCCTACTTCTGGATGGTGTCATTATATACATCTATAACGTTGTATATCCTAACCTAAGGGAGCCTAACTTCTCGGGTGTAATATTTTACAACATTCCCGACGCGTCGGCCCCTATTTTTCGGTGGGAACATTATATTCGTCTATAACATTGTATATCCTAACCCAAGGCAACCTAACATCTCGGATGTAATATTTTACAACATTCCTGGCGTGTCGTCGCCTAGTTTGGATGGGGTCATTATATACATCTATAACGCTGTATATCCTAACCTAAGGCAACCTAAAATCTCGGATGTAATATTTTACAACATTCCTGGCATGTCGGTCCCTACATCTCTGTGGGAACATACTATACGTCTATAACGTTGTATATCCTAACCTAAGGGAACCTAACATCTCGGGTGTAAACTTTTACAACATTCCTGACGCGTCGGGCCCTATTTTTCGGTGGGAACATTATATACGGCTATAACGTTATATATCCTAACCTAACGCAACCTAACATTTGGGATGTAGTATTTTACAACATTCCTTGCATGTCGGTGCCTACGTCTCGGTAGGAACATTATATACGTCTATAACGATATATATCCTGACGCAAGGCAACCTAACACCTCGGATGTAATAGTTGACAACATTCCTGGCGTGTAGGCCCGTACTTCTCGGTGGGAACATTGTATACGTCTATAACGGTATATATCCTAGCTTAAGGCGACCTAACATATCGAATGTAATATTTTACATAATTCCTGGCGTGTCGTCGCCTGCTTCTCGATGGGAACATTATATACGTCTATAACGTTGTGTATCCTAACCTAACGCAACCTAACATCTGGGATGTAATATTCCTGGCGTGTCGTCGCCTACTTCTGGATGGGGACATTATATACGTCTATAACGTTATATATCCCAACCTAAGGCAACCTAACATCTCGGATGTAATAGTTGGCAAAATTCCTGGCGTGTCCGCCCGTACTTCTCGGTGGGAACATTATATACGTCTATAACGCTGTATATCCTAGCCTAAGGCCAGCTAACATGTCGAATGTAATATTTTACAACATTCCTGACGCGTCGGCCCCTATTTTTCGGTGGGAACATTATATACGTCTATAACGTTATATATCCTAGTCTAAGGCAACCTAACATGTCGACTGTAATATTTTACAACATTCCTGACGTGTCGTCGCCTGCTTCTCGATGGGGACATAATATACATCTATAACATTGTATATCCGAACCTAAGGCAACCTAACATCTCGGATGTAATATTTTACAACATTCTGGCGTGTCGTCGCCGGCTTCTCGATGGGGAGATTATATACGTCTATAACGTTGTATATCCTAACCTAACGCAACCTAACATTTGGGATGTAATATTTTACAACACTCCTTGCATGTCGGTGCCTACGTCTCGGTGGGAACATTATATACGTCTATAACGATATATATCCTAACCCAAGGCAACCTAACACCTCGGATGTAATAGTTGACCACATTCCTGGCATGTAGGCCCGTACTTCTCGGTGGGAACATTGTAAACGCCTATAACGTTATATATCCTAGCCTAAGGCGACCTAACATGTCGAATGTAATATTTTACATCATTCCTGGCGTGCCGTCGCCTGCTTCTCGATGGGAACATTATATACGTCTATAACGTTATATATCATAACCTAAGGCAACCGAACATCTGGGATGTAATATTTTACAACATTCCTGGCATTTCGGTCCCTACTTCTCGGTGGAAACATTGTATACGTCTATAACGATATATATCCTAGCCTAAGGCAACCTAACATCTCGCATGTAATATTTTACAACATTCCTGGCGTGTCGTCGCCTACTTCTCGATGGGGACATTATATACGTCTATAACGTTATATATCCTAGCCTAAGGCAACCTAACATGTCGAATGTAATATTTTACAACATTCCAGGCGTGTCGTCGCCTGCTTCTCGATGGGGACATTATATACGTCTATAACGTTGTATATCCTAACCTAAAGCAACCTAACATCTGGGATGTAATATTTTACAAGATTCCTGGCATGTCGGTCCGCAAGTCTCGGTGGGAACATTATATACGTCTATAACGATATATATCCTAACCTAAGGCAACCTAACACCTCGGATGTAATAGTTGACAACATTCCTGGCGTGCAGGCCCGTACTTCTCGGTGGGAACATTGTATACGTCTATAACGATATATATCCTAGCCTAAGGCGACCTAACATGTCGAATGTAATATTTTACATCATTCCTGGCGTGTCGTCGCCTGCTTCTCGATGGGAACATTACATGCGTCTATAACGTTATATATCATAACCTAAGGGAACCTAACATCTCGGATGTAATATTTTAAAACATTCCTGGCATGTCGGTCCCTACTTCTCGGTGGGAATATTATATACGTCTATAACGTCATATATCATAACCTAAGGCAACCTAACATCTCGGATGTAATATTTTACAACATTCCTGGCATATCGGTCCCTACTTCTCGGTGGAAACATTGTATACGTCTATAACGATATATATCCTAGCCTAAGGCAACCTAACATCTCGGATGTAATATTTTACAACATTCCTGGCGCGTCGGTTCCTATTTTTCGGTGGGAACATTATATACGTCTATAACGTTATATATCCTAACCTAAGGGACCCTAACATGTCGTATGTAATATTTTACAACATTCCTGGCGTGTCGTAGCCTGCTTCTTGATGGGGACATTATATACGTCTATAACGTTATATATCATAACCTAAGGCAACCTAACTTCTCGGATGTAATATTTTACAACATTCCTGGCATATCGGTCCCTATTTTTCGGTGGGAACATTATATACGTCTATAACGTTATATATCCTAGCCTAAGGATACCTAACATGTCGAATGTAATACTTTACAACATTCCTGGCGTGTCGTCGCCTACTTCTCGATGGGGACATTATATACATCTATAACACTGTATATCCTAACCTAAGGCAACCTAACAACTCGGATGTAATATTTTACCACATTCCTGGCATGTCGGTGCCTACGTCTCGGTGGGAACATTATACACGTCTATAGCGATATATATCCTAACCTAAGGCAACCTAACGCCGCGGATGTAATAGTTGACAACATTCCTGGCGTGTCCGCCCGTACTTCTCGGTGGGAACATTATATACGTCTATAACGTTATATATCCTAGCCTAAGGCGACCTAACATGTCGAATGTAATATTTTACATCATTCCTGGCGTGTCGTCGCCTGCTTCTCGATGGGGACATTATATACATCTATAACATTGTATATCGTAACCTAAGGCAACCTAACATCTCGGATGTAATATTTTACAACATTCTGGCGTGTCGTCGCCTGCTTCTCGATGGGGAGATTATATACGTCTATAACGTTGTATGTCCTAACCTAACGCAACCTAACATGTCGAATGTAATATTTTACAACATTCCTGGCGTGTCGTCGCCTACTTCTCGATGGGGACATTATATACATCTATAACATTGTATATCCTAACCCAAGGCAACCTAACATCTCGGATGAAATATTTTACAACATTCCTGGCATATCGGTCCCTACTTCTCGGTGGAAACATTGTATACGTCTATAACGATATATATCCTAGCCTAAAGCAACCTAACATCTCGGATGTAATATTTTACAACATTCTGGCGTGTCGTCTCCTGCTTCTCGATGGGGACATTATATACGACTACAATGTTGTATATCCTAACCTAACGCAACCTAACATCTGGGATGTAATATTTTACAAGATTCCTGGCATGTCGGTCTCCAAGTCTCGGTAGGAACATTATATACGTCTATAACGATATATATCCAAACGTAAGGGAACCTAACTTCTCGGATGTAATATTTTACAACATTCCTGGCATATCGGTCCCTACATCTCGGTGGGGACATTATATACATCTATAACATTGTATATCCTAACCCAAGGCAACCTAACATCTCGGATGGAATATTTTACAACATTCCTGGCATATCGGTCCCTACTTATCGGTGGAAACATTGTATACGTCTATAACGATATATATCTTAGCCTAAGGCAACCTAACATCTCGGATGTAATATTTTACAACATTCTGGCGTGTCGTCGCCTGCTTCTCGATGGGGAGATTATATACGTCTATAACGTTGTATATCCTAACCTAACGCAACCTAACATTTGAGATGTAATATTTTACAACATTCCTTGCATGTCGGTGCCTACGTCTCGGTGGAAACATTATGTACGTCTATAACGATATATATCCTAACCTAAGGCAACCTAGCACCTCGGATGTAATAGTTGACAACATTCCTGGCGTGTAGGCCCGTACATCTCGGTGGGAACATTGTATACGTCTATAACGTTATATATCGTAGCCTAAGGCGACGTAACATGTCGAATGTCATATTTTACATCATTCCTGGCGTGTCGTCTCCTGTTTCTCGATGGGAACATTATATACGTCTATAACGTTGTGTATCCTAACGTAACGCAACCTAACATCTGGGATGTAATATTCCTGGCGTGTCGTCGCCTACTTCTGGATGGGGAGATTATATACGTCTATAACGTTATATATCCTAACCTAAGGCAACCTAACATCTCGGATGTAATAGTTGACAACATCCCTGGCGTGTCCGCCCGTACTTCTCGGTGGGAACATTATATACGCCTATAACGTTATATATCCTAGCCTAAGGCCACATAACATGTCGAATGTCATATTTTACAACATTCCTGGCGTGTCGTCGCCTGCTTCTCGATGGGGACATTATATACGTCTATAACGTTGTAAATCCTAACCTAAAGCAACCTAACATCTGGGATGTAATATTTTACATGATTCCTGGCATGTCGGTCACCAAGTCTCGGTAGGAACATTATATACGTCTATAACGATATATATCCAAACCTAAGGGAACCTAACATCTCGGATGTAATATTTTACAACATTCCTGGCATGTCGGTCCCTACTTCTCGGTGGGAAAATTATATACGTCTATAACGTTATATATCATAACCTAAGGCAACCTAACTTCTCGGATGTAATATTTTACAACATTCCTGGCATATCGGTCCCTATTTTTCGGTGGGAACATTATATACGTCTATAACGTTATATATCCTAGCCTAAGGATACCTAACATGTCGAATGTAATACTTTACAACATTCCTGGCGTGTCGTCGCCTACTTCTCGATGGGGACATTATATACATCTATAACACTGTATATCCTAACCTAAGGCAACCTAACAACTCGGATGTAATATTTTACCACATTCCTGGCATGTCGGTGCCTACGTCTCGGTGGGAACATTATACACGTCTATAGCGATATATATCCTAACCTAAGGCAACCTAACGCCGCGGATGTAATAGTTGACAACATTCCTGGCGTGTCCGCCCGTACTTCTCGGTGGGAACATTATATACGTCTATAACGTTATATATCCTAGCCTAAGGCGACCTAACATGTCGAATGTAATATTTTACATCATTCCTGGCGTGTCGTCGCCTGCTTCTCGATGGGGACATTATATACATCTATAACATTGTATATCGTAACCTAAGGCAACCTAACATCTCGGATATAATATTTTACAACATTCTGGCGTGTCGTCGCCTGCTTCTCGATGGGGAGATTATATACGTCTATAACGTTGTATGTCCTAACCTAACGCAACCTAACATGTCGAATGTAATATTTTACAACATTCCTGGCGTGTCGTCGCCTACTTCTCGATGGGGACATTATATACATCTATAACATTGTATATCCTAACCCAAGGCAACCTAACATCTCGGATGAAATATTTTACAACATTCCTGGCATATCGGTCCCTACTTCTCGGTGGAAACATTGTATACGTCTATAACGATATATATCCTAGCCTAAAGCAACCTAACATCTCGGATGTAATATTTTACAACATTCTGGCGTGTCGTCTCCTGCTTCTCGATGGGGACATTATATACGACTACAATGTTGTATATCCTAACCTAACGCAACCTAACATCTGGGATGTAATATTTTACAAGATTCCTGGCATGTCGGTCTCCAAGTCTCGGTAGGAACATTATATACGTCTATAACGATATATATCCAAACGTAAGGGAACCTAACTTCTCGGATGTAATATTTTACAACATTCCTGGCATATCGGTCCCTACATCTCGGTGGGGACATTATATACATCTATAACATTGTATATCCTAACCCAAGGCAACCTAACATCTCGGATGGAATATTTTACAACATTCCTGGCATATCGGTCCCTACTTATCGGTGGAAACATTGTATACGTCTATAACGATATATATCTTAGCCTAAGGCGACCTAACATGTCGAATGTAATATTTTACATCATTCCTGGCGTGTCGTCGCCTACCTCTGGATGGGGACATTATATAAATCTATAACGTTGTATATCCTAACCTAAGGCAACCTAACATCTCGGATGTAATATTTGACAACATTCCTTTCGTGTCGGCCCGTACTTCTCGGTGGGAACATCATATGCGTCTATAGCGATATATATTCTAACCGAAGGCAACCTAACATCTCGGATGTAATATTTTACAACATTCCTGTCATGTCGGTCTCTACGTCTCGGTGGGAACATCCTATACGTCTATAACGTTGCATATCCTAACCTAAGGGAACCTAACATCTCGGGTGTAATATTTTACAACATTCCTGACGCGTCCGGACTATTTCTCGGTGGGAATGTTATATTCGTCTATAATGTTATACATCCTAGCCTAAGGCGCCCTAACATGTCGGATGTAATAGTTGATAACATTCCTGGCGTGTCGGCCCGTACTTCTCGGTGGGAACATTGTATACCTCTATAACGATATATATACCAGCCTAAGGCAACCTAACATGTCGAATGTAATATTTTACAACATTCCTGGCGTGTCGTCGCCTACTTCTCGATGGGGACATTATATACATCTATAACATTGTATATCCTAAGCTAAGGCAACCTAACATCTCGGATGTAATATTTTACAACATTCCTGGCATATCGGTCCCTACGTCTCGCTGGAAACATTGTATACGTCTATAACGATATATATCCTAGCCTAATGCGACCTAACATATCGAATGTAATATTTTACAACATTCCTGGAGTGTCGTCGCCTGCTTCTCGAAGGGGACATTATATACATCTATAACATTGTATATCGTAACCTAAGGCAACCTAACATCTCGGATGTAATATTTTACAACATTCTGGCGTGTCGTCGCCTGCTTCTCGATGGGAACATTATATACGTCTATAACGATATATATCCTAACCTAAGGCAACCTAACACCTCGGATGTAATATTTTACAACATTCCTGACGTGTCGGCCCCTATTTTTCGGTGGGAACTTTATATACGTCTATATCGTTATATATCCTAGTCTAAGGCAACCTAACATGTCGAATGTAATATTTTACAACATTCCTGGCGTGTCGTCGCCTACTTCTCGATGGGGACATTATATACGTCGATAACATAATATAAACTAGCCTAAGGCAACCTAACATGTCGAATGTAATATTTTACAACATTCCTGGCGTGTCGTCGCCTACTTCTCGATGGGGAGATTATATACGTCTATAACGTTGTATATCCTAACCTAACGCAACCTAACATTTGGGATGTAATATTTTACAACATTCCTTGCATGTCGGTGCCTACGTCTCGGTGGAAACATTATGTACGTCTATAACGATATATATCCTAACCTAAGGCAACCTAGCACCTCGGATGTAATAGTTGACAACATTCCTGGCGTGTAGGCCCGTACATCTCGGCGGGAACATTGTATACGTCTATAACGTTATATATCGTAGCCTAAGGCGACCTAACATGTCGAATGTCATATTTTACATCATTCCTGGCGTGTCGTCTCCTGTTTCTCGATGGGAACATTATATACGTCTATAACGTTGTGTATCCTAACGTAACGCAACCTAACATCTGGGATGTAATATTCCTGGCGTGTCGTCGCCTACTTCTGGATGGGGAGATTATATACGTCTATAACGTTATATATCCTAACCTAAGGCAACCTAACATCTCGGATGTAATAGTTGACAACATTCCTGGCGTGTCCGCCCGTACTTCTCGGAGGGAACATTATATACGCCTATAACGTTATATATCCTAGCCTAAGGCCACATAACATGTCGAATGTCATATTTTACA
Organism: Xylocopa violacea; assembly: GCA_963969225.1. NCBI lineage: Eukaryota > Metazoa > Arthropoda > Insecta > Hymenoptera > Apidae > Xylocopa > Xylocopa violacea. The sequence continues at coordinate 803,245 of CAXAJV010001130.1, forward strand.
ACATTCCTGGCGTGTCGTCGCCTGCTTCTCGATGGGGACATTATATACGTCTATAACGTTGTAAATCCTAACCTAAAGCAACCTAACATCTGGGATGTAATATTTTACAAGATTCCTGGCATGTCGGTCCCCAAGTCTCGGTAGGAACATTATATACGTCTATAACGATATATATCCAAACCTAAGGGAACCTAACATCTCGGATGTAATATTTTACAACATTCCTGGCATGTCGGTCCCTACTTCTCGGTGGGAATATTATATACGTCTATAACGTTATATATCATAACCTAAGGCAACCTAACATCTGGGATGTAATATTTTACAACATTCCTGGAGTGTCGTCGCCTACTTCTGGCTAGGGTCATAATATACATCTATAACGTTGTATATCCTAACCTAAGGCAACATAACATCTCGAATGTAATATTTTATAACATTCCTGGCGTGTCGCCGCCTGCTTCTCGATGGGGATATTATATACGTCTATAACGTTGTATATCCTAACCTAACGCAACCTAACATCTCGGATGTAATATTTTACAACATTCCTGGCATGTCGGTCCCTACGTCTCGGTGGGAACATTATATACGTCTATAACGATATATATCCTAACCTAAGGCAACCTAACACCTCGGATGTTATAGGTGACAACATTCCTGGCGTGTAGGTCCGTACTTCTCGGTGGGAACATTGTATACGTCTATAACGTTATATATCCTAGCCTAAGGCGACGTAACATATCGAATGTAATATTTTACATCATTCCTGGCGTGTCGTAGCCTGCTTCTCGATGGGGACATTATATACGTCTATAATGTTGTATATCTTAACCTAACGCAACTTAACATCTGGGATGTAATATTTTACAGCATTCGTGGTGTGTCGTCGCCTACTTCTGGATGGGGTCATTATATACATCTATAACGTTGTATATCCTAACCTAAGGGAACCTAACACCTCGGGTGTAATATTTTACAACATTCCCGACGCGTCGGCCCCTATTTTTCGGTGAGAACATTATATACATTTATAACGGTATATATCCTAGCCTAAGGCAACCTAACATCTCGGATGTAATAGTTGACAACATTCCTGGCGTGTCCGCCCGTACATCTCCTTGGGAACATTATATACGTCTATAACGTTATATATCCTAGCCTAAGGCGACCTAACATGTCGAATGTAATATTTTACAACATTCCTGGCGTGTCGTCTCCTGCTTCTCGATGGGGACATTATATACGTCTATAACGTTGTATATCCTAACCTAACGCAACCTAACATTTGGGATGTAATATTTTACAACATTCCTGGAATGTCGGTCCCTACGTCTCGGTGGGAACATTATATACGTCTATAGCGATATATATCCTAACCTAAGGCAACCTAACATCTCGGATGTAATAGTTGACAACATTCCTGGCATGTAGGCCCGTACTTCTCGGTGGAAACATTGTATACGTCTATAACGTTATATATCCTAGCCTAAGGCGACCTAACATGTCGAATGTAATATTTTACATCATTCCTGGCGTGTCGTCGCCTACCTCTGGATGGGGACATTATATAAATCTATAACGTTGTATATCCTAACCTAAGGCAACCTAACATCTCGGATGTAATATTTGACAACATTCCTGACGTGTCGGCCCGTACTTCTCGGTGGGAACATCATATGCGTCTATAGCGATATATATCCTAACCGAAGGCAACCTAACATCTCGGATGTAATATTTTACAACATTCCTGTCATGTCGGTCTCTACGTCTCGGTGGGAACATCCTATACGTCTATAACGTTGCATATCCTAACCTAAGGGAACCTAACATCTCGGGTGTAATATTTTACAACATTCCTGACGCGTCGGGACTATTTCTCGGTGGGAATGTCATATTCGTCTATAATGTTATACATCCTAGCCTAAGGCGCCCTAACATGTCGGATGTAATAGTTGATAACATTCCTGGCGTGTCGGCCCGTACTTCTCGGCGGGGAAATTATATACGTCTATAATGTTGTATATCCTAACCTAAGGCAAACTAACCTCAATACCGTAATATTTTACAACATTCCTGGCGCGTCGGCTCCTACTTTTCGGTGGGAACATTATATACGTCTATAACGGTATATATCCTAACGTAAGGCAACATAACATCTCGGATGTAATATTCTACAACATTCCTGGCGTGTCGGCCCGTACTTCTCGGTGGGAACATTGTATACCTCTATAACGATATATATACCAGCCTAAGGCAACCTAACATGTCGAATGTAATATTTTACAACATTCCTGGCGTGTCGTCGCCTACTTCTCGATGGGGACATTATATACATCTATAACATTGTATATCCTAAGCTAAGGCAACCTAACATCTCGGATGTAATATTTTACAACATTCCTGGCATATCGGTCCCTACGTCTCGCTGGAAACATTGTATACGTCTATAACAATATATATCCTAGCCTAATGCGACCTAACATATCGAATGTAATATTTTACAACATTCCTGGAGTGTCGTCGCCTGCTTCTTGAAGGGGACATTATATACATCTATTACGTTGTATATCCTAACCTAACGCAACCTAACATCTGGGATGTAATATTTTACAACATTCCTGGCATGACGGGCCCTACGTCTTGATGGGAACATTCTATACGTCTATAGCGTTGTATATCCTAACCTAAGGGAACCTAACATCTCGGGTGTAATATTTTACAACATTTCTGACGCGTCGGCCCCTATTTCTCGGTGGGAACATTAGATACGTCTATAGCGTTATATATCATAGCCTAAGGCGACCTAACATGTCGAATGTAATATTTTACATCATTCCTGGCCTGTCTGCCCGTAGTTCTCGGTGGTAACATTATATACGTCTATAACGTTATATATCCTAGCCTAAGGCAAGATAACATGCCGAATGTAATATTTTACAACATTCCTGGCGTGTCGTCGCCTGCTTCTCGATGGGAACATTATATACGTCTATAACGTTGTGTATCCTAACCTAACGCAACCTAACATCTGGGATGTAATATTCCTGGCGTGTCGTCGCCTACACCTGGATGGGGACATTATATACGTCTATAACATTATATATCCTAACCTAAGGCAACCTAACATCTCGGATGTAATATTTTACAACATTCCTGGCATGTCGGTCCCTACATCTCGGTGGGAACATACTATACGTCTATAACGTTGTATATCCTATCCTAAGGGAACATAACATCTCGGGTGTAATATTTTACAACATTCCTAACGCGTCGGCCCCTATTTTTCGGTGGGAACATTATATACGTCTATAACGTTATATATCCTAGCCTAAGGCGACCTAACATGTCGAATGTAATATTTTACAACATTCCTGGCGTGTCGTCTACTGCTTCTCGATGGGGACATTATATACGTCTATAATGTTGTATATCTTAACCTAACGCAACTTAAAATCTGGGATGTAATATTTTACAGCATTCGTGGTGTGTCGTCGCCTACTTCTGGATGGGGTCATTATATACATCTATAACGTTGTATATCCTAACCTAAGGGAACCTAACACCTCGGGTGTAATATTTTACAACATTCCCGACACGTCGGCCCCTATTTTTCGGTGAGAACATTATATACATTTATAACGGTATATATCCTAGCCTAAGGCAACCTAACATCTCGGATGTAATAGTTGACAACATTCCTGCCGTGTCCGCCCGTACTTCTCGGTGGGAACATTATATACGTCTATAACGTGATATATCCTAGCCTAAGGCTACATAACATGTCGAATGTAATATTTTACAACATTCCTGGCGTGTCGTCGCCTGCTTCTCGATGGGAACATTACATACGTCTATAACGTTGTATATCCTAACCTAAAGCAACCTAACATCTGGGATGTAATATTTTACAAGATTCCTGGCATGTCGGTCCCCAAGTCTCGGTAGGAACATTATATACGTCTATAACGATATATATCCAAACGTAAGGGAACCTAACATCTCGGATTTAATATTTTACAACATTCCTGGCATGTCGGTCCCTACTTCTCGGTGGGAATATTATATACGTCTATAACGTTATATATCATAACCTAAGGCAACCTAACTTCTCGGATGTAATATTTTACAACATTCCTGGCATATCGGTCCCTACATCTCGGTGGGGACATTATATACATCTATAACATTGTATATCCTAACCCAAGGCAACCTAACATCTCGGATGGAATATTTTACAACATTCCTGGCATATCGGTCCCTACTTATCGGTGGAAACATTGTATACGTCTATAACGATATATATCTTAGCCTAAGGCAACCTAACATCTCGGATGTAATATTTTACAACATTCTGGCGTGTCGTAGCCTGCTTCTCGATGGGGAGATTATATACGTCTATAACGTTGTATATCCTAACCTAACGCAACCTAACATTTGGGATGTAATATTTTACAACATTCCTTGCATGTCGGTGCCTACGTCTCGGTGGAAACATTATGTACGTCTATAACGATATATATCCTAACCTAAGGCAACCTAGCACCTCGGATGTAATAGTTGACAACATTCCTGGCGTGTAGGCCCGTACATCTCGGCGGGAACATTGTATACGTCTATAACGTTATATATCGTAGCCTAAGGCGACCTAACATGTCGAATGTCATATTTTACATCATTCCTGGCGTGTCGTCGCCTGTTTCTCGATGGGAACATTATATACGTCTATAACGTTGTGTATCCTAACGTAACGCAACCTAACATCTGGGATGTAATATTCCTGGCGTGTCGTCGCCTACTTCTGGATGGGGAGATTATATACGCCTATAACGTTATATATCCTAACCTAAGGCAACCTAACATCTCGGACGTAATAGTTGACAACATTTCTGTCGTGTCCGCCCGTACTTCTCGGTGGGAACATTATATACGTCTATAACGTTATATATCCTAGCCTAAGGCCACATAACATGTCGGATGTAATATTTTACAACATTCCTGGCGTGTCGTCGCCTGCTTCTCGATGGGGACATTATATACGTCTATATCGTTGTATATCCTAACCTAACGCAACCTAACTTCTGGGATGTAATATTTTACAACATTCCTGGCATGTCGGTCCCTACGTATCGGTGGTAACATTACATACGTCTATAACGTTATATATCCTAGCCTAAGGCGGCCTAACATGTCGAATGTAATATTTTACATCATTCCTGGCGTGTCGTCGCCTACTTCTCGATGGGGACATTATATACGTCTATAACGTTGTATATCCTTACCTAACGCAACCTAACATCTCGTATGTAATATTTTACAACATTCCTGGCATGTCGGTCCCTACATCTCGGCGGGAACACACTATACGTCTATAACGTTGTATATCCTAACCTAACGCAACCTAACATTTGGGATGCAATATTTTACAACATTCCTGGCATGTCTGTTCCTACTTTTCGGTGGGAACATTATATACGTCTATAACGTTGTATATCCTAGTCCAAGGCAACCTAACATGTCGAACGTAATATTTTACAACATTCCTGGCGTGTCGTCGCCTACTTCTCGATGGGGACATTACATACATCTATAACCTTGTATATCCTAACCTAAGGCAACCTAACATCTCGGATGTAATATTTTACAACATTCTGGCGTGTCGTCGCCTGCTTCTCGATGGGGACATTATATACGTCTATAACGTTGTATATCCTAACCTAACGCAACCTAACATTTGGGATGTAATATTTTACAACATTCCTGGCATGTCGGTGCCTACGTCTCGGTGGGAACATTATATACGTCTATAACGATATATATCCTAGCCTAAGGCAACCTAATATCTCGGATGTAATATTTTACAACATTCTGTCGTGTCGTCGCCTACTCCTCGATGGGGACATTATACACATCTATAACGTTGTATATCCTAACCTAAGGCAACCTAACATCTCGGATGTAATATTCTACAACATTCTGGCGTGTCGTCGCCTGCTTCTCGATGGGGACATTATATACGTCTATAACGTTGTATATACTAACCTAACGCAACCTAACATCTGGGATGTAATATTTTACAACATTCCTGGCATGTCGGTCCCTACTTCTCGGTGGAAACAATGTATACGTATATAGCGACATATATCCTAGCCTAAGGCAACCCAACATGTCGAATGTAATATTTTACAACATTCCTGACGTGTCGTCGCCTACTTGTCGATGGGGACATTATATACATCTATAACGTTGTATATCCTAACCTAAGGCAACCTAACACCTCGGATGTAGTATTTTACAACATTCCTGGCATGTCGGACCCTACTTCTCGGTGGGAACATTCTATACGTCTATAACGTTGTATATCCTAACCTAAGGGAACCTAACATCTCGGGTGTAATATTTTACAACATTCCTGACGCGCCGGCCCCTATTTCTCGGTGGGAACATTCTATACGTCTATAACGTTGTATATCCTAGTCCAAGGCAACCTAACATGTCGAATGTAATATTTTACAACATTCCTGGCGTGTCGTCGCCTACTTCTCGATGGGGACATTATATACATCTATAACCTTGTATATCCTAACCTAAGGCAACCTAACATCTCGGATGTAATGTTTTACAACATTCTGGCGTGTCGTCGCCTGCTTCTCGATGGGGACATTATATACGTCTATAACGTTGTATATCCTAACCTAACGCAACCTAACATTTGGGATGTAATATTTTACAACATTCCTGGCATGTCGGTGCCTACGTCTCGGTGGGAACATTATATACGTCTATAACGATAGATATCCTAACCTAAGGCAACCTAACACCTCGGATGTAATAGTTGACAACATTCCTGGCGTGTAGGCCCGTACTTCCCGGTGGTAACATTACATACGTCTATAACGTTATGTATCCTAGCCTAAGGCCACCTAACATGTCGAATGTAATATTTTACAACATTCCTGACGCGTCGGCCCCTATTTTTCGGTGGGAACATTATATACGTCTATAACGTTATATATCCTAGTCTAAGGCAACCTAACATGTCGAATGTAATATTTTACAACATTCCTGGCGTGTCGTCGCCTACTTCTCGATGGGGACATTATATACGTCTATAACGTTGTATATCCTAACCTAACGCAACCTAACATCTCGTATGTAATATTTTACAACATTCCTGGCATGTTGGTCCCTACATCTCGGCGGGAACACACTATACGTCTATAACGTTGTATATCCTAACCTAACGCAACCTAACATTTGGGATGCAATATTTTACAACATTCCTGGCATCTCGGTGCCTACGTCTCGGTGGGAACATTATATACGTCTATAACGATATATGTCCCAACCTAAGGCAACCTAACACCTCGGATGTAATAGTTGACAACATTCCTGGCGTCTAGGCCCGTACTTCTCGGTGGGAACATTGTATACGTCTATAACGTTATATATCCTAGCCTAAGGCCACATAACATGTCGAATGTAATATTTTACAACATTCCTGGCGTGTCGTCGCCTGCTTCTCGATGGAGACATTATATACGTCTATAACGTTGTATATCCTAACCTAACGCAACCTAACATCTCGGATGTACTATTTTACAAAATTCCTGGCATGTCGGTCCCTACATCTCGGTGGGAACTGACTATACGTCTATAAGGTTGTATATCCTAACCTAAGGGAACCTAACATCTCGGGTGTAATATTTTACAACATTCCTGACTCGTCGGCCCCTATTTTTAGGTGGGAACATTATATACGTCTATAACGCTATATATCCTAGCCTAAGGCAACCTAAGATGTCGAATGTAATATTTTACAACATTCTGGCGTGTCGTCGCCTGCTTCTCTATGGGTAGATTATATACGTCTATAACTTTGTATATCCTAACCTAACGCAACCTGACATGTCGAATGTAATATTTTACAACACTCCTGTCGTGTAGTCGCCTACTTCTGGATGGGGACATTATATACATCTATAACTTTGTATATCCTAACCTGAGGCAGCCTAACATCTCGGATGTAATATTTTACAACATTCCTGGCATGTCGGTCCCTACATCTCGGTGGGAACATACTATACGTCTATAACGTTGTATATCCTAACCTAAGGGAACCTAACATCTCGGGTGTAATATTTTACAACATTCCTGACGCGTCGGGACTATTTCTCGGTGGGAATGTTATATTCGTCTATAATGTTATACATCCTAGCCTAAGGCGCCCTAACATGTCGGATGTAATAGTTGATAACATTCCTGGCGTGTCGGCCCGTACTTCTCGGCGGGGAAATTATATACGTCTATAATGTTGTATATCCTAACCTAAGGCAAACTAACCTCAATACCGTAATATTTTACAACATTCCTGGCGCGTCGGCTCCTACTTTTCGGTGGGAACATTATATACGTCTATAACGGTATATATCCTAACGTAAGGCAACATAACATCTCGGATGTAATATTCTACAACATTCCTGGCGTGTCGGCCCGTACTTCTCGGTGGGAACATTGTATACCTCTATAACGATATATATACCAGCCTAAGGCAACCTAACATGTCGAATGTAATATTTTACAACATTCCTGGCGTGTCGTCGCCTACTTCTCGATGGGGACATTATATACATCTATAACATTGTATATCCTAAGCTAAGGCAACCTAACATCTCGGATGTAATATTTTACAATATTCCTGGCATATCGGTCCCTACGTCTCGCTGGAAACATTGTATACGTCTATAACGATTTATATCCTAGCCTAATGCGACCTAACATATCGAATGTAATATTTTACAACATTCCTGGAGTGTCGTCGCCTGCTTCTTGAAGGGGACATTATATACATCTATTACGTTGTATATCCTAACCTAACGCAACCTAACATCTGGGATGTAATATTTTACAACATTCCTGGCATGACGGGCCCTACGTCTTGATGGGAACATTCTATACGTCTATAGCGTTGTATATCCTATCCTAAGGGAACATAACATCTCGGGTGTAATATTTTACAACATTCCTAACGCGTCGGCCCCTATTTTTCGGTGGGAACATTATATACGTCTATAACGTTATATATCCTAGCCTAAGGCGACCTAACATGTCGAATGTAATATTTTACAACATTCCTGGCGTGTCGTCTACTGCTTCTCGATGGGGACATTATATACGTCTATAATGTTGTATATCTTAACCTAACGCAACTTAACATCTGGGATGTAATATTTTACAGCATTCGTGGTGTGTCGTCGCCTACTTCTGGATGGGGTCATTATATACATCTATAACGTTGTATATCCTAACCTAAGGGAACCTAACACCTCGGGTGTAATATTTTACAACATTCCCGACACGTCGGCCCCTATTTTTCGGTGAGAACATTATATACATTTATAACGGTATATATCCTAGCCTAAGGCAACCTAACATCTCGGATGTAATAGTTGACAACATTCCTGCCGTGTCCGCCCGTACTTCTCGGTGGAAACATTATATACGTCTATAACGTGATATATCCTAGCCTAAGGCTACATAACATGTCGAATGTAATATTTTACAACATTCCTGGCGTGTCGTCGCCTGCTTCTCGATGGGAACATTACATACGTCTATAACGTTGTATATCCTAACCTAAAGCAACCTAACATCTGGGATGTAATATTTTACAAGATTCCTGGCATGTCGGTCCCCAAGTCTCGGTAGGAACATTATATACGTCTATAACGATATATATTCAAACCTAAGGCAACCTAACATCTCGGATGTAATAGTTGACAACATTCCTGGCGTGTCCGCCCGTACTTCTCGGTGGGAACATTATATACGTCTATAACGTTATATATCCTAGCCTAAGGCCACCTAACGTGTCGAATGTAAAATTTTACAGCATTCCTGACGCGTCGGCCCCTATTTTTCGGTGGGAACATTATATACGTCTATAACGTTATATATCCTAGCCTAAGGCGACCTAACATGTCGAATGTAATATTTTACAACATTCCTGGCCTGTCGTCTCCTGCTCCTCGATGGGGACATTATATACGTCTATAACGTTGTATATCCTAACCTAAAGCAACCTAACATCTTGGATGTAATAGTTGACAACATTCCTCTCGTGTAGGCCCGTACTTCTCGGTGAGAACATTCTATACGTCTATAACGTTGTATATCCTAGCCTAAGGCGACCTAATATATCGAATGTAATATTTTACATCATTCCTGGCGTCTCATCGCCTGCTTCTCAATGGGAACATTATATACGTCTATAACGTTGTATATCCTAACCTAACGCAACCTAACATCTGGAATATAATATTCCTGGCGTGTCGTCGCCTACTTCTCGATGGGGACATTATATACGTCGATAACATAATATATCCTAGCCTAAGGCAACCTAACGTGTCGAATGTAATATTTTACAACATTCCTGGCGTGTCGTCGCCTACTTCTCGATGGGGACATTATATACATCTATAACATTGTATATCCTAACCCAAGGCAACCTAACATCTCGGATGAAATATTTTACAACATTCCTGGCATATCGGTCCCTACTTCTCGGTGGAAACATTGTATACGTCTATAACGATATATATCCTAGCCTAAGGCAACCTAACATCTCGGATGTAATATTTTACAACATTCTGGCGTGTCGTCTCCTGCTTCTCGATGGGGACATTATATACGTCTACAATGTTGTATATCCTAACCTAACGCAACCTAACATCTGGGATGTAATATTTTACAAGATTCCTGGCATGTCGGTCCCCAAGTCTCGGTAGGAACATTATATACGTCTATGACGATATATATCCAAACGTAAGGGAACCTAACATCTCGGATGTAATATTTTACAACATTCCTGGCATGTCGGTCCCTACTTCTCGGTGGGAATATTATATACGTCTATAACGTTATATATCATAACCTAAGGCAACCTAACTTCTCGGATGTAATATTTTACAACATTCCTGGCATATCGGTCCCTACATCTCGGTGGGGACATTATATACATCTATAACATTGTATATCCTAACCCAAGGCAACCTAACATCTCGGATGGAATATTTTACAACATTCCTGGCATATCGGTCCCTACTTATCGGTGGAAACATTGTATACGTCTATAACGATATATATCTTAGCCTAAGGCAACCTAACATCTCGGATGTAATATTTTACAACATTCTGGCGTGTCGTCGCCTGCTTCTCGATGGGGAGATTATATACGTCTATAACGTTGTATATCCTAACCTAACGCAACCTAACATTTGGGATGTAATATTTTACAACATTCCTTGCATGTCGGTGCCTACGTCTCGGTGGAAACATTATGTACGTCTATAACGATATATATCCTAACCTAAGGCAACCTAGCACCTCGGATGTAATAGTTGACAACATTCCTGGCGTGTAGGCCCGTACATCTCGGCGGGAACATTGTATACGTCTATAACGTTATATATCGTAGCCTAAGGCGACCTAACATGTCGAATGTCATATTTTACATCATTCCTGGCGTGTCGTCGCCTGTTTCTCGATGGGAACATTATATACGTCTATAACGTTGTGTATCCTAACGTAACGCAACCTAACATCTGGGATGTAACATTCCTGGCGTGTCGTCGCCTACTTCTGGATGGGGAGATTATATACGTCTATAACGTTATATATTCTAACCTAAGGCAACCTAACATCTCGGATGTAATAGTTGACAATATTCCTGGCGTGTCCGCCCGTACTTCTCGGTGGGAACATTATATACGCCTATAACGTTATATATCCTAGCCTAAGGCCACATAACATGTCGAATGTCATATTTTACAACATTCCTGGCGTGTCGTCGCCTGCTTCTCGATGGGGACATTATATACGTCTATAACGTTGTATATCCTAACCTAAAGCAACCTAACATCTGGGATGTAATATTTTACAAGATTCCTGGCATGTCGGTCCCCAAGTCTCGGTAGGAACATTATATACGTCTATAACGATATATATCCAAACCTAAGGGAACCTAACATCTCGGATGTAATATTTTACAACATTCCTGGCATGTCGGTCCCTACTTCTCGGTGGGAATATTATATACGTCTATAACGTTATATATCATAACCTAAGGCAACCTAACATCTGGGATGTAATATTTTACAACATTCCTGGAGTGTCGTCGCCTACTTCTGGCTAGGGTCATAATATACATCTATAACGTTGTATATCCTAACCTAAGGCAACCTAACATCTCGAATGTAATATTTTATAACATTCCTGGCGTGTCGCCGCCTGCTTCTCGATGGGGATATTATATACGTCTATAACGTTGTATATCCTAACCTAACGCAACCTAACATCTCGGATGTAATATTTTACAACATTCCTGGCATGTCGGTCCCTACGTCTCGGTGGGAACATTATATACGTCTATAACGATATATATCCTAACCTAAGGCAACCTAACACCTCGGATGTTATAGTTGACAACATTCCTGGCGCGTAGGTCCGTACTTCTCGGTGGGAACATTGTATACGTCTATAACGTTATATATCCTAGCCTAAGGCGACCTAGCATATCGAATGTAATATTTTACATCATTCCTGGCGTGTCGTAGCCTGCTTCTCGATGGGAACATTATATACGTCTATAACGTTGTGTATCCTAACCTAACGCAACCTAACATCTGGGATGTAATATTCCTGGCGTGTCGTCGCCTACTTCTGGATGGGGACATTATATACGTCTATAACATTATATATCCTAACCTAAGGCAACCTAACATCTCGGATGTAATATTTTACAACATTCCTGGCATGTGGCTTCCTACATCTCGGTGGGAACATACTATACGTCTATAACGTTGTATATCCTATCCTAAGGGAACATAACATGTCGGCTGTAATATTTTACATCATTCCTAACGCGTCGGCCCCTATTTTTCGGTGGGAACATTATATACGTCTATAACGTTATATATCCTAGCCTAAGGCGACCTAACATGTCGAATGTAATATTTTACAACATTCCTGGCGTGTCGTCTACTGCTTCTCGATGGGGACATTATATACGTCTATATTGTTGTATATCTTAACCTAACGCAACTTAACATCTGGGATGTAATATTTTACAGCATTCGTGGTGTGTCGTCGCCTACTTCTGGATGGGGTCATTATATACATCTATAACGTTGTATATCCTAACCTAAGGGAACCTAACATCTCGGGTGTAATATTTTACAACATTCCTGACGCGCCGGCCCCTATTTCTCGGTGGGAACATTCTATACGTCTATAACGTTGTATATCCTAGTCCAAGGCAACCTAACATGTCGAATGTAATATTTTACAATATTCCTGGCGTGTCGTCGCCTACTTCTCGATGGGGACATTATATACATCTATAACCTTGTATATCCTAACCTAAGGCAACCTAACATCTCGGATGTAATGTTTTACAACATTCTGGCGTGTCGTCGCCTGCTTCTCGATGGGGACATTATATACGTCTATAACGTTGTATATCCTAACCTAACGCAACCTAATATTTGGGATGTAATATTTTACAACATTCCTGGCATGTCGGTGCCTACGTCTCGGTGGGAACATTATATACGTCTATAACGATAGATATCCTAACCTAAGGCAACCTAACACCTCGGATGTAATAGTTGACAACATTCCTGGCGTGTAGGCCCGTACTTCCCGGTGGTAACATTACATACGTCTATAACGTTATATATCCTAGCCTAAGGCCACCTAACATGTCGAATGTAATATTTTACAACATTCCTGACGCGTCGGCCCCTATTTTTCGGTGGGAACATTATATACGTCTATAACGTTATATATCCTAGTCTAAGGCAACCTAACATGTCGAATGTAATATTTTACAACATTCCTGGCGTGTCGTCGCCTACTTCTCGATGGGGACATTATATACGTCTATAACGTTGTATATCCTAACCTAACGCAACCTAACATCTCGTATGTAATATTTTACAACATTCCTGGCATGTTGGTCCCTACATCTCGGCGGGAACACACTATACGTCTATAACGTTGTATATCCTAACCTAACGCAACCTAACATTTGGGATGCAATATTTTACAACATTCCTGGCATGTCGGTGCCTACGTCTCGGTGGGAACATTATATACGTCTATAACGATATATGTCCCAACCTAAGGCAACCTAACACCTCGGATGTAATAGTTGACAACATTCCTGGCGTCTAGGCCCGTACTTCTCGGTGGGAACATTGTATACGTCTATAACGTTATATATCCTAGCCTAAGGCGACCTAGCATATCGAATGTAATATTTTACATCATTCCTGGCGTGTCGTAGCCTGCTTCTCGATGGGAACATTATATACGTCTATAACGTTGTGTATCCTAACCTAACGCAACCTAACATCTGGGATGTAATATTCCTGGCGTGTCGTCGCCTACTTCTGGATGGGGACATTATATACGTCTATAACATTATATATCCTAACCTAAGGCAACCTAACATCTCGGATGTAATATTTTACAACATTCCTGGCATGTGGCTTCCTACATCTCGGTGGGAACATACTATACGTCTATAACGTTGTATATCCTATCCTAAGGGAGCATAACATGTCGGCTGTAATATTTTACATCATTCCTAACGCGTCGGCCCCTATTTTTCGGTGGGAACATTATATACGTCTATAACGTTATATATCCTAGCCTAAGGCGACCTAACATGTCGAATGTAATATTTTACAACATTCCTGGCGTGTCGTCTACTGCTTCTCGATGGGGACATTATATACGTCTATATTGTTGTATATCTTAACCTAACGCAACTTAACATCTGGGATGTAATATTTTACAGCATTCGTGGTGTGTCGTCGCCTACTTCTGGATGGGGTCATTATATACATCTATAACGTTGTATATCCTAACCTAAGGGAACCTAACATCTCGGGTGTAATATTTTACAACATTCCTGACGCGCCGGCCCCTATTTCTCGGTGGGAACATTCTATACGTCTATAACGTTGTATATCCTAGTCCAAGGCAACCTAACATGTCGAATGTAATATTTTACAACATTCCTGGCGTGTCGTCGCCTACTTCTCGATGGGGACATTATATACATCTATAACCTTGTATATCCTAACCTAAGGCAACCTAACATCTCGGATGTAATGTTTTACAACATTCTGGCGTGTCGTCGCCTGCTTCTCGATGGGGACATTATATACGTCTATAACGTTGTATATCCTAACCTAACGCAACCTAATATTTGGGATGTAATATTTTACAACATTCCTGGCATGTCGGTGCCTACGTCTCGGTGGGAACATTATATACGTCTATAACGATAGATATCCTAACCTAAGGCAACCTAACACCTCGGATGTAATAGTTGACAACATTCCTGGCGTGTAGGCCCGTACTTCCCGGTGGTAACATTACATACGTCTATAACGTTATATATCCTAGCCTAAGGCCACCTAACATGTCGAATGTAATATTTTACAACATTCCTGACGCGTCGGCCCCTATTTTTCGGTGGGAACATTATATACGTCTATAACGTTATATATCCTAGTCTAAGGCAACCTAACATGTCGAATGTAATATTTTACAACATTCCTGGCGTGTCGTCGCCTACTTCTCGATGGGGACATTATATACGTCTATAACGTTGTATATCCTAACCTAACGCAACCTAACATCTCGTATGTAATATTTTACAACATTCCTGGCATGTTGGTCCCTACATCTCGGCGGGAACACACTATACGTCTATAACGTTGTATATCCTAACCTAACGCAACCTAACATTTGGGATGCAATATTTTACAACATTCCTGGCATGTCGGTGCCTACGTCTCGGTGGGAACATTATATACGTCTATAACGATATATGTCCCAACCTAAGGCAACCTAACACCTCGGATGTAATAGTTGACAACATTCCTGGCGTCTAGGCCCGTACTTCTCGGTGGGAACATTGTATACGTCTATAACGTTATATATCCTAGCCTAAGGCCACATAACATGTCGAATGTAATATTTTACAACATTCCTGGCGTGTCGTCGCCTGCTTCTCGATGGAGACATTATATACGTCTATAACGTTGTATATCCTAACCTAACGCAACCTAACATCTCGGATGTACTATTTTACAAAATTCCTGGCATGTCGGTCCCTACATCTCGGTGGGAACTGACTATACGTCTATAAAGTTGTATATCCTAACCTAAGGGAACCTAACATCTCGGGTGTAATATTTTACAACATTCCTGACTCGTCGGCCCCTATTTTTAGGTGGGAACATTATATACGTCTATAACGCTATATATCCTAGCCTAAGGCAACCTAAGATGTCGAATGTAATATTTTACAACATTCCTGACGCGTAGGCCCCTATTGTTCGGTGGGAACATTACATACGTCTATAACGTTATATATCCTAGTCTAAGGCAACCTGACATGTCGAATGTAATATTTTACAACACTCCTGTCGTGTAGTCGCCTACTTCTGGATGGGGACATTATATACATCTATAACTTTGTATATCCTAACCTGAGGCAGCCTAACATCTCGGATGTAATATTTTACAACATTCCTGGCATGTCGGTCGCTACATCTCGGTGGGAACATACTATACGTCTATAACGTTGTATATCCTAACCTAAGGGAACCTAACATCTCGGGTGTAATATTTTACAACATTCCTGACGCGTCGGCCCCTATTTTTCGGTGGGAACATTATATACGTCTATAACGTTATATATCCTAGCCTAAGGCAACCTAAGATGTCGAATGTAATATTTTACAACATTCCTGGTGTGTCGTCGCCTACTTCACGATGGGGACATTATATACATCTATAACATTGTATATCCTAGCCTAAGGCAACCTAACATCTCGGATGTAATATTTTACAACATTCTGGCGTGTCGTCGCCTGCTTCTCGATGGGGAGATTATATACGTCTATAACGTTGTATATCCTAACCTAACGCAACCTAACATTTGGGATGCAATATTTTACAACATTCCTGGCATGTCGGTGCCTACGTCTCGGTGGGAACATTATATACGTCTATAACGATATATGTCCCAACCTAAGGCAACCTAACACCTCGGATGTAATAGTTGACAACATTCCTGGCGTCTAGGCCCGTACTTCTCTGTGGGAACATTGTATACGTCTATAACGTTATATATCCTAGCCTAAGGCGACCTAACATGTCGAATGTAATATTTTACATCATTCCTGGCGTGTCGTCGCCTGCTTCTCGATGGGAACATTATATACGTCTATAACGTTGTGTATCCTAACCTAACGCAACCTAACATCTGGGATGTAATATTCCTGGCGTGTCGTCGCCTGCTTCTGGATGGGGAGATTATATACGTCTATAACGTTATATATCCTAACCTAAGGCATCCTAACATCTCGGATGTAATAGTTGACAACATTTCTGGCGTGTCCGCCCGTACTTCTCGGTGGGAACATTATATACGTCTATAACGTTATATATCCTAGCCTAAGGCCACATAACATGTCGAATGTAATATTTTACAACATTCCTGGCGTGTCGTCGCCTGCTTCTCGATGGGGACATTATATACGTCTATAACGTTGTATATCCTAACCTAAAGCAACCTAACCTCTGGGATGTAATATTTTACAAGATTCCTGGCATGTCGGTCCCCAAGTCTCGGTAGGAACATTATATACGTCTATAACGATATATATCCTAGCCTAAGGCCACCTAACATGTCGAATGTAATATTTTACAACATTCCTGACGCGTAGGCCCCTATTTTTCGGTGGGAACATTACATACGTCTATAACGTTATATATCCTAGTCTAAGGCAACCTGACATGTCGAATGTAATATTTTACAACACTCCTGTCGTGTAGTCGCCTACTTCTGGATGGGGACATTATATACATCTATAACTTTGTATATCCTAACCTGAGGCAGCCTAACATCTCGGATGTAATATTTTACAACATTCCTGGCATGTCGGTCCCTACATCTCGGTGGGAACATACTATACGTCTATAACGTTGTATATCCTAACCTAAGGGAACCTAACATCTCGGGTGTAATATTTTACAACATTCCTGACGCGTCGGCCCCTATTTTTCGGTGGGAACATTATATACGTCTATAACGTTATATATCCTAGCCTAAGGCAACCTAAGATGTCGAATGTAATATTTTACAACATTCCTGGTGTGTCGTCGCCTACTTCACGATGGGGACATTATATACATCTATAAAATTGTATATCCTAACCTAAGGCAACCTAACATCTCGGATGTAATATTTTACAACATTCTGGCGTGTCGTCGCCTGCTTCTCGATGGGGAGATTATATCCGTCTATAACGTTGTATATCCTAACCTAACGCAACCTAACATTTGGGATGCAATATTTTACAACATTCCTGGCATGTCGGTGCCTACGTCTCGGTGGGAACATTATATACGTCTATAACGATATATGTCCCAACCTAAGGCAACCTAACACCTTGGATGTAATAGTTGACAACATTCCTGGCGTCTAGGCCCGTACTTCTCTGTGGGAACATTGTATACGTCTATAACGTTATATATCCTAGCCTAAGGCGACCTAACATGTCGAATGTAATATTTTACATCATTCCTGGCGTGTCGTCGCCTGCTTCTCGATGGGAACATTATATACGTCTATAACGTTGTGTATCCTAACCTAACGCAACCTAACATCTGGGATGTAATATTCCTGGCGTGTCGTCGCCTGCTTCTGGATGGGGAGATTATATACGTCTATAACGTTATATATCCTAACCTAAGGCATCCTAACATCTCGGATGTAATAGTTGACAACATTTCTGGCGTGTCCGCCCGTACTTCTCGGTGGGAACATTATATACGTCTATAACGTTATATATCCTAGCCTAAGGCCACATAACATGTCGAATGTAATATTTTACAACATTCCTGGCGTGTCGTCGCCTGCTTCTCGATGGGGACATTATATACGTCTATAACGTTGTATATCCTAACCTAAAGCAACCTAACATCTGGGATGTAATATTTTACAAGATTCCTGGCATGTCGGTCCCCAAGTCTCGGTAGGAACATTATATACGTCTATAACGATATATATCCAAACCGAAGGGAGCCTAACATCTCGGGTGTAATATTTTACACCATTCCTGACGCGTCGGCCCCTATTTCTCGGTGGGAACATTATATACGTCTATAACGTTATATATCCTAGCCTAAGGCGACCTAACATGTCGGATGTAATAGTTGATAACATTCCTGGCGTGTCGGCCCGTACTTCTCGGTGGTAACATTACATACGTCTATAACGTTATATATCCTAGCCTAAGTCAACCTAACATGTCGAATGTAATATTTTACAACATTCCTGGCGTGTCGTCGCCTGCTTCTCGATGGGGACATTATATACGTCTATAACGTTGTATATCCTAGCCTAAGGCAACCTAACATGTCGAATGTAATATTTTACAACATTCCTGGCGTGTCGTCCCCTGCTTCTCGATGGGGACATTATATACGTCTATAACGTTGTATATCCTAACCTAACGCAACCTAACATCTCGGATGTAATATTTTACAACATTCCTGGCATGTCGGTCCCTACATCTCGGTGGGAACATACTATACGTCTATAACGTTGTATATCCTAACCTAAGGGAACCTAACATCTCGGGTGTAATATTTTACAACATTCGTGACGCGTCGGCCCCTATTTTTCGGTGGGAACATTATATACGTCTATAACGTTATATATCCTAGCCTAAGGCAACCTAAAATGTCGAATGTAATATTTTACAACATTCCTGGCGTGTCGTCGCCTACTTCACGATGGGGACATTATATACATCTGTAACATTGTATATCCTAACCTAAGGCAACCTAACATCTCGGATGTAATATTTTACAACATTCTGGCGTGTCGGCGCCTGCTTCTCGATGGGAACATTATATACGTCTATAACGTTGTGTATCCTAACCTAACGCAACCTAACATCTGGGATGTAATATTCCTGGCGTGTCGTCGCCTACGTCTGGATGGGGAGATTATATACGTCTATAACGTTATATATCCTAACCTAA
This sequence comes from Xylocopa violacea, assembly GCA_963969225.1. Taxonomy (NCBI): domain Eukaryota; kingdom Metazoa; phylum Arthropoda; class Insecta; order Hymenoptera; family Apidae; genus Xylocopa; species Xylocopa violacea. Next base: position 823,381 of record CAXAJV010001130.1, read on the forward strand.
GGCAACCTAACATCTCGGATGTAATAGTTGACAACATTCCTGGCGTGTCCGCCCGTACTTCTCGGTGGGAACATTATATACGTCTATAACGTTATATATCCTAGCCTAAGGCCACATAACATGTCGAATGTAATATTTTACAACATTCCTGGCGTGTCGTCGCCTGCTTCTCGATGGGGACATTATATACGTCTTTAACGTTGTATATCCTAACCTAACGCAACCTAACATCTGGGATGTAATATTCCTGGCGTGTTGTCGCCTGCTTCTCGATGGGGACATTATATACGTCTATAACGTTGTATATCCTAACCTAAAGCAACCTAACATCTGGGATGTAATATTTTACAAGATTCCTGGCATGTCGGTCCCCAAGTCTCGGTAGGAACATTATATACGTCTATAACGATATATATCCAAACCGAAGGGAACCTAACATCTCGGATGTAATATTTTACAACATTCCTGGCGTGTCGTCGCCTGCTGCTCGATGGGGACATTATATACGTCTATAACGTTTTATATCCTAACCTCACGCAACCTAACATCTCGGATGTAATATTTTACAACATTCTTGGCATGTCGGACCCCACATCTCGGTGGGAACATACTATACGTATATAAAGTTGTATATCCTAACCTAAGGGAACATAACATCTCGGGTGTAATATTTTACAACATTCCTGACTCGTCGGCCCCTATTTTTAGGTGGGAACATTATATACGTCTATAACGCTATATATCCTAGCCTAAGGCAACCTAAGATGTCGAATGTAATATTTTACAACATTCTGGGGTGTCGTCGCCTGCTTCTCGATGGGAACATTATATACGTCTATAACGTTATGTATCCTAACCTAACGCAACCTAACATCTGGGATGTAATATTCCTGGCGTGTCGTCGCCTACTTCTGGATGGGGAGATTATATACGTCTATAACGTTATATATCCTAACCTAAGGCAACCTAACATCTCGGATGTAATAGTTGACAACATTCCTGGCGTGTCCGCCCGTACTTCTCGGTGGGAACATTATATACGTCTATAACGTTATATATCCTAGCCTAAGGCCACATAACATGTCGAATGTAATATTTTACAACATTCCTGGCGTGTCGTCGCCTGCTTCTCGATGGGGACATTATATACGTCTTTAACGTTGTATATCCTAACCTAAAGCAACCTAACATCTGGGATGTAATATTTTACAAGATTCCTGGCATGTCGGTCCCCAAGTCTCGGTAGGAACATTATATACGTCTATAACGATATATATCCAAACCGAAGGGAGCCTAACATCTCGGGTGTAATATTTTACAACATTCCTGACGCGTCGGCCCCTATTTCTCGGTGGGAACATTATATACGTCTATAACGTTATATATCCTAGCCTAAGGCGACCTAACATGTCGGATGTAATAGTTGATAACATTCCTGGCGTGTCGGCCCGTACTTCTCGGTGGTAACATTACATACGTCTATAACGTTATATATCCTAGCCTAAGTCAACCTAACATGTCGAATGTAATATTTTACAACATTCCTGGCGTGTCGTCGCCTGCTTCTAGATGGGGACATTATATACGTCTATAACGTTGTATATCCTAACCTAACGCAACCTAACATCTGGGATGTAATATTTTACAACATTCCTGGCGTGTCGTCGCCTACTTCTGGATGGGGATATTATATACATCTATATCGTTGTATATCCTAACCTAAAGCAACCTAACATCTCGGGTGTAATATTTTACAACATTCCTGACGCGTCGGCCCCTATTTCTCGGTGGGAACATTATATACGTCTATAACGTTATATATCCTAGCCTAAGGCAACCTAAGATGTCGAATGTAATATTTTACAACATTCCTGGCGTGTCGTCGCCTACTTCACGATGGGGACATTATATACATCTGTAACATTGTATATCCTAACCTAAGGCAACCTAACATCTCGGATGTAATATTTTACAACATTCTGGCGTGTCGTCGCCTGCTTCTCGATGGGAACATTATATACGTCTATAACGTTGTGTATCCTAACCTAACGCAACCTAACATCTGGGATATAATATTCCTGGCGTGTCGTCGCCTACTTCTGGATGGGGAGATTATATACGTCTATAACGTTATATATCCTAACCTAAGGCAACCTAACATCTCGGATGTAATAGTTGACAACATTCCTGGCGTGTCCGCCCGTACTTCTCGGTGGGAACATTATATACGTCTATAACGTTATATATCCTAGCCTAAGGCCACATAACATGTCGAATGTAATATTTTACAACATTCCTGGCGTGTCGTCGCCTGCTTCTCGATGGGGACATTATATACGTCTTTAACGTTGTATATCCTAACCTAAAGCAACCTAACATCTGGGGTGTAATATTTTACAAGATTCCTGGCATGTCGGTCCCCAAGTCTCGGTAGGAACATTATATACGTCTATAACGATATATATCCAAACCGAAGGGAGCCTAACATCTCGGGTGTAATATTTTACACCATTCCTGACGCGTCGGCCCCTATTTCTCGGTGGGAACATTATATACGTCTATAACGTTATATATCCTAGCCTAAGGCGACCTAACATGTCGGATGTAATAGTTGATAACATTCCTGGCGTGTCGGCCCGTACTTCTCGGTGGTAACATTACATACGTCTATAACGTTATATATCCTAGCCTAAGTCAACCTAGCATGTCGAATGTAATATTTTACAACATTCCTGGCGTGTCGTCGCCTGCTTCTCGATGGGGACATTATATACGTCTATAACGTTGTATATCCTAACCTAACGCAACCTAACATCTGGGATGTAATATTTTACAACATTCCTGGCGTGTCGTCGCCTACTTCTGGATGGGGATATTATATACATCTATATCGTTGTATATCCTAACCTAAAGCAACCTAACATCTCGGGTGTAATATTTTACAACATTCCTGACGCGTCGGCCCCTATTTCTCGGTGGGAACATTATATACGTCTATAACGTTATATATCCTAGCCTAAGGCGACCTAACATGTCGGATCTAATAGTTGATAACATTCCTGGCGTGTCGGCCCGTACTTCTCGGTGGTAACATTACATACGTCTATAACGTTATATATCCTAGCCTAAGGCAACCTAACATGTCGAATGGAATATTTTACAACATTCCTGGCGTGTCGTCCCCTGCTTCTCGATGGGGACATTATATACGTCTATAACGTTGTATATCCTAACCTAACGCAACCTAACATCTCGGATGTAATATTTTACAACATTCCTGGCATGTCGGTCCCTACATCTCGGTGGGAACATACTATACGTCTATAACGTTGTATATCCTAACCTAAGGGAACCTAACATCTCGGGTGTAATATTTTACAACATTCCTGACGCGTCGGCCCCTATTTTTCGGTGGGAACATTATATACGTCTATAACGTTATATATCCTAGCCTAAGGCAACCTAAGATGTCGAATGTAATATTTTACAACATTCCTGGCGTGTCGTCGCGTACTTCACGATGGGGACATTATATACATCTGTAACATTGTATATCCAGCCTAAGGCAACCTAACATCTCGGATGTAATATTTTACAACATTCTGGCGTGTCGTCGCCTGCTTCTCGATGGGAACATTATATACGTCTATAACGTTGTGTATCCTAACCTAACGCAACCTAACATCTGGGATGTAATATTCCTGGCGTGTCGTCGCCTACTTCTGGATGGGGAGATTATATACGTCTATAACGTTATATATCCTAACCTAAGGCAACCTAACATCTCGGATGTAATAGTTGACAACATTCCTGGCGTGTCCGCCCGTACTTCTCGGTGGGAACATTATATACGTCTATAACGTTATATATCCTAGCCTAAGGCCACATAACATGTCGAATGTAATATTTTACAACATTCCTGGCGTGTCGTCGCCTGCTTCTCGATGGGGACATTATATACGTCTATAACGTTGTATATCCTAACCTAAAGCAACCTAACATCTGGGATGTAATATTTTACAAGATTCCTGGCATGTCGGTCCCCAAGTCTCGGTAGGAACATTATATACGTCTATAACGATATATATCCAAACCGAAGGGAACCTAACATCTCGGATGTAATATTTTACAACATTCCCGGCGTGTCGTCGCCTGCTTCTCGATGGGGACATTATATACGTCTATAACGTTGTATATCCTAACCTAACGCAACCTAACATCTCGGATGTAATATTTTACAAAATTCTTGGCATGTCAGACCCTACATCTCGGTGGGAACATACTATACGTCTATAAAGTTGTATATCCTAACCTAAGGGAACATAACATCTCGGGTGTAATATTTTACAACATTCCTGGCGTGTCCGCCCGTACTTCTCGGTGGGAACATTATATACGTCTATAACGTGATATATCCTAGCCTAAGGCAACCTAACATCTCGGATGTAATATTTTACAACATTCTGGCGTGTCGTCGCCTACTTCTGGATGGGGAGATTATATACGTCTATAGCGTTGTATATCCTAACCTAAGGGAACCTAACATCTCGGGTGTAATATTTTACAACATTCCTGACGCGTCGACCCCTATTCTTCGGTGGGAATATTATATACGTCTATAACGTTATATATCCTAGCCTACGGCAACCTAACACCTCGGATTTAATAGTTGACAACATTCCTGGCGTGTAGGCCCGTACTTCTCGGTGGGAACATTGTATACGTCTAAAACGTTATATATCCTAGCCTAAGGCGACCTAACATATCGAATGTAATATTTTATATCATTCCTGGCGTGTCGTCGCCTGCTTCTCGATGGGAACATTATATACGTCTATAACGTTGTGTATCCTAACCTAACGCAACCTAACATCTGGGATGTAATATTCCTGGCGTGTCGTCGCCTGCTTCTCGATGGGGACATAATATACGTCTATAACGTTGTATATCCTAACGTAACGCAACCTAACGTCTGGAATGTAATATTTTACAACATTCCTGGCGTGTCGTCGCCTGCTTCCCGATGGGGACATAATATACGTCTATAACGTTGTATATCCTTACCTAACGCAACCTAACATCTGGGATGTAATATTTTACAAGATTCCTGGCATGTCGGTCCTCAAGTGTCGGTAGGAACATTATATACGTCTATAACGATATATATCCTAAAGTAAAGCAACCTAACATCTCGGATGTAATACTTTACAACATTCCTGGCATGTCGGTCCCTACATCTCGGTGGGAACATTCTATACTTCTATAATATTGTATATCCTAACCTAAGGCAACCTAACATCTCGGATGTAATATTTTACAACATTCCTGGCATGCCGGTCCCTACTTCTCGGTGGAAACATTGTATACGTCTATAACGATATATATCCTAACCCAAGGCAACCTAACATCTCGGATGTAATAGTTGACAACATTCCAGGCGTGTAGGCCCGTACTTCTCGGTGGGAACATTGTATACGTCTATAACGTCATATATCCTAGCCTAAGGCGACCTAACATGTCGAATGTAATATTTTACAACATCCCTGGCGTGTCGTCGCCTACTTCTCGATGGGGACATTATATACATCTATACCATTGTATATCCTATCCTAAGGCAGCCTAAAATCTCGGATGTAATATTTTACAACATTCCTGTCATATCGGTCCCTACGTCTCGGTGTAAACATTGTATACGTCTATAACGATATATATCCTAGCCTAAGGCAACCTAACATCTCGGATGTAATATTTTACAACATTCTGGCATGTCGTCGCCTGCTTCTCGATGGGGACATTATATACGTCTATAACGTTGTATATCCTAAATTAACGCAACCGAACATTTGGGATGTAATATTTTACAACATTCCTGGCATGTCGGTCCCTACGACTCGGTGGGAACATTATATACGTCTATAACGATATATATCCTAACCTAAGGCAACCTAACACCTCGGATGTAATAGTTGACAACATTCCTGGCGTGTAGGCCCGTACTTCTCGGTGGGAACATTGTATACGTCTATAACGTTATATATCCTAACCTAAGGCAACATAACATCTCGGATGTAATAGTTGACAACATTCCAGGCGTGTCCGCCCGTACTTTTCGGTGGGAAAATTATATACGTCTATAACGTTATATATCCTAGTCTAAGGCAACCTAACATGGCGAATGTAACATTTTACAACATTCCTGGCGTGTTGTCGCCTACTTCTCGATGGGGACATTATATACATCTGTAATCTTGTATATCCTAACCTAAGGCAGCCTAACATCTCGGATGCAGTATTTTACAACATTCCTGGCGTGTCGTCTCCTACTTCTGGATGGGGTCATTATATACATCCATAACGTTGTATATCCTAACCTAAGAGAACCTAACACCTCGGGTGTAATATTTTACAACATTCCTGACGCGTCGGTCCCTATTTTTCGGTGGGAATATTATATACGTCTATAACGTTATATATCCTAGCCTAAGGCAACCTAACACCTCGGATGTAATAGTTGACAACATTCCTGGCGTGTAGGCCCGTACTTCTCGGTGGGAACGTTGTATACATCTATAACGTTATATATCCTAGCCTAAGGCGACCTAACATATCGAATGTAATATTTTACATCATTCCTGGCGTGTCGTCGCCTGCTTCTCGATGGGAACATTATATACGTCTATAACGTTGTGTATCCTAACCTAACGCAACCTAACATCTGGGATGTAATATTCCTGGCGTGTCGTCGCCTGCTTCTCGATGGGGACATTATATACATCTATAACATTGTATATCCTAACCTAAGGCAGCCTAAAATCTCGGATGTAATATTTTACACATTCCTGTCATATCGGTCCCTACGTCTCGGTGTAAACATTGTATACGTCTATAACGATATATATCCTAGCCTAAGGCAACCTAAAATCTCGGATGTAATATTTTACAACATTCCTGTCATATCGGTCCCTACGTCTCGGTGTAAACATTGTATACGTCTATAACGATATATATCCTAGCCTAAGGCAACCTAACATCTCGGATGTAATATTCTACAACATTCCTGGCGCGTCGGCTCCTATTTTTCGGTGGGAACATTCTATACGTCTATAACGTTATATATCCTAACCTAAGGGACCCTAACATGTCGTATGTAATATTTTACAACATTCCTGGCGTGTCGTAGCCTGCTTCTCGATGGGGACATTATATACGTCTATAACGATATACATCCAAACCTAAGGGAACCTAACATCTCGGATGTAATATTTTAAAACATTCCTGGCATGTCGTCGCCTACTTCTCGATGGAGACATTATATACATCTATAACATTGTATATCCTAACCCAAGGCAGCCTAAAATCTCGGATGTAATATTTTACAACATTCCTGTCATATCGGTCCCTACGTCTCGGTGTAAACATTGTATACGTCTATAACGATATATATCCTAGCCTAAGGCAACCTAACATCTCGGATGTAATATTTTACAACATTCTGGCATGTCGTCGCCTGCTTCTCGATGGGGACATTATATACGTCTATAACGTTGTATATCCTAATCTAACGCAACCGAACATTTGGGATGTAATATTTTACAACATTCCTGGCATGTCGGTCCCTACGACTCGGTGGGAACATTATATACGTCTATAACGATATATATCCTAACCTAAGGCTACCTAACACCTCGGCTGTAATAGTTGTCAACATTCCTGGCGTATAGGCCCGTACTTCTTGGTGGGAACATTGTATACGTCTATAACGTTATATATCCTAGCCTAAGGCGACCTAACATGTCGAATGTAATATTTTACAACATTCCTGGCATGTCGGACGCTACATCTCGGTGGGAACATACTATACGTCTATAACGTTGTATATCCTAACCTAAGGGAACCATACATCTCGAGTGTAAACTTTTACAACATTCCTGACGCGTCGGGCCCTATTTTTCGGTGGGAACATTATATACGGCTATAACGTTATATATCCTAGCCTAAGACAACCTAACATGTCGAATGTAATATTTTGCAACATTCCTGGCGTGTCGTCGCCTACTTCTCGATGGGGACATTATATACGTCTATAACGTTATATATCCTAGCCTAAGGCAACCTAACATGTCGAATGTAATATTTTACAACATTCCTGGCGTGTCGTCGCCTACTTCTCGATGGGGACATTATATACATCTATAACATTGTATATCCTAACCCAAGGCAACCTAACATCTCGGATGGAATATTTTACAACATTCCTGTCATATCGGTCCCTACTTCTCGGTGGAAACATTGCATACGCCTATAACGATATATATCCTAGCCTAAGGCAACCTAACATGTCGAATGTAATATTTTACATCATTCCTGGCGTGTCGTTGCCTGCTTCTCGATGGGAACATTATATACGTCTATAACGTTGTGTATCCTAACCTAACGCAACCTAACATCTGGGATGTAATATTCCTGGCGTGTCGTCGCCTACTTCTGGATGGGGCGATTATATACGTCTATAACGTTATATATCCTAACCTAAGGCAACCTAACATCTCGGATGTAATAGTTGACAACATTCCTGGCGTGCCCGCCCGTACTTCTCGGTGGGAACATTATATACGTCTATAACGTTATATATCCTAGCCTAAGGCCACATAACATGTCGAATGTAATATTTTACAACATTCCAGGCGTGTCGTCGAGTGCTTCTCGATGGGGACATTATATACGTTTATAACGTTGTATATCCTAACCTAAAGCAACCTAACATCTGGGATGTAATATTTTACAAGATTCCTGGCATGTCGGTCCGCAAGTCTCGGTAGGAACATTATATACGTCTATAACGATATATATCCAAACCTAAGGGAACCTAACATCTCGGATGTAATATTTTACAACATTCCTGGCATGTCGGTCCCTACTTCTCGGTGGGAAAATTATATACGTCTATAACGTTATATATCATAACCTAAGGCAACCTAACTTCTCGGATGTAATATTTTACAACATTCCTGGCATATCAGTCCCTACATCTCGGTGGGGACATTATATACATCTATAACATTGTATATCCTAACCCAAGGCAACCTAACATCTCGGATGGAATATTTTACAACATTCCTGGCATATCGGTCCCTACTTATCGGTGGAAACATTGTATATGTCTATAACGATATATATCTTAGCCTAAGGCAACCTAACATCTCGGATGTAATATTTTACAACATTCTGGCGTGTCGTCGCCTGCTTCTCGATGGGGAGATTATATACGTCTATAACGTTGTATATCCTAACCTAACGCAACCTAACATTTGGGATGTAATATTTTACAACATTCCTTGCATGTCGGTGCCTACGTCTCGGTGGAAACATTATGTACGTCTATAACGATATATATCCTAACCTAAGGCAACCTAGCACCTCGGATGTAATAGTTGACAACATTCCTGGCGTGTAGGCCCGTACATCTCGGCGGGAACATTGTATACGTCTATAACGTTATATATCGTAGCCTAAGGCGACCTAACATGTCGAATGTCATATTTTACATCATTCCTGGCGTGTCGTCGCCTGTTTCTCGATGGGAACATTATATACGTCTATAACGTTGTGTATCCTAACGTAACGCAACCTAATATCTGGGATGTAATATTCCTGGCGTGTCGTCGCCTACTTCTGGATGGGGAGATTATATACGTCTATAACGTTATATATCCTAACCTAAGGCAACCTAACATCTCGGATGTAATAGTTGACAACATTCCTGGCGTGTCCGCCCCTACTTCTCGGTGGGAACATTATATACGCCTATAACGTTATATATCCTAGCCTAAGGCCACATAACATGTCGAATGTCATATTTTACAACATTCCTGGCGTGTCGTCGCCTGCTTCTCGATGGGGACATTATATACGTCTATAACGTTGTATATCCTAACCTAAAGCAACCTAACATCTGGGATGTAATATTTTACAAGATTCCTGGCATGTCGGTCCCCAAGTCTCGGTAGGAACATTATATACGTCTATAACGATATATATCCAAACCGAAGGGAACCTAACATCTCGGATGTAATATTTTACAACATTCCTGGCGTGTCGTCGCCTGCTTCTCGATGGGGACATTATATACGTCTATAACGTTGTATATCCTAACCTAACGCAACCTAACATCTCGGATGTAATATTTTACAAAATTCTTGGCATGTCGGACCCTACATCTCGGTGGGAACATACTATACGTCTATAAAGTTGTATATCCTAACCTAAGGGAACATAACATCTCGGGTGTAATATTTTACAACATTTCTGTCGTGTCCGCCCGTACTTCTCGGTGGGAACATTATATACGTCTATAACGTGATATATCCTAGCCTAAGGCAACCTAACATTTCGGATGTAATATTTTACAACATTCTGGCGTGTCGTCGCCTACTTCTGGATGGGGAGATTATATACGTCTATAGCGTTGTATGTCCTAACCTAAGGGAACCTAACATCTCGGGTGTAATATTTTACAACATTCCTGACGCGTCGACCCCTATTCTTCGGTGGGAATATTATATACGTCTATAACGTTATATATCCTAGCCTACGGCAACCTAACACCTCGGATTTAATAGTTGACAACATTCCTGGCGTGTAGGCCCGTACTTCTCGGTGGGAACATTGTATACGTCTATAACGTTATATATCCTAGCCTAAGGCGACCTAACATATCGAATGTAATATTTTATATCATTCCTGGCGTGTCGTCGCCTGCTTCTCGATGGGAACATTATATACGTCTATAACGTTGTGTATCCTAACCTAACGCAACCTAACATCTGGGATGTAATATTCCTGGCGTGTCGTCGCCTACTTCTGGATGGGGACATTATATACGTCTATAACGTTATATATCCTAACCTAAGGCAACCTAACATCTCGGATGTAATAGTTGACAACATTCCTGGCGTGTCCACCCTTACTTCTCGGTGGGAACATTATATACGTCTATAACGTTATATATCCTAGCCTAAGGCCACCTAACATGTCGAATGTAATATTTTACAACATTCCTGGCGTGTCGTCGCCTGCTTCTCGATGGGGACATTATATACATCTATAACATTGTATATCCTAACCTAACGCAACCTAACATCTCGGATGTAATATTTTACAAAATTCTTGGCATGTCGGACCCTACATCTCGGTGGGAACATACTATACGTCTATAAAGTTGTATATCCTAACCTAAGGGAACATAACATCTCGGGTGTAATATTTTACAACATTTCTGTCGTGTCCGCCCGTACTTCTCGGTGGGAACATTATATACGTCTATAACGTGATATATCCTAGCCTAAGGCAACCTAACATTTCGGATGTAATATTTTACAACATTCTGGCGTGTCGTCGCCTACTTCTGGATGGGGAGATTATATACGTCTATAGCGTTGTATATCCTAACCTAAGGGAACCTAACATCTCGGGTGTAATATTTTACAACATTCCTGACGCGTCGACCCCTATTCTTCGGTGGGAATATTATATACGTCTATAACGTTATATATCCTAGCCTACGGCAACCTAACACCTCGGATTTAATAGTTGACAACATTCCTGGCGTGTAGGCCCGTACTTCTCGGTGGGAACATTGTATACGTCTATAACGTTATATATCCTAGCCTAAGGCGACCTAACATATCGAATGTAATATTTTATATCATTCCTGGCGTGTCGTCGCCTGCTTCTCGATGGGAACATTATATACGTCTATAACGTTGTGTATCCTAACCTAACGCAACCTAACATCTGGGATGTAATATTCCTGGCGTGTCGTCGCCTACTTCTGGATGGGGACATTATATACGTCTATAACGTTATATATCCTAACCTAAGGCAACCTAACATCTCGGATGTAATAGTTGACAACATTCCTGGCGTGTCCACCCTTACTTCTCGGTGGGAACATTATATACGTCTATAACGTTATATATCCTAGCCTAAGGCCACCTAACATGTCGAATGTAATATTTTACAACATTCCTGGCGTGTCGTCGCCTGCTTCTCGATGGGGACATTATATACATCTATAACATTGTATATCCTAACCTAAGGCAGCCTAAAATCTCGGATGTAATATTTTACAACATTCCTGTCATATCGGTCCCTACGTCTCGGTGTAAACATTGTATACGTCTATAACGATATATATCCTAGCCTAAGGCAACCTAAAATCTCGGATGTAATATTTTACAACATTCCTGTCATATCGGTCCCTACGTCTCGGTGTAAACATTGTATACGTCTATAACGATATATATCCTAGCCTAAGGCAACCTAACATCTCGGATGTAATATTTTACAACATTCCTGGCGCGTCGGCTCCTATTTTTCGGTGGGAACATTCTATACGTCTATAACGTTATATATCCTAACCTAAGGGACCCTAACATGTCGTATGTAATATTTTACAACATTCCTGGCGTGTCGTAGCCTGCTTCTCGATGGGGACATTATATACGTCTATAACGTTGTATATCCTAACCTAAAGCAATCTAACATCTGGGATGTAATATTTTACAACATTCCTGGCGTGTCGTCGCCTAGTTTGGATGGGGTCATTATATACATCTATAACGCTGTATATCCTAACCTAAGGCAACCTAACATCTCGGATGTAATATTTTACAACATTCCTGGCATGTCGGTCCCTACATCTCGGTGGGAACATACTATAGGTCTATAACGTTGTATATCCTAACCTAAGGGAACCTAACATCTCGAGTGTAAACTTTTACAACATTCCTGACGCGTCGGGCCCTATTTTTCGGTGGGAACATTATATACGGCTATAACGTTATATATCCTAGCATAAGGCAACCTAACATGTCGAATGTAATATTTTACAACATTCCTGTCGTGTCGTCGCCTGCTTCTCGATGGGGAGATTATTTACGTCTATAACGTTGTATATCCTAACCTAACGCCACCTAACATTTGGGATGTAATATTTTACAACATTCCTTGCATGTCAGTGCCTACGTCTCGGTGGGAACTTTATATACGTCTATAACGATATATATCCTAGCCTAGGGCAACCTAACATCTCGGATGTAATATTTTACAACATTCCTGGCGTGTCGTCGCCTACTTCTCGATGGGGACATTATATACGTCTATAACGATATACATCCAAACCTAAGGGAACCTAACATCTCGGATGTAATATTTTAAAACATTCCTGGCATGTCGTCGCCTACTTCTCGATGGAGACATTATATACATCTATAACATTGTATATCCTAACCCAAGGCAGCCTAAAATCTCGGATGTAATATTTTACAACATTCCTGTCATATCGGTCCCTACGTCTCGGTGTAAACATTGTATACGTCTATAACGATATATATCCTAGCCTAAGGCAACCTAACATCTCGGATGTAATATTTTACAACATTCTGGCATGTCGTCGCCTGCTTCTCGATGGGGACATTATATACGTCTATAACGTTGTATATCCTAATCTAACGCAACCGAACATTTGGGATGTAATATTTTACAACATTCCTGGCATGTCGGTCCCTACGACTCGGTGGGAACATTATATACGTCTATAACGATATATATCCTAACCTAAGGCTACCTAACACCTCGGCTGTAATAGTTGTCAACATTCCTGGCGTATAGGCCCGTACTTCTTGGTGGGAACATTGTATACGTCTATAACGTTATATATCCTAGCCTAAGGCGACCTAACATGTCGAATGTAATATTTTACAACATTCCTGGCATGTCGGTCCCTACATCTCGGTGGGAACATACTATACGTCTATAACGATATATATCCTAGCCTAAGGCAACCTAACATCTCGCATGTAATATTTTACAACATTCCTGGCGTGTCGTCGCCTACTTCTCGATGGGGACATTATATACGTCTATAACGTTATATATCCTAGCCTAAGGCAACCTAACATGTCGAATGTAATATTTTACAACATTCCTGGCGTGTCGTCGCCTACTTCTCGATGGGGACATTATATACATCTATAACATTGTATATCCTAACCCAAGGCAACCTAACATCTCGGATGGAATATTTTACAACATTCCTGTCATATCGGTCCCTACTTCTCGGTGGAAACATTGCATACGCCTATAACGATATATATCCTAGCCTAAGGCAACCTAACATGTCGAATGTAATATTTTACATCATTCCTGGCGTGTCGTTGCCTGCTTCTCGATGGGAACATTATATACGTCTATAACGTTGTGTATCCTAACCTAACGCAACCTAACATCTGGGATGTAATATTCCTGGCGTGTCGTCGCCTACTTCTGGATGGGGCGATTATATACGTCTATAACGTTATATATCCTAACCTAAGGCAACCTAACATCTCGGATGTAATAGTTGACAACATTCCTGGCGTGCCCGCCCGTACTTCTCGGTGGGAACATTATATACGTCTATAACGTTATATATCCTAGCCTAAGGCCACATAACATGTCGAATGTAATATTTTACAACATTCCAGGCGTGTCGTCGAGTGCTTCTCGATGGGGACATTATATACGTTTATAACGTTGTATATCCTAACCTAAAGCAACCTAACATCTGGGATGTAATATTTTACAAGATTCCTGGCATGTCGGTCCGCAAGTCTCGGTAGGAACATTATATACGTCTATAACGATATATATCCAAACCTAAGGGAACCTAACATCTCGGATGTAATATTTTACAACATTCCTGGCATGTCGGTCCCTACTTCTCGGTGGGAAAATTATATACGTCTATAACGTTATATATCATAACCTAAGGCAACCTAACTTCTCGGATGTAATATTTTACAACATTCCTGGCATATCAGTCCCTACATCTCGGTGGGGACATTATATACATCTATAACATTGTATATCCTAACCCAAGGCAACCTAACATCTCGGATGGAATATTTTACAACATTCCTGGCATATCGGTCCCTACTTATCGGTGGAAACATTGTATATGTCTATAACGATATATATCTTAGCCTAAGGCAACCTAACATCTCGGATGTAATATTTTACAACATTCTGGCGTGTCGTCGCCTGCTTCTCGATGGGGAGATTATATACGTCTATAACGTTGTATATCCTAACCTAACGCAACCTAACATTTGGGACGTAATATTTTACAACATTCCTTGCATGTCGGTGCCTACGTCTCGGTGGAAACATTATGTACGTCTATAACGATATATATCCTAACCTAAGGCAACCTAGCACCTCGGATGTAATAGTTGACAACATTCCTGGCGTGTAGGCCCGTACATCTCGGCGGGAACATTGTATACGTCTATAACGTTATATATCGTAGCCTAAGGCGACCTAACATGTCGAATGTCATATTTTACATCATTCCTGGCGTGTCGTCGCCTGTTTCTCGATGGGAACATTATATACGTCTATAACGTTGTGTATCCTAACGTAACGCAACCTAATATCTGGGATGTAATATTCCTGGCGTGTCGTCGCCTACTTCTGGATGGGGAGATTATATACGTCTATAACGTTATATATCCTAACCTAAGGCAACCTAACATCTCGGATGTAATAGTTGACAACATTCCTGGCGTGTCCGCCCGTACTTCTCGGTGGGAACATTATATACGCCTATAACGTTATATATCCTAGCCTAAGGCCACATAACATGTCGAATGTCATATTTTACAACATTCCTGGCGTGTCGTCGCCTGCTTCTCGATGGGGACATTATATACGTCTATAACGTTGTATATCCTAACCTAAAGCAACCTAACATCTGGGATGTAATATTTTACAAGATTCCTGGCATGTCGGTCCCCAAGTCTCGGTAGGAACATTATATACGTCTATAACGATATATATCCAAACCGAAGGGAACCTAACATCTCGGATGTAATATTTTACAACATTCCTGGCGTGTCGTCGCCTGCTTCTCGATGGGGACATTATATACGTCTATAACGTTGTATATCCTAACCTAACGCAACCTAACATCTCGGATGTAATATTTTACAAAATTCTTGGCATGTCGGACCCTACATCTCGGTGGGAACATACTATACGTCTATGAAGTTGTATATCCTAACCTAAGGGAACATAACATCTCGGGTGTAATATTTTACAACATTCCTGGCGTGTCCGCCCGTACTTCTCGGTGGGAACATTATATACGTCTATAACGTGATATATCCTAGCCTAAGGCAACCTAACATCTCGGATGTAATATTTTACAACATTCTGGCGTGTCGTCGCCTACTTCTGGATGGGGAGATTATATACGTCTATAGCGTTGTATATCCTAACCTAAGGGAACCTAACATCTCGGGTGTAATATTTTACAACATTCCTGACGCGTCGACCCCTATTCTTCGGTGGGAATATTATATACGTCTATAACGTTATATATCCTAGCCTACGGCAACCTAACACCTCGGATTTAATAGTTGACAACATTCCTGGCGTGTAGGCCCGTACTTCTCGGTGGGAACATTGTATACGTCTATAACGTTATATATCCTAGCCTAAGGCGACCTAACATATCGAATGTAATATTTTATATCATTCCTGGCGTGTCGTCGCCTGCTTCTCGATGGGAACATTATATACGTCTATAACGTTGTGTATCCTAACCTAACGCAACCTAACATCTGGGATGTAATATTCCTGGCGTGTCGTCGCCTGCTTCTCGATGGGGACATAATATACGTCTATAACGTTGTATATCCTAACGTAACGCAACCTAACATCTGGAATGTAATATTTTACAACATTCCTGGCGTGTCGTCGCCTGCTTCCCGATGGGGACATAATATACGTCTATAACGTTGTATATCCTTACCTAACGCAACCTAACATCTGGGATGTAATATTTTACAAGATTCCTGGCATGTCGGTCCTCAAGTGTCGGTAGGAACATTATATACGTCTATAACGATATATATCCTAAAGTAAAGCAACCTAACATCTCGGATGTAATACTTTACAACATTCCTGGCATGTCGGTCCCTACATCTCGGTGGGAACATTCTATACTTCTATAATATTGTATATCCTAACCTATGGCAACCTAACATCTCGGATGTAATATTTTACAACATTCCTGGCATGCCGGTCCCTACTTCTCGGTGGAAACATTGTATACGTCTATAACGATATATATCCTAACCCAAGGCAACCTAACATCTCGGATGTAATAGTTGACAACATTCCAGGCGTGTCCGCCCGTACTTTTCGGTGGGAAAATTATATACGTCTATAACGTTATATATCCTAGTCTAAGGCAACCTAACATGGCGAATGTAACATTTTACAACATTCCTGGCGTGTTGTCGCCTACTTCTCGATGGGGACATTATATACATCTGTAATCTTGTATATCCTAACCTAAGGCAGCCTAACATCTCGGATGCAGTATTTTACAACATTCCTGGCGTGTCGTCTCCTACTTCTGGATGGGGTCATTATATACATCCATAACGTTGTATATCCTAACCTAAGAGAACCTAACATCTCGGGTGTAATATTTTACAACATTCCTGACGCGTCGGTCCCTATTTTTCGGTGGGAATATTATATACGTCTATAACGTTATATATCCTAGCCTAAGGCAACCTAACACCTCGGATGTAATAGTTGACAACATTCCTGGCGTGTAGGCCCGTACTTCTCGGTGGGAACGTTGTATACATCTGTAACGTTATATATCCTAGCCTAAGGCGACCTAACATATCGAATGTAATATTTTACATCATTCCTGGCGTGTCGTCGCCTGCTTCTCGATGGGAACATTATATACGTCTATAACGTTGTGTATCCTAACCTAACGCAACCTAACATCTGGGATGTAATATTCCTGGCGTGTCGTCGCCTACTTCTGGATGGGGACATTATATACGTCTATAACGTTATATATCCTAGCCTAAGGCCACCTAACATGTCGAATGTAATATTTTACAACATTCCTGGCGTGTCGTCGCCTGCTTCTCGATGGGGACATTATATACATCTATAACATTGTATATCCTAACCTAAGGCAGCCTAAAATCTCGGATGTAATATTTTACAACATTCCTGTCATATCGGTCCCTACGTCTCGGTGTAAACATTGTATACGTCTATAACGATATATATCCTAGCCTAAGGCAACCTAAAATCTCGGATGTAATATTTTACAACATTCCTGTCATATCGGTCCCTACGTCTCGGTGTAAACATTGTATACGTCTATAACGATATATATCCTAGCCTAAGGCAACCTAACATCTCGGATGTAATATTTTACAACATTCCTGGCGCGTCGGCTCCTATTTTTCGGTGGGAACATTCTATACGTCTATAACGTTATATATCCTAACCTAAGGGACCCTAACATGTCGTATGTAATATTTTACAACATTCCTGGCGTGTCGTAGCCTGCTTCTCGATGGGGACATTATATACGTCTATAACGTTGTATATCCTAACCTAAAGCAATCTAACATCTGGGATGTAATATTTTACAACATTCCTGGCGTGTCGTCGCCTAGTTTGGATGGGGTCATTATATACATCTATAACGCTGTATATCCTAACCTAAGGCAACCTAACATCTCGGATGTAATATTTTACAACATTCCTGGCATGTCGGTCCCTACATCTCGGTGGGAACATACTATAGGTCTATAACGTTGTATATCCTAACCTAAGGGAACCTAACATCTCGAGTGTAAACTTTTACAACATTCCTGACGCGTCGGGCCCTATTTTTCGGTGGGAACATTATATACGGCTATAACGTTATATATCCTAGCATAAGGCAACCTAACATGTCGAATGTAATATTTTACAACATTCCTGTCGTGTCGTCGCCTGCTTCTCGATGGGGAGATTATTTACGTCTATAACGTTGTATATCCTAACCTAACGCCACCTAACATTTGGGATGTAATATTTTACAACATTCCTTGCATGTCAGTGCCTACGTCTCGGTGGGAACTTTATATACGTCTATAACGATATATATCCTAGCCTAGGGCAACCTAACATCTCGGATGTAATATTTTACAACATTCCTGGCGTGTCGTCGCCTACTTCTCGATGGGGACATTATATACGTCTATAACGATATACATCCAAACCTAAGGGAACCTAACATCTCGGATGTAATATTTTAAAACATTCCTGGCATGTCGTCGCCTACTTCTCGATGGAGACATTATATACATCTATAACATTGTATATCCTAACCCAAGGCAGCCTAAAATCTCGGATGTAATATTTTACAACATTCCTGTCATATCGGTCCCTACGTCTCGGTGTAAACATTGTATACGTCTATAACGATATATATCCTAGCCTAAGGCAACCTAACATCTCGGATGTAATATTTTACAACATTCTGGCATGTCGTCGCCTGCTTCTCGATGGGGACATTATATACGTCTATAACGTTGTATATCCTAATCTAACGCAACCGAACATTTGGGATGTAATATTTTACAACATTCCTGGCATGTCGGTCCCTACGACTCGGTGGGAACATTATATACGTCTATAACGATATATATCCTAACCTAAGGCTACCTAACACCTCGGCTGTAATAGTTGTCAACATTCCTGGCGTATAGGCCCGTACTTCTTGGTGGGAACATTGTATACGTCTATAACGTTATATATCCTAGCCTAAGGCGACCTAACATGTCGAATGTAATATTTTACAACATTCCTGGCATGTCGGTCCCTACATCTCGGTGGGAACATACTATACGTCTATAACGATATATATCCTAGCCTAAGGCAACCTAACATCTCGCATGTAATATTTTACAACATTCCTGGCGTGTCGTCGCCTACTTCTCGATGGGGACATTATATACGTCTATAACGTTATATATCCTAGCCTAAGGCAACCTAACATGTCGAATGTAATATTTTACAACATTCCTGGCGTGTCGTCGCCTACTTCTCGATGGGGACATTATATACATCTATAACATTGTATATCCTAACCCAAGGCAACCTAACATCTCGGATGGAATATTTTACAACATTCCTGTCATATCGGTCCCTACTTCTCGGTGGAAACATTGCATACGCCTATAACGATATATATCCTAGCCTAAGGCAACCTAACATGTCGAATGTAATATTTTACATCATTCCTGGCGTGTCGTTGCCTGCTTCTCGATGGGAACATTATATACGTCTATAACGTTGTGTATCCTAACCTAACGCAACCTAACATCTGGGATGTAATATTCCTGGCGTGTCGTCGCCTACTTCTGGATGGGGAGATTATATACGTCTATAACGTTATATATCCTAACCTAAGGCAACCTAACATCTCGGATGTAATAGTTGACAACATTCCTGGCGTGCCCGCCCGTACTTCTCGGTGGGAACATTATATACGTCTATAACGTTATATATCCTAGCCTAAGGCCACATAACATGTCGAATGTAATATTTTACAACATTCCAGGCGTGTCGTCGAGTGCTTCTCGATGGGGACATTATATACGTTTATAACGTTGTATATCCTAACCTAAAGCAACCTAACATCTGGGATGTAATATTTTACAAGATTCCTGGCATGTCGGTCCGCAAGTCTCGGTAGGAACATTATATACGTCTATAACGATATATATCCAAACCTAAGGGAACCTAACATCTCGGATGTAATATTTTACAACATTCCTGGCATGTCGGTCCCTACTTCTCGGTGGGAAAATTATATACGTCTATAACGTTATATATCATAACCTAAGGCAACCTAACTTCTCGGATGTAATATTTTACAACATTCCTGGCATATCAGTCCCTACATCTCGGTGGGGACATTATATACATCTATAACATTGTATATCCTAACCCAAGGCAACCTAACATCTCGGATGGAATATTTTACAACATTCCTGGCATATCGGTCCCTACTTATCGGTGGAAACATTGTATATGTCTATAACGATATATATCTTAGCCTAAGGCGACCTAACATGTCGAATGTCATATTTTACATCATTCCTGGCGTGTCGTCGCCTGTTTCTCGATGGGAACATTATATACGTCTATAACGTTGTGTATCCTAACGTAACGCAACCTAATATCTGGGATGTAATATTCCTGGCGTGTCGTCGCCTACTTCTGGATGGGGAGATTATATACGTCTATAACGTTATATATCCTAACCTAAGGCAACCTAACATCTCGGATGTAATAGGTGACAACATTCCTGGCGTGTCCGCCCGTACTTCTCGGTGGGAACATTATATACGCCTATAACGTTATATATCCTAGCCTAAGGCCACATAACATGTCGAATGTCATATTTTACAACATTCCTGGCGTTTCGTCGCCTGCTTCTCGATGGGGACATTATATACGTCTATAACGTAGTATATCCTAACCTAAAGCAACCTAACATCTGGGATGTAATATTTTACAAGATTCCTGGCATGTCGGTCCCCAAGTCTCGGTAGGAACATTATATACGTCTATAACGATATATATCCAAACCTAAGGGAACCTAACATCTCGGATGTAATATTTTACAACATTCCTGGCATGTCGGTCCCTACTTCTCGGTGGGAATATTATATACGTCTATAACGTTATATATCATAACCTAGGGCAACCTAACATCTGGGATGTAATATTTTACAACATTCCTGTAGTGTCGTCGCCTACTTCTGGCTAGGGTCATAATATACATCTATAACGTTGTATATACTAACCTAAGGCGACCTAACATATCGAATGTAATATTTTACATCATTCCTGGCGTGTCGTCGCCTGCTTCTCGATGGGAACATTATATACGTCTATAACGTTGTGTATCCTAACCTAACGCAACCTAACATCTGGGATGTAATATTCCTGGCGTGTCGTCGCCTACTTCTGGATGGGGAGATTATATACGTCTATAACGTTATATATCCTAACCTAAGGCAACCTAACATCTCGGATGTAATAGTTGACAACATTCCTGGCGTGCCCGCCCGTACTTCTCGGTGGGAACATTATATACGTCTATAACGTTATATATCCTAGCCTAAGGCCACATAACATGTCGAATGTAATATTTTACAACATTCCAGGCGTGTCGTCGAGTGCTTCTCGATGGGGACATTATATACGTTTATAACGTTGTACATCCTAACCTAAAGCAACCTAACATCTGGGATGTAATATTTTACAAGATTCCTGGCATGTCGGTCCGCAAGTCTCGGTAGGAACATTATATACGTCTATAACGATATATATCCAAACCTAAGGGAACCTAACGTCTCGGATGTAATATTTTACAACATTCCTGGCATGTCGGTCCCTACTTCTCGGTGGGAAAATTATATACGTCTATAACGTTATATATCATAACCTAAGGCAACCTAACTTCTCGGATGTAATATTTTACAACATTCCTGGCATATCAGTCCCTACATCTCGGTGGGGACATTATATACATCTATAACATTGTATATCCTAACCCAAGGCAACCTAACATCTCGGATGGAATATTTTACAACATTCCTGGCATATCGGTCCCTACTTATCGGTGGAAACATTGTATATGTCTATAACGATATATATCTTAGCCTAAGGCGACCTAACATGTCGAATGTCATATTTTACATCATTCCTGGCGTGTCGTCGCCTGTTTCTCGATGGGAACATTATATACGTCTATAACGTTGTGTATCCTAACGTAACGCAACCTAATATCTGGGATGTAATATTCCTGGCGTGTCGTCGCCTACTTCTGGATGGGGAGATTATATACGTCTATAACGTTATATATCCTAACCTAAGGCAACCTAACATCTCGGATGTAATAGGTGACAACATTCCTGGCGTGTCCGCCCGTACTTCTCGGTGGGAACATTATATACGCCTATAACGTTATATATCCTAGCCTAAGGCCACATAACATGTCGAATGTCATATTTTACAACATTCCTGGCGTGTCGTCGCCTGCTTCTCGATGGGGACATTATATACGTCTATAACGTAGTATATCCTAACCTAAAGCAACCTAACATCTGGGATGTAATATTTTACAAGATTCCTGGCATGTCGGTCCCCAAGTCTCGGTAGGAACATTATATACGTCTATAACGATATATATCCAAACCTAAGGGAACCTAACATCTCGGATGTAATATTTTACAACATTCCTGGCATGTCGGTCCCTACTTCTCGGTGGGAATATTATATACGTCTATAACGTTATATATCATAACCTAGGGCAACCTAACATCTGGGATGTAATATTTTACAACATTCCTGTAGTGTCGTCGCCTACTTCTGGCTAGGGTCATAATATACATCTATAACGTTGTATATACTAACCTAAGGCGACCTAACATATCGAATGTAATATTTTACATCATTCCTGGCGTGTCGTCGCCTGCTTCTCGATGGGAACATTATATACGTCTATAACGTTGTGTATCCTAACCTAACGCAACCTAACATCTGGGATGTAATATTCCTGGCGTGTCGTCGCCTACTTCTGAATGGGGACATTATATACGTCTATAACGTTATATATCCTAACCTAAGGCAACCTAACATCTCGGATGTAATAGTTGGCAAAATTCCTGGCGTGTCCGCCCGTGCTTCTCGGTGGGAACATTATGTACGTCTATAACGTTGTATATCCTAGCCTAAGGCCAGCTAA
Source organism: Xylocopa violacea (assembly GCA_963969225.1). Lineage (NCBI taxonomy): Eukaryota > Metazoa > Arthropoda > Insecta > Hymenoptera > Apidae > Xylocopa > Xylocopa violacea. Next base: position 847,055 of record CAXAJV010001130.1, read on the forward strand.
CATGTCGAATGTAATATTTTACAACATTCCTGACGCGTCGGCCCCTATTTTTCGGTGGGAACATTATATACGTCTATAACGTTATATATCCTAGCCTAAGGCAACCTAACATGTCGACTGTAATATTTTACAACATTCCTGGCGTGTCGTCGCCTGCTTCTCGATGGGGACATAATATACATCTATAACATTGTATGTCCTAACCTAAGGCAACCTAGCGTCTCGGATGTAATATTTTACAACATTCTGGCGTGTCGTCGCCGGCTTCTCGATGGGGAGATTATATACGTCTATAACGTTGTATATCCTAACCTAACGCAACCTAACATTTGGGATGTAATATTTTACAACACTCCTTGCATGTCGGTGCCTACGTCTCGGTGGGAACATTATATACGTCTATAACGATATATATCCTAACCCAAGGCAACCTAACACCTCGGATGTAATAGTTGACCACATTCCTGGCATGTAGGCCCGTACTTCTCGGTGGGAACATTGTATACGCCTATAACGTTATATATCCTAGCCTAAGGCGACCTAACATGTCGAATGTAATATTTTACATCATTCCTGGCGTGTCGTCGCCTGCTTCTCGATGGGAACATTATATACGTCTATAACGTTATATATCATAACCTAAGGCAACCGAACATCTGGGATGTAATATTTTACAACATTCCTGGCATATCGGTCCCTACTTCTCGGTGGAACCATTGTATACGTCTATAACGATATATATCCTAGCCTAAGGCAACGTAACATCTCGCATGTAATATTTTACAACATTCCTGGCGTGTCGTCGCCTACAACTCGATGGGGACATTATATACGTCTATAACGTTATATATCCTAGCCTAAGGCAACCTAACATGTCGAATGTAATATTTTACAACATTCCTGGCGTGTCGTCGCCTGCTTCTCGATGGGGACATTATATACATCTATAACATTGTATATCCTAACCTAAGGCAGCCTAAAATCTCGGATGTAATATTTTACAACATTCCTGTCATATCGGTCCCTACGTCTCGGTGTAAACATTGCATACGCCTATAACGATATATATCCTAGCCTAAGGCAACCTAACATGTCGAATGTAATATTTTACATCATTCCTGGCGTGTCGTTGCCTGCTTCTCGATGAGAACATTATATACGTCTATAACGTTGTGTATCCTAACCTAACGCAACCTAACATTTGGGATGTAATATTTTACAACATTCCTTGCATGTCGGTGCCTACGTCTCGGTGGAAACATTATGTACGTCTATAACGATATATATCCTAACCTAAGGCAACCTAGCACCTCGGATGTAATAGTTGACAACATTCCTGGCGTGTAGGCCCGTACATCTCGGCGGGAACATTGTATACGTCTATAACGTTATATATCGTAGCCTAAGGCCACCTAACATGTCGAATGTCATATTTTACATCATTCCTGGCGTGTCGTCGCCTGTTTCTCGATGGGAACATTATATACGTCTATAACGTTGTGTATCCTAACGTAACGCAACCTAACATCTGGGATGTAATATTCCTGCCGTGTCGTCGCCTACTTCTGGATGGGGAGATTATATACGTCTATAACGTTATATATCCTAATCTAAGGCAACCTAACATCTCGGATGTAATAGTTGACAACATTCCTGGCGTGTCCGCCCGTACTTCTCGGTGGGGACATTATATACGCCTATAACGTTATATATCCTAGCCTAAGGCCACATAACATGTCGAATGTCATATTTTACAACATTCCTGGCGTGTCGTCGCCTGCTTCTCGATGGGGACATTATATACGTCTATAACGTTGTATATCCTAACCTAAAGCAACCTAACATCTCGGATGTAATATTTTACAACATTCCTGGCATGTCGGTCCCTACATCTCGGTGGGAAAATTATATACGTCTATAACGTTATATATCATAACCTAAGGCAACCTAACTTCTCGGATGTAATATTTTACAACATTCCTGGCATATCAGTCCCTACATCTCGGTGGGGACATTATATACATCTATAACATTGTATATCTTAACCCAAGGCAACCTAACATCTCGGATGGAATATTTTACAACATTCCTGGCATATCGGTCCCTACTTATCGGTGGAAACATTGTATACGTCTATAACGATATATATCTTAGCCTAAGGCAACCTAACATCTCGGATGTAATATTTTACAACATTCTGGCGTGTCGTCGCCTGCTTCTCGATGGGGAGATTATATACGTCTATAACGTTGTATATCCTAACCTAACGCAACCTAATATTTGGGATGTAAGATTTTACAACATTCCTTGCATGTCGGTGCCTACGTCTCGGTGGAAACATTATGTACGTCTATAACGATATATATCCTAACCTAAGGCAACCTAGCACCTCGGATGTAATAGTTGACAACATTCCTGGCGTGTAGGCCCGTACATCTCGGCGGGAACATTGTATACGCCTATAACGATATATATCCTAACCTAAGGCAACCTAACATGTCGAATGTAATATTTTACATCATTCCTGGCGTGTCGTTGCCTGCTTCTCGATGGGAACATTATATACGTCTATAACGTTGTGTATCCTAACCTAACGCAACCTAACATCTGGGATGTAATATTCCTGGCGTGTCGTCGCCTACTTCTGGATGGGGAGATTATATACGTCTATAACGTTATATATCCTAACCTAAGGCAACCTAACATCTCGGATGTAGTAGTTGACAACATTCCTGGCGTGCCCGCCCGTACTTCTCGGTGGGAACATTATATACGTCTATAACGTTATATATCCTAGCCTAAGGCCACAATAACATGTCGAATGTAATATTTTACAACATTCCAGGCGTGTCGTCGCCTGCTTCTCGATGGGGACATTATATACGTCTATAACGTTGTATATCCTAACCTAAAGCAACCTAATATTTGGGATGTAATATTTTACAACATTCCTTGAATGTCGGTGCCTACGTCTCGGTGGAAACATTATGTACGTCTATAACGATATATATCCTAACCTAAGGCAACTTAGCACCTCGGATGTAATAGTTGACAACATTCCTGGCGTGTAGGCCCGTACATCTCGGCGGGAACATTGTATACGTCTATAACGTTATATATCGTAGCCTAAGGCGACCTAACATGTCGAATGTCATATTTTACATCATTCCTGGCGTGTCGTCGCCTGTTTCTCGATGGGAACATTATATACGTCTATAACGTTGTGTATCCTAAGGTAACGCAACCTAACATCTGGGATGTAATATTCCTGGCGTGTCGTCGCCTACTACTGGATGGGGAGATTATATACGTCTATAACGTTATATATCCTAACCTAAGGCAACCTAACATCTCGGATGTAATAGGTGACAACATTCCTGGCGTGTCCGCCCGTACTTCTCGGTGGGAACATTATATACGCCTATAACGTTATATATCCTAGCCTAAGGCCACATAACATGTCGAATGTCATATTTTACAACATTCCTGGCGTGTCGTCGCCTGCTTCTCGATGGGGACATTATATACGTCTATAACGTAGTATATCCTAACCTAAAGCAACCTAACATCTGGGATGTAATATTTTACAAGATTCCTGGCATGTCGGTCCCCAAGTCTCGGTAGGAACATTATATACGTCTATAACGATATATATCCAAACCTAAGGGAACCTAACATCTCGGATGTAATATTTTACAACATTCCTGGCATGTCGGTCCCTACTTCTCGGTGGGAATATTATATACGTCTATAACGTTATATATCATAACCTAGGGCAACCTAACATCTGGGATGTAATATTTTACAACATTCCTGTAGTGTCGTCGCCTACTTCTGGCTAGGGTCATAATATACATCTATAACGTTGTATATACTAACCTAAGGCGACCTAACATATCGAATGTAATATTTTACATCATTCCTGGCGTGTCGTCGCCTGCTTCTCGATCGGAACATTATATACGTCTATAACGTTGTGTATCCTAACCTAACGCAACCTAACATCTGGGATGTAATATTCCTGGCGTGTCGTCGCCTACTTCTGAATGGGGACATTATATACGTCTATAACGTTATATATCCTAACCTAAGGCAACCTAACATCTCGGATGTAATAGTTGGCAAAATTCCTGGCGTGTCCGCCCGTGCTTCTCGGTGGGAACATTATGTACGTCTATAACGTTGTATATCCTAGCCTAAGGCCAGCTAACATGTCGAATGTAATATTTTACAACATTCCTGACGCGTCGGCCCCTATTTTTCGGTGGGAACATTATATACGTCTATAACGTTATATATCCTAGCCTAAGGCAACCTAACATGTCGACTGTAATATTTTACAACATTCCTGGCGTGTCGTCGCCTGCTTCTCGATGGGGACATAATATACATCTATAACATTGTATGTCCTAACCTAAGGCAACCTAGCGTCTCGGATGTAATATTTTACAACATTCTGGCGTGTCGTCGCCGGCTTCTCGATGGGGAGATTATATACGTCTATAACGTTGTATATCCTAACCTAACGCAACCTAACATTTGGGATGTAATATTTTACAACACTCCTTGCATGTCGGTGCCTACGTCTCGGTGGGAACATTATATACGTCTATAACGATATATATCCTAACCCAAGGCAACCTAACACCTCGGATGTAATAGTTGACCACATTCCTGGCATGTAGGCCCGTACTTCTCGGTGGGAACATTGTATACGCCTATAACGTTATATATCCTAGCCTAAGGCGACCTAACATGTCGAATGTAATATTTTACATCATTCCTGGCGTGTCGTCGCCTGCTTCTCGATGGGAACATTATATACGTCTATAACGTTATATATCATAACCTAAGGCAACCGAACATCTGGGATGTAATATTTTACAACATTCCTGGCATATCGGTCCCTACTTCTCGGTGGAACCATTGTATACGTCTATAACGATATATATCCTAGCCTAAGGCAACGTAACATCTCGCATGTAATATTTTACAACATTCCTGGCGTGTCGTCGCCTACAACTCGATGGGGACATTATATACGTCTATAACGTTATATATCCTAGCCTAAGGCAACCTAACATGTCGAATGTAATATTTTACAACATTCCTGGCGTGTCGTCGCCTGCTTCTCGATGGGGACATTATATACATCTATAACATTGTATATCCTAACCTAAGGCAGCCTAAAATCTCGGATGTAATATTTTACAACATTCCTGTCATATCGGTCCCTACGTCTCGGTGTAAACATTGCATACGCCTATAACGATATATATCCTAGCCTAAGGCAACCTAACATGTCGAATGTAATATTTTACATCATTCCTGGCGTGTCGTTGCCTGCTTCTCGATGAGAACATTATATACGTCTATAACGTTGTGTATCCTAACCTAACGCAACCTAACATTTGGGATGTAATATTTTACAACATTCCTTGCATGTCGGTGCCTACGTCTCGGTGGAAACATTATGTACGTCTATAACGATATATATCCTAACCTAAGGCAACCTAGCACCTCGGATGTAATAGTTGACAACATTCCTGGCGTGTAGGCCCGTACATCTCGGCGGGAACATTGTATACGTCTATAACGTTATATATCGTAGCCTAAGGCCACCTAACATGTCGAATGTCATATTTTACATCATTCCTGGCGTGTCGTCGCCTGTTTCTCGATGGGAACATTATATACGTCTATAACGTTGTGTATCCTAACGTAACGCAACCTAACATCTGGGATGTAATATTCCTGCCGTGTCGTCGCCTACTTCTGGATGGGGAGATTATATACGTCTATAACGTTATATATCCTAATCTAAGGCAACCTAACATCTCGGATGTAATAGTTGACAACATTCCTGGCGTGTCCGCCCGTACTTCTCGGTGGGGACATTATATACGCCTATAACGTTATATATCCTAGCCTAAGGCCACATAACATGTCGAATGTCATATTTTACAACATTCCTGGCGTGTCGTCGCCTGCTTCTCGATGGGGACATTATATACGTCTATAACGTTGTATATCCTAACCTAAAGCAACCTAACATCTCGGATGTAATATTTTACAACATTCCTGGCATGTCGGTCCCTACATCTCGGTGGGAAAATTATATACGTCTATAACGTTATATATCATAACCTAAGGCAACCTAACTTCTCGGATGTAATATTTTACAACATTCCTGGCATATCAGTCCCTACATCTCGGTGGGGACATTATATACATCTATAACATTGTATATCTTAACCCAAGGCAACCTAACATCTCGGATGGAATATTTTACAACATTCCTGGCATATCGGTCCCTACTTATCGGTGGAAACATTGTATACGTCTATAACGATATATATCTTAGCCTAAGGCAACCTAACATCTCGGATGTAATATTTTACAACATTCTGGCGTGTCGTCGCCTGCTTCTCGATGGGGAGATTATATACGTCTATAACGTTGTATATCCTAACCTAACGCAACCTAATATTTGGGATGTAAGATTTTACAACATTCCTTGCATGTCGGTGCCTACGTCTCGGTGGAAACATTATGTACGTCTATAACGATATATAGCCTAACCTAAGGCAACCTAGCACCTCGGATGTAATAGTTGACAACATTCCTGGCGTGTAGGCCCGTACATCTCGGCGGGAACATTGTATACGTCTATAACGTTATATATCGTAGCCTAAGGCGACCTAACATGTCGAATGTCATATTTTACATCATTCCTGGCGTGTCGTCGCCTGTTTCTCGATGGGAACATTATATACGTCTATAACGTTGTGTATCCTAACGTAACGCAACCTAACATCTGGGATGTAATATTCCTGGCGTGTCGTCGCCTACTTCTGGATGGGGAGGTTATATACGTCTATAACGTTATATATCCCAACCTAAGGCAACCTAACATCTCGGATGTAATAGTTGACAACATTCCTGGCGTGTCCGCCCGTACTTCTCGGTGGGAACATTATATACGCCTATAACGTTATATATCCTAGCCTAAGGCCACATAACATGTCGAATGTCATATTTTACAACATTCCTGGCGTGTCGTCGCCTGCTTCTCGATGGGGAGATTATATACGTCTATGACGTTGTATATCCTAACCTAACGCAACCTAATATTTGGGATGTAATATTTTACAACATTCCTTGCATGTCGGTGCCTACGTCTCGGTGGAAACATTATGTACGTCTATAACGATATATATCCTAACCTAAGGCAACCTAGCACCTCGGATGTAATAGTTGACAACATTCCTGGCGTGTAGGCCCGTACATCTCGGCGGGAACATTGTATACGCCTATAACGATATATATCCTAACCTAAGGCAACCTAACATGTCGAATGTAATATTTTACATCATTCCTGGCGTGTCGTTGCCTGCTTCTCGATGGGAACATTATATACGTCTATAACGTTGTGTATCCTAACCTAACGCAACCTAACATCTGGGATGTAATATTCCTGGCGTGTCGTCGCCTACTTCTGGATGGGGAGATTATATACGTCTATAACGTTATATATCCTAACCTAAGGCAACCTAACATCTCGGATGTAGTAGTTGACAACATTCCTGGCGTGCCCGCCCGTACTTCTCGGTGGGAACATTATATACGTCTATAACGTTATATATCCTAGCCTAAGGCCACAATAACATGTCGAATGTAATATTTTACAACATTCCAGGCGTGTCGTCGCCTGCTTCTCGATGGGGACATTATATACGTCTATAACGTTGTATATCCTAACCTAAAGCAACCTAATATTTGGGATGTAATATTTTACAACATTCCTTGAATGTCGGTGCCTACGTCTCGGTGGAAACATTATGTACGTCTATAACGATATATATCCTAACCTAAGGCAACTTAGCACCTCGGATGTAATAGTTGACAACATTCCTGGCGTGTAGGCCCGTACATCTCGGCGGGAACATTGTATACGTCTATAACGTTATATATCGTAGCCTAAGGCGACCTAACATGTCGAATGTCATATTTTACATCATTCCTGGCGTGTCGTCGCCTGTTTCTCGATGGGAACATTATATACGTCTATAACGTTGTGTATCCTAAGGTAACGCAACCTAACATCTGGGATGTAATATTCCTGGCGTGTCGTCGCCTACTACTGGATGGGGAGATTATATACGTCTATAACGTTATATATCCTAACCTAAGGCAACCTAACATCTCGGATGTAATAGTTGACAACATTCTTGGCGTGTCCGCCCGTACTTCTCGGTGGGAACATTATATACGCCTATAACGTTATATATCCTAGCCTAAGGCCACATAACATGTCGAATGTCATATTTTACAACATTCCTGGCGTGTCGTCGCCTGCTTCTCGATGGGGACATTATATACGTCTATAACGTTGTATATCCTAACCTAAAGCAACCTAACATCTCGGATGTAATATTTTACAACATTCCTGGCATGTCGGTCCCTACTTCTCGGTGGGAAAATTATATACGTCTATAACGTTATATATCATAACCTAAGGCAACCTAACTTCTCGGATGTAATATTTTACAACATTCCTGGCATATCAGTCCCTACATCTCGGTGGGGACATTATATACATCTATAACATTGTATATCTTAACCCAAGGCAACCTAACATCTCGGATGGAATATTTTACAACATTCCTGGCATATCGGTCCCTACTTATCGGTGGAAACATTGTATACGTCTATAACGATATATATCTTAGCCTAAGGCAACCTAACATCTCGGATGTAATATTTTACAACATTCTGGCGTGTCGTCGCCTGCTTCTCGATGGGGAGATTATATACGTCTATAACGTTGTATATCCTAACCTAACGCAACCTAACATTTGGGATGTAATATTTTACAACATTCCTTGCATGTCGGTGCCTACGTCTCGGTGGGAACAGTATATACGTCTATAACGATATATATCCTAACCTAAGGCAACCTAACACCTCGGATGTAATAGTTGACAACATTCCTGGCGTGTAGGCCCGTACTTCTCGGTGGGAACATTGTATACGTCTATAACGTTGTATATCCTAACCTAACGCAACCTAACATTTGGGATGTAATATTTTACAACATTCCTGGCATGTCGGTCCCTACTCCTCGGCGGAAACATTGTATACGTCTATAACGATATATATCCTAGTCTAAGGCAACCTAATATGTCAAATGTAATATTTTACAACATTCCTGGCGTGTCGTCGCCTACTTCTCGATGGGGACATTATATAAATCTATAACCTTGTATATCCTAACCTAAAGCAGCCTAACATCTCGGATGTAATATTTCACAACATTCCTGGCATGTCGGTCCCTACTTCTCGGTGGAAACATTGTATACGTCTATAACGATATGTATGCTAACCTAAGGCAAACTAACATCTCGGATGTAATAGTTGACAACATTCCAGGCGTGTCAGCCCGTACTTCTCGGTGGGAACATTATATACGTCTATAACGCTATATATCCTAGCCTACGGCGACCTAACATGTCGAATGTAATATTTTACAACATTCCTGGCCTGTCGTCTCCTGCTCCTCGATGGGGACATTATATACGTCTATAACGTTGTATATCCTAACCTAAAGTAACCTAACATCTCGGATGTAATAGTTGACAACATTCCTGGCGTGTAGGCCCGTACTTCTCGGTGAGAACATTCTATACGTCTATAACGTTGTATATCCTAGCCTAAGGCGACCTAATATATCGAATGTAATATTTTACATCATTCCTGGCGTCTCATCGCCTGCTTCTCAATGGGAACATTATATACGTCTGTAACGTTGTATATCCTAACCTAACGCAACCTAACATCTGGGATGTAATATTCCTGGCGTGTCGTCGCCTACTTCTGGATAGGGACATTATATACGTCTATAACGTTATATATCCTAACCTAAGGGAACCTAACATCTCGAGTGTAATATTTGAAAACATTCCCGGCGTGTTAGCCCGTACTTCTCGGTGGGAACATCATATACGTCTACAGCGATATATATCATAGCCTAAGGCAACCTAACATCTCGGATGTAATATTTTACAACATTCCTGGCGCGTCGGCTCCTATTTTTCGGTGGGAACATTATATACGTCTATAACGTTATATATCCTAACCTAAGGGAATCTAACATCTCGGGTGTAATATTTTACAACATTCATGACACGTCGTCGCCTGCTTCTCGATGGGGACATTATATAAGTCTATAACGTTGTATATCCTAACCTAACGCAACCTAACATCTGGGATGTAATATTCCTGTCGTGTCGTCGCCTACTTCTGGATGGGGACATTGTATACGTCTATAACGATATATATCCTAACCTAAGGCAACCTAACATCTCGGATGTAATAGTTGACAACATTCCTGGCGTGTCCGCCGGTACTTCTCGGTGGGAACAGTATATACGTCTATAACGTTCTATATCCTAGCCTAAGGCGACCTAACATGTCGAATGTAATATTTTACAACATTCCTGGCCTGTCGTCTCCTGCTCCTCGATGGGGACATTATATACGTCTATAACGTTGTATATCCTAACCTAACGCAACCTAACATTTGGGATGTAATATTTTACAACATTCCTGGAATGTCGGCCCCTACGTCTCGGTGGGAACATTATATACGTCTATAGCGATATATATCCTAACCTAACGCAACCTAACATCTGGGATGTAATATTCCTGTCGTGTCGTCGCCTACTTCTGGATGGGGACATTGTATACGTCTATAACGTTGTATATCCTAACCTAAGGCAACCTAACATCTCGGATGTAATATTTGACAACATTCCTGACGTGTCGGCCCGTACTTCTCGGTGGGAACATCATATGCGTCTATAGCGATATATATCCTAACCGAAGGCAACCTAACATCTCGGATGTAATATTTTACAACATTCCTGGCATGTCGGTCTCTACGTCTCGGTGGGAACATCCTATACGTCTATAACGTTGCATATCCTAACCTAAGGGAACCTAACATCTCGGGTGTAATATTTTACAACATTCCTGACGCGTCGGGACTATTTCTCAGTGGGAATGTTATATTCGTCTATAATGTTATACATCCTAGCCTAAGGCGCCCTAACATGTCGGATGTAATAGATGATAACATTCCTGGCGTGTCGGCCCGTACTTCTCGGCGGGGAAATTATATACGTCTATAATGTTGTATATCGTAACCTAAGGCAAACTAACCTCAATACCGTAATATTTTACAACATTCCTGGCACGTCGGCTCCAACTTTTCGGTGGGAACATTATATACATCTATAACGGTATATATCCTAACGTAAGGCAACATAACATCTCGGATGTAATATTCTACAACATTCCTGGCGTGTCGGCCCGTACTTCTCGGTGGGAACATTGTATACCTCTATAACGATATATATACCAGCCTAAGGCAACCTAACATGTCGAATGTAATATTTTACAACATTCCTGGCGTGTCGTCGCCTACTTCTCGATGGGGACATTATATACATCTATAACATTGTATATCCTAAGCTAAGGCAACCTAACATCTCGGATGTAATATTTTACAACATTCCTGGCATATCGGTCCCTACGTCTCGGTGGAAACATTGTATACGTCTATAACGATATATATCCTAGCCTAATGCGACCTAACATATCGAATGTAATATTTTACAACATTCCTGGCGTGTCGTCTCCTGCTTCTCGATGGGGACATTATATACGTCTATAACGTTGTATATCCTAACCTAACGCAACCTAACATCTGGGATGTAATATTCCTGTCGTGTCGTCGCCTACTTCTGGATGGGGACATTGTATACGTCTATAACGATATATATCCTAACCTAAGGCAACCTAACATCTCGGATGTAATAGTTGACAGCATTCCTGGCATGTAGGCCCGTACTTCTCGGTGGAAACATTGTATACGTCTATAACGTTATATATCCTAGCCTAAGGCGACCTAACATGTCGAATGTAATATTTTACATCATTCCTGGCGTGTCGTAGCCTACCTATGGATGGGGACATTATATAAATCTATAACGTTGTATATCCTAACCGAAGGCAACATAACATCTCGGATGTAATATTTTAGAACATTCATGGCGCGTCGGCTCCTACTTTTCGGTGGGAACATTATATACGTCTATAACGTTATATATCCTAACGTAAGGCAACATAACATCTCGGATGTAATATTTTGCAACATTCCTGGCGTGTCGTCGCCTGCTTCTCGATGGGGACATTATATACGTCTACAACGTTGTATATCCTAACCTAACGCAACCTAACACCTGGGATGTAATATTATGCAACCTTCCTGGCGTGTCGTCGTCTGCTTCTCGATGGGGACATTATGTACGTCTATAACGTTGTATATCCTAACCTAACGCAACCTAACATCTGGGATGTAATATTTTACAACATTCCTGGCGTTTCGTCGCCTGCTTCTCGATATGGACATTATATACATCTATAACGTTGTATATCCTAACCTAACGCAATCTAACATCTGGGATGTAATATTTTACAACATTCCCGGCGCGTCGGCTCCTACTTTTCGGTGGGAACATTATATACATCTATAACTTTGTATATCCTAATCTAATGCAACCTAACATCTCGGATGTAATATTTTACAACATTCCTGGCATGTCGGTCCCCACGTTTCGGTGGGAACATTATATACGTCTATAACGATATATATCCTAACCTAAAGCAACCTAACATCTCGGATGTATTATTTTACAACACTACTGGCTTGTCGGTCCCTACATCTCGGTGGGAAAATTATATACGTCTATAACGTTGTATATCCTAACCTAAGGCAAATCAACCTCAATACCGTAATATTTTACAACATTGCTGGCAGGTCGGTCCCAGCTTCTCGGTGGGAACATTATATACGTCTATAACGTTATATATCATAACCTAAGGCAACCTCACCTCTCTACCGTAATATTTTACAACATTCCTGGCGTGACGGCGCCTACTTCCCGATGGGTACATTATATACGTCTATAACGTTGTATATCCTAACCTAACGCAACCTAACATCTGGGATGTAATACTTTACAACATTCCTGGCGTTTCGTCGCCTGCTTCTCGATGGGGACATTATATACGTCTATAACGTTGTATATCCTAACCTAACGCAATCTAACATCTGGGATGTAATATTTTACAACATTCCTGGCATGTCGGTCCCCACTTTTCGGTGGGAACATTCTATACGTCTATAGCGTTGTATATCCTAACCTAAGGGAACCTAACATCTCGGGTGTAATATTTTACAACATTCCTGACGCGTCGGCCCCTATTTCTCGGTGGGAATATTATATACGTCTATAACGTTATATATCCTAGCCTAAGGCAACCTAACATGTCGAATGTAATATTTTACATCATTCTGGCTTGTCGTCGCCTGCTTCTCGAAGGGGACATTATATACGTCTATAACGTTGTATATCCTAACCTAACGCAACCTAACATCTGGGATGTTTTATTTTACAACATTCCTGACGCGTCGGTCCCTACTTGTCGGTGGGAACATTGTATACGTCTATAACGATATATGTCCTAGCCTAAGGCAACCTAACATATCGGATGTAATATTTTACAACATTCTGGCGTGTCGTCGCCTGCTTCTCGATGGGGACATTAGATACGTCTATAACTTTGTATATCCTAACCTAAGGGAACCTAAAATCTCGGATGTAATATTTTACAACATTCTGGCGTCTCGTCGCCTGCTTCTCGATGGGGACATTATATACGTCGATAACGTTGTATATCCTAACCCAAAGCAACCTATCTTCTGGGATGTAATATTTTACAACCTTCCAGGCATGTCGGCCCCACGTCTCGGTGGGAACATTATATAAGTCTATAACGATATATATCCTAACCTAGGGCAACCTAACATCTCGGATGTAATAGTTGACAACATTCCTGGCGTGTCCGCCCGTACATCTCCTTAGGAACATTATATACGTCTATAACGTTATATATCCTAGCCTAAGGCGATCTAACATGTCGAATGTAATATTTTACAACATTCCTGGCGTGTCGTCTCCTGCTTCTCGATGGGGACATTATATACGTCTATAACGTTGTATATCCTAACCTAACGCAACCTAACATTTGGGATGTAATATTTTACAACATTCCTGGAATGTCGGTCCCTACGTCTCGGTGGGAACATTATATACGTCTATAGCGATATATATCCTAACCTAAGGCAACCTAACATCTCGGATGTAATAGTTGACAACATTCCTGGCATGTAGGCCCGTACTTCTCGGTGGAAACATTGTATACGTCTATAACGTTATATATCCTAGCCTAAGGCGACCTAACATGTCGAATGTAATATTTTACATCATTCCTGGCGTGTCGTCGCCTACCTCTGGATGGGGACATTATATAAATCTATAACGTTGTATATCCTAGCCTAAGGCGACCTAACATGTCGAATGTAATATTTTACATCATTCCTGGCGTGTCGGCCCGTAGTTCTCGGTGGTAGCATTATATACGTCTATAACGATATATGTCCTAGCCTAAGGCAACCTAACATATCGGATGTAATATTTTACAACATTCTGGCGTGTCGTCGCCTGCTTCTCGATGGGGACATTAGATACGTCTATAACGTTGTATATCCTAACCTAAGGGAACCTAAAATCTCGGATATAATATTTTACAACATTCTGGCGTCTCGTCGCCTGCTTCTCGATGGGGACATTATATACGTCGATAACGTTGTATATCCTAACCCAAAGCAACCTATCTTCTGGGATGTAATATTTTACAACCTTCCAGGCATGTCGGCCCCACGTCTCGGTGGGAACATTATATAAGTCTATAACGATATATATCCTAACCTAAAGCAACCTAACAACTCGGATGTAATATTTTACAACATTCCTGACATGTCGGTCCCTACATCTCGGTGGGAACATTCTATACGTCTATAACGTTGTATATCCTAACCCAAAGCAACCTAACTTCTGGGATGTAATATTTTACAACATTCCTGGCATGTCGGTCCCCACGTCTCGGTGGGAATACTATATAAGTCTATAACGATATATATCCTAACCTAAATCAACCTAACAACTCGGATGTAATAGTTTACCACATTCCTGGCGGTCTCTACATCTCGGTGGGAACATTCTATACGTCTATAAAGTTGTATATCCTAACCTAAGGGAAGCTAACATCTGGGATGTAATATTTTACAACATACCTGACGCGTCGGCCCCTATTTCTCGGAGGAAACATTATATACGTCTATCATGTTATATATCCTATCCTAAGGCAACCTAACATATCGGATGTAATATTTTACAACATTTTGGCGTGTCGTCGCCTGCTTCTCGATGGGGACATTAGATACGTCTATAACGTTGTTTATCCTAACCTAAGGGAACCTAACATCTCGGACGTAATATTTGACAACATTCTGGCGTGTCGTCGCCTTCTTCTCGATGGGTACATTATATACGTCTATAACGTTGTATATCCTAACCCAAAGCAACCTAACTTCTGGGATATAATGTGTTACAACATTCCTGGCATGTCGGTCCCCACATCTCGGTGGGAACATTATATAAGTCTATAACGATATATATCCTAACCTAAAACAACCTAACAACTCGGATGTAATAGTTTACAACATTCCTGGCATGTCGGTTCCTACATCTCGGTGGGAACATTCTATACGTCTATAACGTTGTATATACTAACCTAAGGGAACCTAACATTTCGGGTGTAATATTTTACAACATTCCTTACGCGTCGGCCCCTATTTCTCGGTGGGAATATTATATACGTCTATAACGTTACATATCCTAGCCTAAGGCAACCTAACATGTCGAATGTAATATTTTAGAACATTCTGGCCTGTCGTCGCTTGCTTCTCGAAGGGGACATTATATACGTCTATAACGTTGTATATCCTAACCTAAGGGAACCTAACATCTCGGGTGTAATATTTTACAACATTCCTGACGCATCGGCCCCTATTTCTCGGTAGGAATATTATATACGTCTATAACGTTATATATCCTAGCCTAAGGCAACCTAACATCTCGGATGTTATATTTTACAACATTCCTGGCGTGTCGTCGCGTGCTTCTCGATGGGGACATGAGATACGTCTATAACGTTGTATATCCTAACCTAAGGGAACCTAACATCTCGGATGTAATATTTTACAACATTCTGGCGTGTCGTCGCCTGCTTCTCGATGGGGACATTATATACGTCTATAACGTTGTATATCCTAACCCAAAGCAACCTAACTTCTGGGATGTAATATTTTACAACATTCCTGGCATGTCGGTTCCTACATCTCGGTGGGAACATTCTATACGTCTATAACGTTGTATATCCTAACCTAAGGGAACCTAACACTTCGGGTGTAATATTTTACAACATTCCTGACGCGTCGGCCCCTATTTCTCGGTGGGAATATTATATACGTCTATAACGTTACATATCCTAGCCTAAGGCAACCTAACTTGTCGAATGTAATATTTTAGAACATTCTGGCCTGTCGTCGCTTGCTTCTCGAAGGGAACATTATATACGTCTATAACGTTGTATATCCTAACCTAAGGGAACCTAACATCTCGGGTGTAATATTTTACAACATTCCTGGCGTGTCGTAGCCTACTTCTCGATGGGGACATTATATACATCTATAACCTTGTATATACTAACCTAACGCAACCTAACATCTGGGATGTAATATTTTACAAGATCCCTGGCATGTCGGTCCCCACGTCTCGGTGGGAACATTATATACGTCTATAACGATATATATCATGACCTAAAGCAACCTAACATCTCGGATGTAATATTTTACAACATTCCTGGCATGTCGGTCCCTACTTCTCGGTGGAAACAATGTATACGTCTATATCGATATATATCCTAGCCTAAGGCAACCCAACATGTAGAATGTAATATTTTACAACATTCCTGGCGTTTCGTCGCCTACTTCTCGATGGGGATATTATATACATCTACAACGTTGTATATCCTAACCTAAGGCCACATAACATCTCGAATGTAATATTTTACAACATTCCTGGCATGTCGGTCCCTACTTCTCGGTGGGAACATTCTATACGTCTATAACGTTGTATATCCTAACCTAAGGGAACCTAACATGTCGAATGTAATATTTCACAACATTGCTGACGCGTCGGCCCCTATTTCTCGGTGGGAACATTCTATACGTCTATAACTTTACATATCCTAGCCTAAGGCAACCTAACATCTCGGATGTAATATTTTACAACATTCCTGGCATGTAGGTCCCTACTTGTCGGTGGGAACATTCTATACGTCTATAACGATATATATCCTAACCTAAGGCAACCTAACATCTCGGATGTAATATTTTACAACATTCCTGGCGCTTCGGCTGCTACTTTTCGGTGGGAACATTATATACGTCTATAACGTTACATATCCTAACGTATGGCAACATAACATCTCGGATGTTATATATTACAACATTCCTGGCGTGTCGTCGCCTGCTTCTCGATGGGGACTTTTTGTACGTCTATAACGTTGAATATCCTAACCTAAAGCAACATAACATCTGGGATGTAATATTTTACAAGATCCCTGGCATGTCGGTCCCCACGTCTCGGTGGGAACATTATATACGTCTATAACGATATATATCATAACCTAAAGCAACCTAACATCTCGGATGTAATATTTTAGAACATTCCTGGCATGTCGGTCCCTACTTCTCGGTGGAAACAATGTATACGTCTATAACGATATATATCCTAGCCTAAGGCAACCTAACATGTCGAATGTAATATTTTGCAACATTCCTGTCGTGTCGTCGCCTGCTTCTCCATGGGGACATTATATACCTCTATAACGTTGTATATTCTAACCTAACGCAACCTAACATCTGGGATGTAATATTTTACAACATTCCTGGCGTGTCGTCGCCTACTTCTGGATGGGGACATTATATACATCTATAACGTCATATATCCTAACCTAAGGGAACCTAACATCTCGGGTGTAATATCTTACAACATTCCTGGCGTGTCGTCGCCTACTTCCCGATGGGGACAATATATACATCTATAACGTTGTATATCCTAACCTAAGGCAACCTAACATCTCGGATGTTATATTTTACAACATTCCTGGCGCGTCGTCGCCTGCTTCTCGATGGGGACATTAGATACGTCTATAACGTTGTATATCCTAACCTAAGGGAACCTAACATCTCGGGTGTAATATTTTACAACATTCCTGGCGTGTCGTAGCCTACTTCTCGATGGGGACATTATATACATCTATAATCTTGTATATACTAACCTAACGCAACCTAACATCTGGGATGTAATATTTTACAACATTCCTGGCATGTCGGTCCCTACGTCTCGGTGGGAACGTTATATACGTCTATAACGATATATATCCTAACCTAAGGGAACCTTACATCTCGGATGTAATATTTTACAACATTCCTGGCGTGTCGTCGCCTACTTCTGGATGGGGACATTATATACATCTATAACGTCATATATCCTAACCTAACGCAACCTAACATCTGGGATGTAATATTTTACAGCATTCCTGGCGTCTCGTCGCCTACTTCTGGATGGGGACATTATATACATCTATAACGTCATATATCCTAACCTAAGGGAACCTAACATCTCGGGTGTAATATTTTACAACATTCCTGGCGTGTCGTCGCCTACTTCTCGATGGGGACATTATATACATCTATAATCTTGTATATACTAACCTAACGCAACCTAACATCTGGGATGTAATATTTTACAACATTCCTGGCATGTCGGTCCCTACTTCTCGGTGGAAACAATGTATACGTCTATAACGATATATATCCTAGCCTAAGGCAACCCAACATGTAGAATGTAATATTTTACAACATTCCTGGCGTGTCGTCGTCTACTTCTCGATGGGGACATTATATACATCTATAACGTCATATATCCTAACCTAAGGGAACCTAACATCTCGGGTGTAATATTTTACAACATTCCTGACGCGTCGGCCGCTATTTCTCGGTGGGAATATTGTATACGTCTATAACGTTATATATCCTAGCCTAAGGCAACCTAATATCTCGGATGTAATATTTCACAACATTCCTGGCGCTTCGGCTGCTACTTTTCGGTGGGAACATTATATACGTCTATAACGTTACATATCCTAACGTATGGCAACATAACATCTCGGATGTTATATATTACAACATTCCTGGCGTGTCGTCGCCTGCTTCTCGATGGGGACTTTTTGTACGTCTATAACGTTGAATATCCTAACCTAAAGCAACCTAACATCTGGGATGTAATATTTTACAAGATCCCTGGCATGTCGGTCCCCACGTCTCGGTGGGAACATTATATACGTCTATAACGATATATATCATAACCTAAAGCAACCTAACATCTCGGATGTAATATTTTACAACATTCCTGGCATGTCGGTCCCTACTTCTCGGTGGAAACAATGTATACGTCTATAACGATATATATCCTAGCCTAAGGCAACCTAACATGTCGAATGTAATATTTTGCAACATTCCTGTCCTGTCGTCGCCTGCTTCTCCATGGGGACATTATATACCTCTATAACGTTGTATATTCTAACCTAACGCAACCTAACATCTGGGATGTAATATTTTACAACATTCCTGGCGTGTCGTCGCCTACTTCTGGATGGGGACATTATATACATCTATAACGTCATATATCCTAACCTAAGGGAACCTAACATCTCGGGTGTAATATCTTACAACATTCCTGGCGTGTCGTCGCCTACTTCTCGATGGGGACATTATATACATCTATAAAGTTGTATATCCTAACCTAAGGCAACCTAACATCTCGGATGTAATATTTTACAACATTCTGGCGTGTCGTCGCCTGCTTCTTGATGGGGACATTATATACGTCTATAACCTTGTATATACTAACCTAACGCAACCTAACATCTGGGATGTAATATTTTCAACATTCCTGGCATGTCGGTCCCTACGTCTCGGTGGGAACGTTATATACGTCTATAACGATATATATCCTAACCTAAGGGAACCTTACATCTCGGATGTAATATTTTACAACATTCCTGGCATGTTGGGCCCTACTTCTCAGTGGGAACATTGTATACGTCTATAACTATATATATCCTAGCCTAAGGCAACCTAACATGTCGAATGTAATATTTTACAACATTCCTGTCGTGTCGTCTCCTGCATCTCGATGGGGACATTATATACGTCTATAACGTTGAATATCCTAACCTAAAGCAACCTAACATCTGGGATGTAATATTTTACAACATTCCTGGCATGTCGGTCCCTACTTCTCGGTGGAAACAATGTATACGTCTATAACGACATATATCCTAGCCTAAGGCAACCCAAAATGTAGAATGTAATATTTTACAACGTTCCTGGCGTGTCGTCGCCTACTTCTCGATGGGGACGTTATATACATCTATAACGTTGTATATCCTCCCCTAAGGCAACCTAACATCTCGGATGTAATATTTTACAACATTCCTGGCATGTCGGGCCCTACTTCTCGGTGGGAACATTGTATACGTCTATAACGATATAAACCCTAGCCTAACGCAACCTAACATGTCGAATGTAATATTTTAAAACATTCCTGTCGTGTCGTCGCCTACTTCTCGATGGGGACATTCTATACGCCTATAACGCTGTATGTCCTAACCTAAGGGAACCTAACATCTCGGGTGTAATATTTTAGAACATTCCTGACGCGTCAGTCCCTATTTCTCGGTGGGAACATTATATACGTCTATAACGTTATATATCCTAGCCTAAGGCAAACTAACTTGTAGAATGTAATATTTTACAACATTCCTGGCGTGTCGTCGCCTACTTCTGGATGGGGACATTATATACATCTATAACGTTATATATCCTAACCTAAGGGAACCTAACATCTCGGGTGTAATATTTTACAACATTCCTGGCGTGTCGTCGCCTACTTCTCGGTGGGAACATTGTATACTTCTATAACTATATATATCCTAGCCTAAGGCAACCTAACATGTCGAATGTAATATTGTACAACATTCCTGTCGTGTCGTCGCCTGCTTCTCGATGGGGATATTATATACGTCTATAACGTTGTATATTCTAACCTAACGCAACCTAACATCTGGCATGTAATATTTTACAGCATTCCTGGCGTGTCGTCGCCTACTTCTGGATGGGGACATTATATACATCTATAACGTCATATATCCTAACCTAAGGGAACCTAACATCACGGGTGTAATATTTTACAACATTCCTGGCGTGTCGTCGCCTACTTCTCGATGGGGACATTATATACATCTATAACGTTGTATATTCTAACCTAACGCAACCTAACATCTGGGATTTAATATTTTAGAACATTCCTGGCATGTAGGTCCCTACTTCTCGGTGGAAACATTCTATACGTCTATAACGTTGTATATCCTAACCTAAGGGAACCTAACATCTCGGGTGTAATATTTTACAACATTGCTGACGCGTCGGCCCCTATTTCTCGGTGGGAACATTCTATACGTCTATAACGTTGTATTTCCTAACCGAAGGGAACCTAACATCTCGGGTGTAATATTCTAGAACATTCCTGACGCGTCGGTCCCTATTTCTCGGTGGGAACATTATATACGTCTATAACGTTATATATCCTAGCCTACGGCAACCTAACTTGTCGAATGTAATATTTTACAACATTCCTGGCGTGTCGTCGCCTACTTCTCAATGGGGACGTTATATACATCTATAACGTTGTATATCCTACCCTAAGGCAACCTAACATCTGGGATGTAATATTTTACAACATTCCTGGCATGTCGGTCCCTACGTCTCGGTGGGAACGTTATATACGTCTATAACGATATATATCCTAACCTAAGGGAACCTTACATCTCGGATGTAGTATTTTACAACATTCCTGGCGTGTCGTCGCCTACTTCTGAATGGGGACATTATATACATCTATAACGTCATATATCCTAACCTAGCGCAACCTAACATCTGGGATGTAATATTTTACAGCATTCCTGGCGTGTCGTCGCCTACTTCTGGATGGGGACATTATATACATCTATAACGTCATATATCCTAACCTAAGGGAACCTAACATCTCGGGTGTAATATTTTACAACATTCCTGGCGTGTCGTCGCCTACTTCTCGATTGGGACAGTATATACATCTATAATCTTGTATATACTAACCTAACGCAACCTAACATCTGGGATGTAATATTTTACAACATTCCTGGCATGTCGGTCCCTACTTCTCGGTGGAAACAATGTATACGTCTATAACGATATATATCCTAGCCTAAGGCAACCCAACATGTAGAATGTAATATTTTACAACATTCCTGGCGTGTCGTCGTCTACTTCTCGATGGGGACATTATATACATCTATAACGTCATATATCCTAACCTAAGGGAACCTAACATCTCGGGTGTAATATTTTACAACATTCCTGACGCGTCGGCCGCTATTTCTCGGTGGGAATATTGTATACGTCTATAACGTTATATATCCTAGCCTAAGGCAACCTAATATCTCGGATGTAATATTTCACAACATTCCTGGCGCTTCGGCTGCTACTTTTCGGTGGGAACATTATATACGTCTATAACGTTACATATCCTAACGTATGGCAACATAACATCTCGGATGTTATATATTACAACATTCCTGGCGTGTCGTCGCCTGCTTCTCGATGGGGACTTTATGTACGTCTATAACGTTGAATATCCTAACCTAAAGCAACCTAACATCTGGGATGTAATATTTTACAAGATCCCTGGCATGTCGGTCCCCACGTCTCGGTGGGAACATTATATACGTCTATAACGATATATATCATGACCTAAAGCAACCTAACATCTCGGATGTAATATTTTACAACATTCCTGGCATGTCGGTCCCTACTTCTCGGTGGAAACAATGTATACGTCTATATCGATATATATCCAACCTAAGGCAACCCAACATGTAGAATGTAATATTTTACAACATTCCTGGCGTTTCGTCGCCTACTTCTCGATGGGGACATTATATACATCTACAACGTTGTATATCCTAACCTAAGGCAACCTAACATCTCGGATGTAATATTTTACAACATTCCTGGCATGTCGGTCCCTACTTCTCGGTGGGAACATTCTATACGTCTATAACGTTGTATATCCTAACCTAAGGGAACCTAACATGTCGAATGTAATAGTTTACAACATTGCTGACGCGTCGGCCCCTATTTCTCGGTGGGAACATTCTATACGTCTATAACGTTGTATATCATAACCTAAGGGAACCTACCTTGTAGAATGTAATATTTTACCACATTCCTGGCGTGTCGTCGCCTACTTCTCGATGGGGACATTATATACATCTATAACGTTGTATATCCTAACCTAAGGCAACCTAACATCTCGGATGTAATATTTTACAACATTCCTGGCATGTAGGTCCCTACTTCTCGGTGGGAACATTCTATACGTCTATAACGATATATATCCTAACCTAAGGCAACCTAACATCTCGGATGTAATATTTTACAACATTCCTGGCATGTAGGTCCCTACTTCTCGGTGGGAACGTTCTATACGTCTATAACGATATATATCCTGACCTAAGGCAACCTAACATCTCGGATGTAATATTTTACAACATTCCTGGCGCTTCGGCTGCTACTTTTCGGTGGGAACATTATATACGTCTATAACGTTACATATCCTAACGTATGGCAACATAACATCTCGGATGTTATATATTACAACATTCCTGGCGTGTTGTCGCCTGCTTCTCGATGGGGACTTTTTGTACGTCTATAACGTTGAATATCCTAACCTAAAGCAACATAACATCTGGGATGTAATATTTTACAAGATCCCTGGCATGTCGGTCCCCACGTCTCGGTGGGAACATTATATACGTCTATAACGATATATATCATAACCTAAAGCAACCTAACATCTCGGATGTAATATTTTACAACATTCCTGGAATGTCGGTCCCTACTTCTCGGTGGAAACAATGTATACGTCTATAACTATATATATCCTAGCCTAAGGCAACCTAACATGTCGAATGTAATATTTTACAACATTCCTGTCGTGTCGTCTCCTGCATCTCGATGGGGACATTATATACGTCTATAACGTTGAATATCTTAACCTAAAGCAACCTACCATCTGGGACGTAATATTTTACAACATTCCTGGCATGTCGGTCCCTACTTCTCGGTGGAAACAATGTATACGTCTATAACGACATATATCCTAGCCTAAGGCAACCCAACATGTAGAATGTAATATTTTAGAACATTCCTGACGCGTCAGTCCCTATTTCTCGGTGGGAACATTATATACGTCTATAACGTTATATATCCTAGCCTAAGGCAACCTAACTTGTAGAATGTAATATTTTACAACATTCCTGGCGTGTCGTCGCCTACTTCTGGATGGGGACATTATATACATCTATAACGTTATATATCCTAACCTAAGGGAACCTAACATCTCGGGTGTAATATTTTACAACATTCCTGGCGTGTCGTCGCCTACTTCTCGGTGCAAACATTGTATACGTCTATAACGATATATATCCTATCCTAAGGCAACCT
The DNA here is from genome assembly GCA_963969225.1 of Xylocopa violacea. NCBI lineage: Eukaryota > Metazoa > Arthropoda > Insecta > Hymenoptera > Apidae > Xylocopa > Xylocopa violacea. Next base: position 871,761 of record CAXAJV010001130.1, read on the forward strand.
AACACCTCGGATGTAATAGTTGACAACATTCCTGGCGTGTAGGAACGTACTTCTCGGTGGGAACATTGTATACGTCTATAACGTTATATATCCTAGTCTAAGGCGACCTAACATGTCGAATGTAATATTTTACATCATTCCTGGCGTGTCGTCGCCTGCTTCTCGATGGGGACATTATATACGTCTATAACGTTATATATCATAACCTAAGGCAACCGAACATCTGGGATGTAATATTTTACAACATTCCTGGCATATTGGTCCCTACTTCTCGGTGGAAACATTGTATACGTCTATAACGATATATATCCTAGCCTAAGGCAACCTAACATCTCGGATGTAATATTTTACAACATTCCTGGCGTGTCGTCGCCTACTTCTCGATGGGGACATTATGTACATCTATAACATTGTATATCCTAACCTAAGGCAACCTAACATCTCGGATGTAATATTTTACAACATTCTGGCGTGTCGTCGCCTGCTTCTCGATGGGGACATTATATACGTCTATAACGTTGTATATCCTAACCCAAAGCAACATAACTTCTGGGATGTAATATTTTACAACATACCTGGCGTGTCGTCGCCTGCTTCTCGATGGGGACATTATATACGTCTATAACGTTGTATATCCTAACGCAATGCAACCTAACTTCTGGGACGTAATATTTTACAACATTCCGTGCATGTCGGTCCCTACTTCTCGGTGGGAATATTATATACGTCTATAACGTTATATATCATAACCTAAGGCAACCTAATATCTCGGATGTAATATTTTACAACATTCCTGGCATATCGGTCCCTACTTCTCGGTGGAAACATTGTATACGTCTATAACGATATATATCCTAACCTAAGGCAACCTAACACCTCGGATGTAATATTTTACAACATTCCTGACGCGTCGGTCCCTACTTCTCGGTGGAAACAATGTATACGTCTATAACGACATATATCCTAGCCTAAGGCAACCTCACATGTCGAATGTAATATTTTACAACATTCCTGTCGTGTCGTCTCCTGCATCTCGATGGGGACATTATATACGTCCATAACGTTGAATATCCTAACCTAAAGCAACCTACCATCTGGGATGTAATATTTTACAACATTCCTGGCATGTCGGTCCCTACTTCTCGGTGGAAACAATGTATACGTCTATAACGACATATATCCTAGCCTAAGGCAACCCAACATGTAGAATGTAATATTTTAGAACATTCCTGACGCGTCAGTCCCTATTTCTCGGTGGGAACATTATATACGTCTATAACGTTATATATCCTAGCCTAAGGCAACCTAACTTGTAGAATGTAATATTTTACAACATTCCTGGCGTGTCGTCGCCTACTTCTGGATGGGGACATTATATACATCTATAACGTTATATATCCTAACCTAAGGGAACCTAACATCTCGGGTGTAATATTTTACAACATTTCTGGCGTGTCGTCGCCTACTTCTCCGTGGGAACCTTGTATACGTCTATAACTATATATATCCTAGCCTAAGGCAACCTAACATGTCGAATGTAATATTTTACAACATTCCTGTCGTGTGGTCTCCTGCATCTCGATGGGGACATTATATACGTCTATAACGTTGAATATCCTAACCTAAAGCAACCTACCATCTGGGATGTAATATTTTACAACATTCCTGGCATGTCGGTCCCTACTTCTCGGTGGAAACAATGTATACGTCTATAACGACATATATCCTAGCCTAAGGCAACCCAACATGTAGAATGTAATATTTTACAACATTCCTGGCGTGTCGTCGCCTACTTCTGGATGGGGACATTATATACATCTATAACGTTATATATCCCAACCTACGGGAACCTAACATCTCGGGTGTAATATTTTACAACATTCCTGGCGTGTCGTCGCCTACTTCTGGATGGGGACATTATATACATCTATAACGTTATATATCCTAACCTAAGGGAACCTAACATCTCGGGTGTAATATTTTACAACATTCCTGGCGTGTCGTCGCCTACTTCTCGGTGGGAACATTGTATACGTCTATAACTATATATATCCTAGCCTAAGGCAACCTAACATGTCGAATGTAATGTTTTACAACATTCCTGTCGTGTCGTCTCCTGCATCTCGATGGGGACATTATATACGTCTATAACGTTGAATATCCTAACCTAAAGCAACCTAACATCTGGGATGTAATATTTTACAACATTCCTGGCATGTCGGTCCCTACTTCTCGGTGGAAACAATGTATACGTCTATAACGACATATATCCTAGCCTAAGGCAACCCAACATGTAGAATGTAATATTTTACAACATTCCTGGCGTGTCGTCGCCTACTTCTGGATGGGGACATTATATACATCTATAACGTTATATATCCTAACCTAAGGGAACCTAACATCTCGGGTGTAATATTTTACAACATTCCTGGCATGTCGGTCCCTACTTCTCGGTGGGAACATTGTATACCTCTATAACGTTGAATATCCTAACCTAAAGCAACATAACATCTGGGATGTAATATTTTACAACATTCCTGGCGTGTCGTCGCCTACTTCTGGATGGGGACATTATATACATCCATAACGTCATATATCCTAACCTAAGGGAACCTAACATCTCGGGTGTAATATTTTACAACATTCCTGGCGTGTCGTCGCCTACTTCTCGATGGGAACATTCTATACGTCTATAACGTTGTATATCCTAACCTAAGGGAACCTAACATCTCGGGTGTAATATTTTACAACATTGCTGACGCGTCGGCCCCTATTTCTCGGTGGGAACATTCTATACGTCTATAACGTTGTATATCCTAACCTAAGGGAACCTAACATCTCGGGTGTAATATTTTAGAACATTCCTGACGCGTCGGTCCCTATTTCTCGGTGGGAACATTATATACGTCTATAACGTTATATATCCTAGCCTACGGCAACCTAACTTGTCGAATGTAATATTTTACAACATTCCTGGCGTGTCGTCGCCTACTTCTCGATGGGGACATTATATACATCTATAACGTTGTATATCCTAACCTAAAGCAACCTAACATCTGGGATGTAATATTTTACAACATTCCTGGCGTGTCGTCGCCTGCTTCTCGATGGGGATATTATATACGTCTATAACGTTGTATATTCTAACCTAACGCAACCTAACATCTGGGATGTAATATTTTACAACATTCCTGGCGTTTCGTCGCCGGCTTCTCGATGGGGACATAATATACATCAATAACATTGTATATCCTAACCTAAGGCAACCTAACATCTCGGATGTAATATTTTACAACATTCTTGCGTGTCGTCGCCTGCTTCTCGATGGGGAGATTATATACGTCTATAACGTTGTATATCCTAACGTATCGCAACCTAACATTTGGGATGTAATATTTTACAACATTCCTTGCATGTCGGTGCCTACGCCTCGGTGGGAACATTATATACGTCTATAACGATATATATCCTAACCTAAGGCAACCTAACACCTCGGATGTAATAGTTGACAACATTCCTGGCATATTGGTCCCTACTTCTCGGTGGAAATATTGTATACGTCTATAACGATATATATCCTAGCCTAAGGCAACCTAACATCTCGGATGTAATATTTTACAACATTCCCGGCGTGTCGTCGCCTACTTCTCGATGGGGACATTATATACGTCGATAACGTTGTATATACTAACCTAACGCAACCTATCATTTGGGATGTAATATTTTACAACATTGCTGTCGCGTCAGCCCCTATTACTCGGTGCGATCTTTATATACGTCTATAACGATATATATCCTAACCTAAGGCAACCTAACACCTCGGATGTAATAGTTGACAATATTCCTGGCGTGTAGGAACGTACTTCTCGGTGGGAACATTGTATACGTCTATAACGATATATATCCTAGCCTAAGGCAACCTAACATCTCGGATGTAATATTTTACAAGATTCCTGGCATGTCGGTCCCCAAGTCTCGGTAGGAACATTATATACGTCTACAACGATATATATCCAAACCTAAGGGAACCTAACATCTCGGATGTAATATTTTACAACATTCCTGGCATGTCGGTCCCTACATCTCGGTGGGAACATACTATACGTCTATAACGTTATATATCTTAGCCTAAGGCAACCTAACATGTCGAATGTAATATTTTACAACATTCCGGGCGTGTCGTCGCCTGCTTCTCGATGGGGACATAATATACGTCTATAACGTTGTATATCCTTACCTAACGCAACCTAATATCTGGGATGTAATATTTTACAACATTCCTGGAGTGTCGTCGCCTACTTCTCGATAGGGTCATTATATACATCTATAACGTTGTATATCCTAACCTAAGGAAACCTAACATCTCGAATGTAATATTTTATAACATTCCTGGCGTGTCGTCGCCTGCTTCTCGATGGGGAGATTATATACATCTATAACATTGTATATCCTAACCTAAGGCAACCTAACATCTCGGATGTAATATTTTACAATATTCCTGGCATATCGGTCCCTACTTCTCGGTGCAAACATTGTATACGTCTATAACGATATATATCCTAGCCTATGGCAACCTAACATCTCGGATGTAATATTTTACAACATTCCTGGCGTGTCGTCGCCTACTTCTCGATGGGGACATTCTATACATCTATAACATTGTATATCCTAACCTAAGGCAACCTAACACCTCGGATGTAATATTTTACAACATTCTGGCGTGTCGTCGCCTGCTTCTCGATGGGGAGATTATATACGTCTATAACGTTGTATATCCTAACCTAACGCAACCTAACGTTTCGGATGTAATATTTTACAACATTCCTTGCATGTCGGTACCTACGTCTCGGTGAGAACATTATATACGTCTATAACGATATATATCCTAACATAAGGCAACCTAACACCTCGGATGTAATATTTTACAACATGCCTGGCATATCGGTCCCTACTTCTCGGTGGAAACATTGTATACGTCTATAACGATATATATCCTAGCCTAAGGCAACCTAACATCTCGGATGCAATATTTTACAACATTCTGGCGTGTCGTCTCCTGCTTCTCGATGGGGACATTATATACATCTATAACATTGTATATCCTAACCTAACGCAACCTAACATTTGGGATGTAATATTTTACAACATTCCTTCCATGTCGGTGCCTACGTCTCGGTGGGAACATTATATACGTCTATAGCGATATATATCCTAACCTAAGGCAACCTAACGCCGCGGATGTAATAGTTGACAACATTCCTGGCGTGTCCGCCCGTACTTCTCGGTGGGAACATTATATACGTCTATAACGTTATATATCCTAGCCTAAGGCCACATAACATGTCGAATGTAATATTTTACAACATTCCAGGCGTGTCGTCGCCTGCTTCTCGATGGGGACATTATATACGTCTATAACGTTGTATATCCTAACCTAACACAACCTAATATCTGGGATGTAATATTTTACAACATTCCTGGAGTGTCGTCGCCTACTTCTGGATAGGGCCATTATATACATCTATAACGTTGTATATCCTAACCTAAGGCAACCTAACATCTCGAATGTAATATTTTATAACATTCCTGGCGTGTCGTCGCCTGCTTCTCGATGGGGACATTATATACATCTATAACATTGTATATCCTAACCTAAGGCAACCTAACATCTCGGATGTAATATTTTACAATATTCCTGGCATATCGGTCCCTACTTCTCGGTGCAAACATTGTATACGTCTATAACGATATATATCCTAGCCTAAGGCAACCTAACATCTCGGATGTAATATTTTACAACATTCCTGGCGTGTCGTCGCCTACTTCTCGATGGGGACACTCTATACATCTATAACATTGTATATCCTAACCTAACGCAACCTAACGTTTCGGATGTAATATTTCACAACATTCCTTGCATATCGGTGCCTACGTCTCGGTGAGAACATTATATACGTCTATAACGATATATATCCTAACCTAAGGCAACCTAACACCTCGGATGTAATAGTTGACAACATTCCTGGCGTGTAGGAACGTACTTCTCGGTGGGAACATTGTATACGTCTATAACGTTATATATCCTAGCCTAAGGCGACCTAACATGTCGAATGTAATATTTTACATCATTCCTGGCGTGTCGTCGCCTGCTTCTCGATGGGAACATTATATACGTCTATAACGTTATATATCATAACCTAAGGCAACCGAACATCTGGGATGTAATATTTTACAAGATTCCTGGCATGTCGGTCCCCAAGTCTCGGTAGGAACATTATATACGTCTACAACGATATATATCCAAACCTAAGGGAACCTAACATCTCGGATGTAATATTTTACAACATTCCTGGCATGTCGGTCCCTACTTCTCGGTGGGAATATTATATACGTCTATAACGTTATATATCATAACCTAAGGCAACCTAACATCTCGGATGTAATATTTTACAACATTCCTGGCATATCGGTCCCTACTTCTCGGTGGAAACATTGTATACGTCTATAACGATATATATCCTAACCTAAGGCAACCTAACACCTCGGATGTAATATTTGACAACATTCTTGACGCGTCGGCCCCTATTTTTCGGTGGGAACATTATATACGTCTATAACGTTGTATATCCTAGTCTAAGGCAACCTAACATGTCGAATGTAATATTTTACAACATTCCTGGCGTGTCGTCGCCTACTTCTCGATGGGGACATTATATACATCTATAACATTGTATATCCTAACCTAAGGCAACATACCATTTGGGATGTAATATTTTACAACATTCCTGGCATATCGGTCCCTACTTCTCGGTGGAAACATTGTATACATCTGTAACATTGTATATCCTACCCTAAGGCAACCTAACGTCTCGGATGTAATATTTTACAACATTCTGGCGTGTCGTCGCCTGCTTCTCGATGGGGACATTATATACGTCTATAACGTTGTATATCCTAACCTAACGCAACCTAACATCTCGGATGTAATATTTTACAACATTCCTGGCATGTCGGTCCCTACATCTCGGTGGGAACATACTATACGTGTATAACGTTGTATATCCTAACCTAAGGGAACCTAACATCTCGGATGTAATATTTTACAACATTCCTGGCATGTCGGTCCCTACTTCTCGGTGGGAATATTATATACGTCTATAACGTTATATATCATAACCTAAGGCAACCTAACATCTCGGATGTAATATTTTACAACATTCCTGGCATATCGGTCCCTACTTCTCGGTGCAAACATTGTATACGTCTATAACGATATATGTCCTAGCCTAAGGCAACCTAACATCTCGGATGTAATATTTTACAACATTCCTGGCGTGTCGTCGCCTACTTCTCGATGGGGACATTATATACATCTATAACATTGTATATCCTAACCTAAGGCAACCTAACATCTCGGATGTAATATTTTACAACATTCTTGCGTGTCGTCGCCTGCTTCTCGATAGGGAGATTATATACGTCTATAACGTTGTATATCCTAACCTATCGCAACCTAATATTTGGGATGTAATATTTTACAACATTCCTTGCATGTCGGTGCCTACGTCTCGGTGGGAACATTATATACGCCTATAATGATATATATCCTAACCTAAGGCAACCTAACACCTCGGATGTAATAGTTGACAACATTCCTGGCGTGTAGGAACGTACTTCTCGGTGGGAACATTGTATACGTCTATAACGTTATATATCCTAGCCTAAGGCGACCTAACATGTCGAATGTAATATTTTACATCATTCCCGGCGTGTCGTCGCCTGCTTCTCGATGGGAACATTATATACGTCTATAACGTTATATATCATAACCTAAGGCAACCGAACATCTGGGATGTAATATTTTACAACATTCCTGGCATATTGGTCCCTACTTCTCGGTGGAAACATTGTATACGTCTATAACGATATATATCCTAGCCTAAGGCAACCTAACATCTCGGATGTAATATTTTACAACATTCTGGCGTGTCGTCGCCTGCTTCTCGATGGGGACATTATATACGTCTATAACGTTGTATATACTAACCTAACGCAACCTATCATTTGGGATGTAATGTTTTACAACATTGCTGTCGCGTCAGCCCCTATTACTCGGTGGGATCTTTATATACGTCTATAACGATATATATCCTAACCTAAGGCAACCTAACACCTCGGATGTAATAGTTGACAACATTCCTGGCGTGTAGGAACGTACTTCTCGGTGGGAACATTGTATACGTCTATAACGATATATATCCTAGCCTAAGGCAACCTAACATCTCGGATGTAATATTTTACAACATTCTGGCGTTTCGTCTCCTGCTTCCCGATGGGGACATTATATACGTCTACAATGTTGTATATCCTAACCTAAAGCAACCTAACATCTGGGATGTAATATTTTACAAGATTCCTGGCATGTCGGTCCCCAAGTCTCGGTAGGAACATTATATACGTCTACAACGATATATATCCAAACCTAAGGCAACCTAACATCTCGGATGTAATATTTTACAACATTCCTGGCATGTAGGTCCCTACTTCTCGGTGGGAACATTCTATACGTCTATAACGATATATATCCTGACCTAAGGCAACCTAACATCTCGGATGTAATATTTTACAACATTCCTGGCGCTTCGGCTGCTACTTTTCGGTGGGAACATTATATACGTCTATAACGTTACATATCCTAACGTATGGCAACATAACATCTCGGATGTTATATATTACAACATTCCTGGCGTGTTGTCGCCTGCTTCTCGATGGGGACTTTTTGTACGTCTATAACGTTGAATATCCTAACCTAAAGCAACATAACATCTGGGATGTAATATTTTACAAGATCCCTGGCATGTCGGTCCCCACGTCTCGGTGGGAACATTATATACGTCTATAACGATATATATCATAACCTAAAGCAACCTAACATCTCGGATGTAATATTTTACAACATTCCTGGAATGTCGGTCCCTACTTCTCGGTGGAAACAATGTATACGTCTATAACTATATATATCCTAGCCTAAGGCAACCTAACATGTCGAATGTAATATTTTACAACATTCCTGTCGTGTCGTCTCCTGCATCTCGATGGGGACATTATATACGTCTATAACGTTGAATATCCTAACCTAAAGCAACCTACCATCTGGGACGTAATATTTTACAACATTCCTGGCATGTCGGTCCCTACTTCTCGGTGGAAACAATGTATACGTCTATAACGACATATATCCTAGCCTAAGGCAACCCAACATGTAGAATGTAATATTTTAGAACATTCCTGACGCGTCAGTCCCTATTTCTCGGTGGGAACATTATATACGTCTATAACGTTATATATCCTAGCCTAAGGCAACCTAACTTGTAGAATGTAATATTTTACAACATTCCTGGCGTGTCGTCGCCTACTTCTGGATGGGGACATTATATACATCTATAACGTTATATATCCTAACCTAAGGGAACCTAACATCTCGGGTGTAATATTTTACAACATTCCTGGCGTGTCGTCGCCTACTTGTCGGTGCAAACATTGTATACGTCTATAACGATATATATCCTATCCTAAGGCAACCTAACACCTCGGATGTAATAGTTGACAACATTCCTGGCGTGTAGGAACGTACTTCTCGGTGGGAACATTGTATACGTCTATAACGTTATATATCCTAGTCTAAGGCGACCTAACATGTCGAATGTAATATTTTACATCATTCCTGGCGTGTCGTCGCCTGCTTCTCGATGGGGACATTTTATACGTCTATAACGTTATATATCATAACCTAAGGCAACCGAACATCTGGGATGTAATATTTTACAACATTCCTGGCATATTGGTCCCTACTTCTCGGTGGAAACATTGTATACGTCTATAACGATATATATCCTAGCCTAAGGCAACCTAACATCTCGGATGTAATATTTTACAACATTCCTGGCGTGTCGTCGCCTACTTCTCGATGGGGACATTATGTACATCTATAACATTGTATATCCTAACCTAAGGCAACCTAACATCTCGGATGTAATATTTTACAACATTCTGGCGTGTCGTCGCCTGCTTCTCGATGGGGACATTATATACGTCTATAACGTTGTATATCCTAACCCAAAGCAACATAACTTCTGGGATGTAATATTTTACAACATACCTGGCGTGTCGTCGCCTGCTTCTCGATGGGGACATTATATACGTCTATAACGTTGTATATCCTAACGCAATGCAACCTAACTTCTGGGACGTAATATTTTACAACATTCCGTGCATGTCGGTCCCTACTTCTCGGTGGGAATATTATATACGTCTATAACGTTATATATCATAACCTAAGGCAACCTAATATCTCGGATGTAATATTTTACAACATTCCTGGCATATCGGTCCCTACTTCTCGGTGGAAACATTGTATACGTCTATAACGATATATATCCTAACCTAAGGCAACCTAACACCTCGGATGTAATATTTTACAACATTCCTGACGCGTCGGTCCCTACTTCTCGGTGGAAACAATGTATACGTCTATAACGACATATATCCTAGCCTAAGGCAACCTCACATGTCGAATGTAATATTTTACAACATTCCTGTCGTGTCGTCTCCTGCATCTCGATGGGGACATTATATACGTCTATAACGTTGAATATCCTAACCTAAAGCAACCTACCATCTGGGATGTAATATTTTACAACATTCCTGGCATGTCGGTCCCTACTTCTCGGTGGAAACAATGTATACGTCTATAACGACATATATCCTAGCCTAAGGCAACCCAACATGTAGAATGTAATATTTTAGAACATTCCTGACGCGTCAGTCCCTATTTCTCGGTGGGAACATTATATACGTCTATAACGTTATATATCCTAGCCTAAGGCAACCTAACTTGTAGAATGTAATATTTTACAACATTCCTGGCGTGTCGTCGCCTACTTCTGGATGGGGACATTATATACATCTATAACGTTATATATCCTAACCTAAGGGAACCTAACATCTCGGGTGTAATATTTTACAACATTCCTGGCGTGTCGTCGCCTACTTCTCGGTGCAAACATTGTATACGTCTATAACGATATATATCCTATCCTAAGGCAACCTAACACCTCGGATGTAATAGTTGACAACATTCCTGGCGTGTAGGAACGTACTTCTCGGTGGGAACATTGTATACGTCTATAACGTTATATATCCTAGCCTAAGGCGACCTAACATGTCGAATGTAATATTTTACATCATTCCTGGCGTGTCGTCGCCTGCTTCTCGATGGGGACATTATATACGTCTATAACGTTATATATCATAACCTAAGGCAACCGAACATCTGGGATGTAATATTTTACAACATTCCTGGCATATTGGTCCCTACTTCTCGGTGGAAACATTGTATACGTCTATAACGATATATATCCTAGCCTAAGGCAACCTAACATCTCGGATGTAATATTTTACAACATTCCTGTCGTGTCGTCTCCTGCATCTCGATGGGGACATTATATACGTCTATAACGTTGAATATCCTAACCTAAAGCAACCTAACATCTCGGATGTAATATTTTACAACATTCCTGGCATGTCGGGCCCTACTTCTCGGTGGGAACATTGTATACGTCTATAACGACATATATCCTAGCCTAAGGCAACCCAACATGTAGAATGTAATATTTTACAACATTCCTGGCGTGTCGTCGCCTGCTTCTCGATGGGGACATTCTATACGTCTATGACGCTGTATGTCCTAACCTAAGGGAACCTAACATCTCGGGTGTAATATTTTAGAACATTCCTGACGCGTCAGTCCCTATTTCTCGGTGGGAACATTATATACGTCTATAACGTTATATATCCTAGCCTAAGGCAACCTAACTTGTAGAATGTAAAATTTTAGAACATTCCTGGCGTGTCGTCGCCTACTTCTCGATGGGGACATTATATACATCTATAACGTTGTATATCCTAACCTAAGGCAAACTAACATCTGGGATGTAATATTTTACAACATTTCTGGCATGTCGGTCCCTACGTCTCGGTGGGAACGTTATATACGTCTATAACGATATATATCCTAACCTAAGGGAACCTTACATCTCGGATGTAATATTTTACAACATTCCTGGCATGTCGGTCCCCAAGTCTCGGTAGGAACATTATATACGTCTACAACGATATATATCCAAACCTAAGGGAACCTAACATCTCGGATGTAATATTTTACAACATTCCTGGCATGTCGGTCCCTACATCTCCGTGGGAACATACTATACGTCTATAACGTTATATATCTTAGCCTAAGGCAACCTAACATGTCGAATGTAATATTTTACAACATTCCTGGCATGTCGTCGCCTGCTTCTCGATGGGGACATAATATACGTCTATAACGTTGTATATCCTTACCTAACGCAACCTAATATCTGGGATGTAATATTTTACAACATTCCTGGAGTGTCGTCGCCTACTTCTCGATGGGGTCATTATATACATCTATAACGTTGTATATCCTAACCTAAGGAAACCTAACATCTCGAATGTAATATTTTATAACATTCCTGGCGTGTCGTCGCCTGCTTCTCGATGGGGAGATTATATACATCTATAACATTGTATATCCTAACCTAAGGCAACCTAACATCTCGGATGTAATATTTTACATTATTCCTGGCATATCGGTCCCTACTTCTCGGTGCAAACATTGTATACGTCTATAACGATATATATCCTAGCCTAAGGCAACCTAACATCTCGGATGTAATATTTTACAACATTCCTGGCGTGTCGTCGCCTACTTCTCGATGGGGACATTCTATACATCTATAACATTGTATATCCTAACCTAAGGCAACCTAACATCTCGGATGTAATATTTTACAACATTCTCGCGTGTCGTCGCCTGCTTCTCGATGGGGAGATTATATACGTCTATAACGTTGTATATCCTAACCTAACGCAACCTAACGTTTCGGATGTAATATTTTACAACATTCCTTGCATGTCGGTGCCTACGTCTCGGTGAGAACATTATATACGTCTATAACGATATATATCCTAACATAAGGCAACCTAACACCTCGGATGTAATATTTTACAACATGCCTGGCACATCGGTCCCTACTTCTCGGTGGAAACATTGTATACGTCTATAACGATATATATCCTAGCCTAAGGCAACCTAACATCTCGGATGTAATATTTTACAAGATTCCTGGCATGTCGGTCCCCAAGTCTCGGTAGGAACATTATATACGTCTACAACGATATATATCCAAACCTAAGGGAACCTAACATCTCGGATGTAATATTTTACAACATTCCTGGCATGTCGGTCCCTACATCTCGGTGGGAACATACTATACGTCTATAACGTTATATATCTTAGCCTAAGGCAACCTAACATGTCGAATGTAATATTTTACAACATTCCGGGCGTGTCGTCGCCTGCTTCTCGATGGGGACATAATATACGTCTATAACGTTGTATATCCTTACCTAACGCAACCTAATATCTGGGATGTAATATTTTACAACATTCCTGGAGTGTCGTCGCCTACTTCTCGATAGGGTCATTATATACATCTATAACGTTGTATATCCTAACCTAAGGAAACCTAACATCTCGAATGTAATATTTTATAACATTCCTGGCGTGTCGTCGCCTGCTTCTCGATGGGGAGAATATATACATCTATAACATTGTATATCCTAACCTAAGGCAACCTAACATCTCGGATGTAATATTTTACAATATTCCTGGCATATCGGTCCCTACTTCTCGGTGCAAACATTGTATACGTCTATAACGATATATATCCTAGCCTAAGGCAACCTAACATCTCGGATGTAATATTTTACAACATTCCTGGCGTGTCGTCGCCTACTTCTCGATGGGGACACTCTATACATCTATAACATTGTATATCCTAACCTAACGCAACCTAACGTTTCGGATGTAATATTTCACAACATTCCTTGCATATCGGTGCCTACGTCTCGGTGAGAACATTATATACGTCTATAACGATATATATCCTAACCTAAGGCAACCTAACACCTCGGATGTAATAGTTGACAACATTCCTGGCGTGTAGGAACGTACTTCTCGGTGGGAACATTGTATACGTCTATAACGTTATATATCCTAGCCTAAGGCGACCTAACATGTCGAATGTAATATTTTACATCATTCCTGGCGTGTCGTCGCCTGCTTCTCGATGGGAACATTATATACGTCTATAACGTTATATATCATAACCTAAGGCAACCGAACATCTGGGATGTAATATTTTACAAGATTCCTGGCATGTCGGTCCCCAAGTCTCGGTAGGAACATTATATACGTCTACAACGATATATATCCAAACCTAAGGGAACCTAACATCTCGGATGTAATATTTTACAACATTCCTGGCATGTCGGTCCCTACTTCTCGGTGGGAATATTATATACGTCTATAACGTTATATATCATAACCTAAGGCAACCTAACATCTCGGATGTAATATTTTACAACATTCCTGGCATATCGGTCCCTACTTCTCGGTGGAAACATTGTATACGTCTATAACGATATATATCCTAACCTAAGGCAACCTAACACCTCGGATGTAATATTTTACAACATTCTTGACGCGTCGGCCCCTATTTTTCGGTGGGAACATTATATACGTCTATAACGTTATATATCCTAGTCTAAGGCAACCTAACATGTCGAATGTAATATTTTACAACATTCCTGGCGTGTCGTCGCCTACTTCTCGATGGGGACATTATATACATCTATAACATTGTATATCCTAACCTAAGGCAACATACCATTTGGGATGTAATATTTTACAACATTCCTGGCATATCGGTCCCTACTTCTCGGTGGAAACATTGTATACATCTGTAACATTGTATATCCTACCCTAAGGCAACCTAACGTCTCGGATGTAATATTTTACAACATTCTGGCGTGTCGTCGCCTGCTTCTCGATGGGGACATTATATACGTCTATAACGTTGTATATCCTAACCTAACGCAACCTAACATCTCGGATGTAATATTTTACAACATTCCTGGCATGTCGGTCCCTACATCTCGGTGGGAACATACTATACGTCTATAACGTTGTATATCCTAACCTAAGGGAACCTAACATCTCGGGTGTAATATTTTACAACATTCCTGACGCGTCGGCCCCTATTTTTCGGTGGGAACATTCTATACGTCTATAACGTTATATATCCTAGCCTAAGGCGACCTAACATGTCGAATGTAATATTTTACATCATTCCTGGCGTGTCGTCGCCTGCTTCTCGATGGGAACATTATATACGTCTATAACGTTGTGTATCCTAACCTAACGCAACCTAACATCTGGGATCTAATATTTTACGAGATTCCTGGCATGTCGGTCCCCAAGTCTCGGCAGGGACATTATATACGTCTATAACGATATATATCCAAACCTAAGGGAACCTAACATCTCGGATGTAATATTTTACAACATTCCTGGCATATCGGTCCCTACTTCTCGGTGGGAATATTATATACGTCTATAACGTTATATATCATTACCTAAGGCAACCTAACTTCTCGGCTGTAATATTTTACAACATTCCTGGCATATCGGTCCCTACTTCTCGGTGGAAACATTGTATACGTCTATAACGATATATATCCTAGCCTAAGGCAACCTAACATCTCGGATGTAATATTTTACAACATTCCAGGCGTGTCGTCGCCTGCCTCTCGATGGGAACATTATATACGTCTATAACGTTGTATATCCTAACCTAAAGCAACCTAACATCTGGGATGTAATATTTTACAAGATTCCTGGCATGTCGGTCCCCAAGTCTCGGTAGGAACATTATATACGTCTACAACGATATATATCCAAACCTAAGGGAACCTAACATCTCGGATGTAATATTTTACAACATTCCTGGCATGTCGGTCCCTACTTCTCGGTGGGAATATTATATACGTCTATAACGTTATATATCATAACCTAAGGCAACCTAACATCTCGGATGTAATATTTTACAACATTCCTGGCATATCGGTCCCTACTTCTCGGTGCAAACATTGTATACGTCTATAACGATATATGTCCTAGCCTAAGGCAACCTAACATCTCGGATGTAATATTTTACAACATTCCTGGCGTGTCGTCGCCTACTTCTCGATGGGGACATTATATACATCTATAACATTGTATATCCTAACCTAAGGCAACCTAACATCTCGGATGTAATATTTTACAACATTCTTGCGTGTCGTCGCCTGCTTCTCGATAGGGAGATTATATACGTCTATAACGTTGTATATCCTAACCTATCGCAACCTAATATTTGGGATGTAATATTTTACAACATTCCTTGCATGTCGGTGCCTACGTCTCGGTGGGAACATTATATACGCCTATAATGATATATATCCTAACCTAAGGCAACCTAACACCTCGGATGTAATAGTTGACAACATTCCTGGCGTGTAGGAACGTACTTCTCGGTGGGAACATTGTATACGTCTATAACGTTATATATCCTAGCCTAAGGCGACCTAACATGTCGAATGTAATATTTTACATCATTCCCGGCGTGTCGTCGCCTGCTTCTCGATGGGAACATTATATACGTCTATAACGTTATATATCATAACCTAAGGCAACCGAACATCTGGGATGTAATATTTTACAACATTCCTGGCATATTGGTCCCTACTTCTCGGTGGAAACATTGTATACGTCTATAACGATATATATCCTAGCCTAAGGCAACCTAACATCTCGGATGTAATATTTTACAACATTCCTGGCGTGTCGTCGCCTACCTCTCGGTGGGAACATTGTATACGTCTATAACGTTATATATCCTAGCCTAAGGCGACCTAACATGTCGAATGTAATATTTTACATCATTCCTGGCGTGTCGTCGCCTGCTTCTCGATGGGAACATTATATACGTCTATAACGTTGTGTATCCTAACCTAACGCAACCTAACATCTGGGATCTAATATTTTACAAGATTCCTGGCATGTCGGTCCCCAAGTCTCGGCAGGGACATTATATACGTCTATAACGATATATATCCAAACCTAAGGGAACCTAACATCTCGGATGTAATATTTTACAACATTCTGGCGTGTCGTCGCCTGCTTCTCGATGGGGAGATTATATACGTCTATAACGTTGTATATCCTAACCTAACGCAACCTAACATTTGGGATGTAATATTTTACAACATTCCTTGCATGTCGGTGCCTACGTCTCGGTGGGAACATTATATACGTCTATAACGATATATATCCTAACCTAAGGCAACCTAACACTTCGGATGTAATAGCTGACAACATTCCTGGCGTGTAGGCCCGTACTTCTCGGTGGGAACATTGTATACGTCTATAACGTTACATATCCTAGCCTAAGGCGACCTAACATGTCGAATGTAATATTTTACATCATTCCTGGCGTGTCGTCGCCTGCTTCTCGATGGGAACATTATATACGTCTATAACGTTGTATATCCTAACCTAAAGCAACCTAACAACTCGGATGTAATATTTTACAACATTCCTGGCATGTCGGTCCCTGCATCTCGGTGGGAACATTCTATCCGTCGATAACGTTGTATATGCTAACCGAAGGGAACATAACATCTCGGGTGTAATATTTTACAACATTCCTGACGCGTCGGCCCCTATTTCTCGGTGGGAATATTATATACGTCTATAACGATATATATCCTAACCTAAAGCAACCTAACAACTCGTGTGTAATATTTTACAACATTCCTGGCATGTCGGTCCCCATGTCTGGGTGGGAACATTATATAAGTCTATAACGATATATATCCTAACCTAAAGCAACCTAAAAACTCGTGTGTAATATTTTACAACATTCCTGGCATGTCGGTCCCCATGTCTGGGTGGGAACATTATATAAGTCTATAACGATATATATCCTAACCTAAAGCAACCTAACAACTCGTGTGTAATATTTTACAACATTCCTGGCATGTCGGTCCATACATCTCGGTGGGAACATTCTATACGTCTATTACGTTGTATATCCTAACCTAAGGGAACCTAACATTTCGGGTGTAATATTTTGCAACATTCCTGACGCGTCGGCCCCTATTTCTCGGTGGGAATATTATATACGTCTATAACGTTACATATCCTAGCCTAAGGCAACCTAACATGTCGAATGTAATATTTTACAACATTCTGGCGTGTCGTCGCCTGCTTCTCAAAGGGGACAATATACGTCTATAACGTTGCATATCCTAACCCAAAGCAACCTAACTTCTGGGATGTAATATTTTACAACATTCCTGGCATGTCGGTTCCCACGTCTCGGTGGGAACATTATATAAGTCTATAACGATATATATCCTAACCTAAAGCAACCTAACAACTAGGATGTAATATTTTACAACATTCCTGGCATGTCGGTCCCTGCATCTCAGTGGGAACATTCTATCCGTCTATAACGTTGTATATGCTAACCTAAGGGAACCTAACATCTCGGGTGTAACATTTTACAACATTCTTGACGCGTCGGCCCCTATTTCCCGGTGGGAATATTATATACGTCTATAACGTTATATATCCTAACCTAAGGGAACCTAACATATCGGATGTAATATTTTACAACATTCCTGACGCGTCGGCCCCTATTTCTCGGTGGGAATATTATATACGTCTATAACGTTACATATCCTAGCCTAAGGGAACCTAACATCTCGGGTGTAATATTTTACAACATTCCTGACGCGTCGGCCCCTATTTCTCGGCGTGAACATTATATACGTCTATAACGTTATATATCGTAGCCTAAGGCAACCTAACATGTCGAAAGTAATATTTTACAACATTCCTGGCGTGTCGTCGCCTACTTCGCGATGGGGACATTATATACATCTATAACGTTGTATATCCTAACCTAAGGGAACCTAACATTTCGGGTGTAATATTTTATAACATTCCTGACGCGTCGGGCCCTATTTCTCGGTGGGAATATTATATACGTCTATAACGTGGTATATCCTAGCCTAAGGGAACCTAACATTTCGGGTGTAATATTTTGCAACATTCCTGACGCGTCGGCCCCTATTTCTCGGTGGGAATATTACATACGTCTATAACGTTACATATCCTAGCCTAAGGCAACCTAACATGTCGAATGTAATATTTTACAACATTCTGGCGTGTCGTCGCCTGCTTCTCAAAGGGGACATTATATACGTCTATAACGTTGTATATCCTAACCCAACGCAACCTAACATCTGAGATGTAATATTTTACAACATTCCTGACGCGTCGGCCCCTATTTCTCGGTCGGAACATTATATACGTCTATCACGTTATATATCCTAGCCTAAGGCAACCTAACAATTCGGATGTAATATTTTACAACATTCCTGACGCGTCGGCCCCTATTTCTCGGTGGGAACATTATATACGTCTATAACGTCATATATCCTAGCCTAAGGCAACCTAACATCTCGGATGTAATATTTTACAACATTCCTGGCGTGTCGTCGCCTGCTTCTCGATTGGGACAATATACGTCTATAACGTTGCATATCCTAACCCAAAGCAACCTAACTTCTGGGATGTAATATTTTACAACATTCCTGGCATGTCGGTTCCCACGTCTCGGTGGGAACATTATATAAGTCTATAACGATATATATCCTAATCTAAAGCAACCTAACAACTAGGATGTAATAGTTTACAACATTCCTGGCATGTCGGTCCCTGCATCTCGGTGAGAACATTCTATCCGTCTATAACGTTGTATATGCTAACCTAAGGGAACCTAACATTTCGGGTGTAATATTTTACAACATTCCTGACGCGTCGGCCCCTATTTCTCGGTGGGAATATTATATACGTCTATAACGATATATATCCTAACCTAAAGCAACCTAACAACTCGTGTGTAATATTTTACAACATTCCTGGCATGTCGGTCCCCATGTCTGGGTGGGAACATTATATAAGTCTATAACGATATATATCCTAACCTAAAGCAACCTAACAACTCGTGTGTAATATTTTACAACATTCCTGGCATGTCGGTCCCCATGTCTGGGTGGGAACATTATATAAGTCTATAACGATATATATCCTAACCTAAAGCAACCTAACAACTCGTGTGTAATATTTTACAACATTCCTGGCATGTCGGTCCATACATCTCGGTGGGAACATTCTATACGTCTATTACGTTGTATATCCTAACCTAAGGGAACCTAACATTTCGGGTGTAATATTTTGCAACATTCCTGACGCGTCGGCCCCTATTTCTCGGTGGGAATATTATATACGTCTATAACGTTACATACCCTAGCCTAAGGCAACCTAACATGTCGAATGTAATATTTTACAACATTCTGGCGTGTCGTCGCCTGCTTCTCAAAGGGGACATTATATACGTCTATAACGTTGTATATCCTAACCTAACGCAACCTAACATCTGGGATGTAATATTTTACAACATTCCTGACGCGTCGGCCCCTATTTCTCGGCGTGAACATTATATACGTCTATAACGTTATATATCGTAGCCTAAGGCAACCTAACATGTCGAAAGTAATATTTTACAACATTCCTGGCGTGTCGTCGCCTACTTCGCGATGGGGACATTATATACATCTATAACGTTGTATATCCTAACCTAAGGGAACCTAACATTTCGGGTGTAATATTTTATAACATTCCTGACGCGTCGGGCCCTATTTCTCGGTGGGAATATTATATACGTCTATAACGTTGTATATCCTAACCTAAGGGAACCTAATATTTCGGGTGTAATATTTTGCAACATTCCTGACGCGTCGGCCCCTATTTCTCGGTGGGAATATTATATACGTCTATAACGTTACACATCCTAGCCTAAGGCAACCTAACATGTCGAATGTAATATTTTACAACATTCTGGCGTGTCGTCGCCTGCTTCTCAAAGGGGACATTATATACGTCTAGAACGTTGTATATCCTAACCCAACGCAACCTAACATCTGGGATGTAATATTTTACAACATTCCTGACGCGTCGGCCCCTATTTCTCGGTCGGAACATTATATACGTCTAACACGTTATATATCCTAGCCTAAGGCAACCTAACATATCGGATGTAATATTTTACAACATTCCTGACGCGTCGGCCCCTATTTCTCGATGGGAACATTATATACGTCTATAACGTCATATATCCTAGCCTAAGGCAACCTAACATCTCGGATGTAATATTTTGCAACATTCCTGGCGTGTCGTCGCCTGCTTCTCGATTGGGACAATATACGTCTATAACGTTGCATATCCTAACCCAAAGCAACCTAACTTCTGGGATGTAATATTTTACAACATTCCTGGCATGTCGGTTCCCACGTCTCGGTGGGAACATTATATAAGTCTATAACGATATATATCCTAACCTAAAGCAACCTAACAACTAGGATGTAATATTTTACAACATTCCTGGCATGTCGGTCCCTGCATCTCGGTGGGAACATTCTATCCGTCTATAACGTTGTATATGCTAACCTAAGGGAACCTAACATCTCGGATGTAACATTTTACAACATTCTTGACGCGTCGGCCCCTATTTCCCGGTGGGAGTATTATATACGTCTATAACGTTATATATCCTAACCTAAGGGAACCTAACATATCGGATGTAATATTTTACAACATTCCTGACGCGTCGGCCCCTATTTCTCGGTGGGAACATTATATACGTCTATAACGTCATATATCCTAGCCTAAGGCAACCTAACATCTCGGATGTAATATTTTACAATATTCCTGGCGTGTCGTCGCCTGCTTCTCGATTGGGACAATATACGTCTATAACGTTGCATATCCTAACCCAAAGCAACCTAACTTCTGGGATGTAATATTTTACAACATTCCTGGCATGTCGGTTCCCACGTCTCGGTGGGAACATTATATAAGTCTATAACGATATATATCCTAACCTAAAGCAACCTAACAACTAGGATGTAATAGTTTACAACATTCCTGGCATGTCGGTCCCTGCATCTCGGTGGGAACATTCTATCCGTCTATAACGTTGTATATGCTAACCTAAGGGAACCTAACATCTCGGGTGTAACATTTTACAACATTCTTGACGCGTCGGCCCCTATTTCCCGGTGGGAATATTATATACGTCTATAACGTTATATATCCTAACCTAAGGGAACCTAACATATCGGATGTAATATTTTACAACATTCCTGACGCGTCGGCCCCTATTTCTCGGTGGGAATATTATATACGTCTATAACGTTACATATCCTAGCCTAAGGGAACCTAACATCTCGGGTGTAATATTTTACAACATTCCTGACGCGTCGGCCCCTATTTCTCGGCGTGAACATTATATACGTCTATAACGTTATATATCGTAGCCTAAGGCAACCTAACATGTAGAAAGTAATATTTTACAACATTCCTGGCGTGTCGTCGCCTACTTCGCGATGGGGACATTATATACATCTATAACGTTGTATATCCTAACCTAAGGGAACCTAACATTTCGGGTGTAATATTTTATAACATTCCTGACGCGTCGGGCCCTATTTCTCGGTGGGAATATTATATACGTCTATAACGTGGTATATCCTAGCCTAAGGGAACCTAACATTTCGGGTGTAATATTTTGCAACATTCCTGACGCGTCGGCCCCTATTTCTCGGTGGGAATATTACATACGTCTATAACGTTACATATCCTAGCCTAAGGCAACCTAACATGTCGAATGTAATATTTTACAACATTCTGGCGTGTCGTCGCCTGCTTCTCAAAGGGGACATTATATACGTCTATAACGTTGTATATCCTAACCCAACGCAACCTAACATCTGAGATGTAATATTTTACAACATTCCTGACGCGTCGGCCCCTATTTCTCGGTCGGAACATTATATACGTCTATCACGTTATATATCCTAGCCTAAGGCAACCTAACAATTCGGATGTAATATTTTACAACATTCCTGACGCGTCGGCCCCTATTTCTCGGTGGGAACATTATATACGTCTATAACGTCATATATCCTAGCCTAAGGCAACCTAACATCTCGGATGTAATATTTTACAACATTCCTGGCGTGTCGTCGCCTGCTTCTCGATTGGGACAATATACGTCTATAACGTTGCATATCCTAACCCAAAGCAACCTAACTTCTGGGATGTAATATTTTACAACATTCCTGGCATGTCGGTTCCCACGTCTCGGTGGGAACATTATATAAGTCTATAACGATATATATCCTAATCTAAAGCAACCTAACAACTAGGATGTAATAGTTTACAACATTCCTGGCATGTCGGTCCCTGCATCTCGGTGAGAACATTCTATCCGTCTATAACGTTGTATATGCTAACCTAAGGGAACCTAACATTTCGGGTGTAATATTTTACAACATTCCTGACGCGTCGGCCCCTATTTCTCGGTGGGAATATTATATACGTCTATAACGATATATATCCTAACCTAAAGCAACCTAACAACTCGTGTGTAATATTTTACAACATTCCTGGCATGTCGGTCCCCATGTCTGGGTGGGAACATTATATAAGTCTATAACGATATATATCCTAACCTAAAGCAACCTAACAACTCGTGTGTAATATTTTACAACATTCCTGGCATGTCGGTCCCCATGTCTGGGTGGGAACATTATATAAGTCTATAACGATATATATCCTAACCTAAAGCAACCTAACAACTCGTGTGTAATATTTTACAACATTCCTGGCATGTCGGTCCATACATCTCGGTGGGAACATTCTATACGTCTATTACGTTGTATATCCTAACCTAAGGGAACCTAACATTTCGGGTGTAATATTTTGCAACATTCCTGACGCGTCGGCCCCTATTTCTCGGTGGGAATATTATATACGTCTATAACGTTACATATCCTAGCCTAAGGCAACCTAACATGTCGAATGTAATATTTTACAACATTCTGGCGTGTCGTCGCCTGCTTCTCAAAGGGGACATTATATACGTCTATAACGTTGTATATCCTAACCTAACGCAACCTAACATCTGGGATGTAATATTTTACAACATTCCTGACGCGTCGGCCCCTATTTCTCGGCGTGAACATTATATACGTCTATAACGTTATATATCGTAGCCTAAGGCAACCTAACATGTCGAAAGTAATATTTTACAACATTCCTGGCGTGTCGTCGCCTACTTCGCGATGGGGACATTATATACATCTATAACGTTGTATATCCTAACCTAAGGGAACCTAACATTTCGGGTGTAATATTTTATAACATTCCTGACGCGTCGGGCCCTATTTCTCGGTGGGAATATTATATACGTCTATAACGTTGTATATCCTAACCTAAGGGAACCTAATATTTCGGGTGTAATATTTTGCAACATTCCTGACGCGTCGGCCCCTATTTCTCGGTGGGAACATTATATACGTCTATAACGTCATATATCCTAGCCTAAGGCAACCTAACATCTCGGATGTAATATTTTACAACATTCCTGGCGTGTCGTCGCCTGCTTCTCGATTGGGACAATATACGTCTATAACGTTGCATATCCTAACCCAAAGCAACCTAACTTCTGGGATGTAATATTTTACAACATTCCTGGCATGTCGGTTCCCACGTCTCGGTGGGAACATTATATAAGTCTATAACGATATATATCCTAACCTAAAGCAACCTAACAACTAGGATGTAATATTTTACAACATTCCTGGCATGTCGGTCCCTGCATCTCGGTGGGAACATTCTATCCGTCTATAACGTTGTATATGCTAACCTAAGGGAACCTAACATCTCGGGTGTAACATTTTACAACATTCTTGACGCGTCGGCCCCTATTTCCCGGTGGGAATATTATATACGTCTATAACGTTATATATCCTAACCTAAGGGAACCTAACATATCGGATGTAATATTTTACAACATTCCTGACGCGTCGGCCCCTATTTCTCGGTGGGAACATTATATACGTCTATAACGTTACATATCCTAGCCTAAGGGAACCTAACATCTCGGGTGTAATATTTTACAACATTCCTGACGCGTCGGCCCCTATTTCTCGGCGTGAACATTATATACGTCTATAACGTTATATATCGTAGCCTAAGGCAACCTAACATGTCGAAAGTAATATTTTACAACATTCCTGGCGTGTCGTCGCCTACTTCGCGATGGGGACATTATATACATCTATAACGTTGTATATCCTAACCTAAGGGAACCTAACATTTCGGGTGTAATATTTTATAACATTCCTGACGCGTCGGGCCCTATTTCTCGGTGGGAATATTATATACGTCTATAACGTGGTATATCCTAGCCTAAGGGAACCTAACATTTCGGGTGTAATATTTTGCAACATTCCTGACGCATCGGCCCCTATTTCTCGGTGGGAATATTACATACGTCTATAACGTTACATATCCTAGCCTAAGGCAACCTAACATGTCGAATGTAATATTTTACAACATTCTGGCGTGTCGTCGCCTGCTTCTCAAAGGGGACATTATATACGTCTATAACGTTGTATATCCTAACCCAACGCAACCTAACATCTGAGATGTAATATTTTACAACATTCCTGACGCGTCGGCCCCTATTTCTCGGTCGGAACATTATATACGTCTATCACGTTATATATCCTAGCCTAAGGCAACCTAACAATTCGGATGTAATATTTTACAACATTCCTGACGCGTCGGCCCCTATTTCTCGGTGGGAACATTATATACGTCTATAACGTCATATATCCTAGCCTAAGGCAACCTAACATCTCGGATGTAATATTTTACAACATTCCTGGCGTGTCGTCGCCTGCTTCTCGATTGGGACAATATACGTCTATAACGTTGCATATCCTAACCCAAAGCAACCTAACTTCTGGGATGTAATATTTTACAACATTCCTGGCATGTCGGTTCCCACGTCTCGGTGGGAACATTATATAAGTCTATAACGATATATATCCTAATCTAAAGCAACCTAACAACTAGGATGTAATAGTTTACAACATTCCTGGCATGTCGGTCCCTGCATCTCGGTGAGAACATTCTATCCGTCTATAACGTTGTATATGCTAACCTAAGGGAACCTAACATTTCGGGTGTAATATTTTACAACATTCCTGACGCGTCGGCCCCTATTTCTCGGTGGGAATATTATATACGTCTATAACGATATATATCCTAACCTAAAGCAACCTAACAACTCGTGTGTAATATTTTACAACATTCCTGGCATGTCGGTCCCCATGTCTGGGTGGGAACATTATATAAGTCTATAACGATATATATCCTAACCTA
Source organism: Xylocopa violacea (assembly GCA_963969225.1). Classification (NCBI taxonomy): domain Eukaryota; kingdom Metazoa; phylum Arthropoda; class Insecta; order Hymenoptera; family Apidae; genus Xylocopa; species Xylocopa violacea. Next base: position 898,096 of record CAXAJV010001130.1, read on the forward strand.
AAGCAACCTAACAACTCGTGTGTAATATTTTACAACATTCCTGGCATGTCGGTCCCCATGTCTGGGTGGGAACATTATATAAGTCTATAACGATATATATCCTAACCTAAAGCAACCTAACAACTCGTGTGTAATATTTTACAACATTCCTGGCATGTCGGTCCATACATCTCGGTGGGAACATTCTATACGTCTATTACGTTGTATATCCTAACCTAAGGGAACCTAACATTTCGGGTGTAATATTTTGCAACATTCCTGACGCGTCGGCCCCTATTTCTCGGTGGGAATATTATATACGTCTATAACGTTACATATCCTAGCCTAAGGCAACCTAACATGTCGAATGTAATATTTTACAACATTCTGGCGTGTCGTCGCCTGCTTCTCAAAGGGGACATTATATACGTCTATAACGTTGTATATCCTAACCTAACGCAACCTAACATCTGGGATGTAATATTTTACAACATTCCTGACGCGTCGGCCCCTATTTCTCGGCGTGAACATTATATACGTCTATAACGTTATATATCGTAGCCTAAGGCAACCTAACATGTCGAAAGTAATATTTTACAACATTCCTGGCGTGTCGTCGCCTACTTCGCGATGGGGACATTATATACATCTATAACGTTGTATATACTAACCTAAGGGAACCTAACATTTCGGGTGTAATATTTTATAACATTCCTGACGCGTCGGGCCCTATTTCTCGGTGGGAATATTATATACGTCTATAACGTTGTATATCCTAACCTAAGGGAACCTAATATTTCGGGTGTAATATTTTGCAACATTCCTGACGCGTCGGCCCCTATTTCTCGGTGGGAATATTATATACGTCTATAACGTTACACATCCTAGCCTAAGGCAACCTAACATGTCGAATGTAATATTTTACAACATTCTGGCGTGTCGTCGCCTGCTTCTCAAAGGGGACATTATATACGTCTATAACGTTGTATATCCTAACCCAACGCAACCTAACATCTGGGATGTAATATTTTACAACATTCCTGACGCGTCGGCCCCTATTTCTCGGTCGGAACATTATATACGTCTAACACGTTATATATCCTAGCCTAAGGCAACCTAACATATCGGATGTAATATTTTACAACATTCCTGACGCGTCGGCCCCTATTTCTCGATGGGAACATTATATACGTCTATAACGTCATATATCCTAGCCTAAGGCAACCTAACATCTCGGATGTAATATTTTGCAACATTCCTGGCGTGTCGTCGCCTGCTTCTCGATTGGGACAATATACGTCTATAACGTTGCATATCCTAACCCAAAGCAACCTAACTTCTGGGATGTAATATTTTACAACATTCCTGGCATGTCGGTTCCCACGTCTCGGTGGGAACATTATATAAGTCTATAACGATATATATCCTAACCTAAAGCAACCTAACAACTAGGATGTAATATTTTACAACATTCCTGGCATGTCGGTCCCTGCATCTCGGTGGGAACATTCTATCCGTCTATAACGTTGTATATGCTAACCTAAGGGAACCTAACATCTCGGATGTAACATTTTAAAACATTCTTGACGCGTCGGCCCCTATTTCCCGGTGGGAGTATTATATACGTCTATAACGTTATATATCCTAACCTAAGGGAACCTAACATATCGGATGTAATATTTTACAACATTCCTGACGCGTCGGCCCCTATTTCTCGGTGGGAACATTATATACGTCTATAACGTCATATATCCTAGCCTAAGGCAACCTAACATCTCGGATGTAATATTTTACAACATTCCTGGCGTGTCGTCGCCTGCTTCTCGATTGGGACAATATACGTCTATAACGTTGCATATCCTAACCCAAAGCAACCTAACTTCTGGGATGTAATATTTTACAACATTCCTGGCATGTCGGTTCCCACGTCTCGGTGGGAACATTATATAAGTCTATAACGATATATATCCTAACCTAAAGCAACCTAACAACTAGGATGTAATAGTTTACAACATTCCTGGCATGTCGGTCCCTGCATCTCGGTGGGAACATTCTATCCGTCTATAACGTTGTATATGCTAACCTAAGGGAACCTAACATCTCGGGTGTAACATTTTACAACATTCTTGACGCGTCGGCCCCTATTTCCCGGTGGGAATATTATATACGTCTATAAAGTTATATATCCTAACCTAAGGGAACCTAACATATCGGATGTAATATTTTACAACATTCCTGACGCGTCGGCCCCTATTTCTCGGTGGGAATATTATATACGTCTATAACGTTACATATCCTAGCCTAAGGCAACCTAACATATCGAATGTAATATTTTACAACATTCTGGCGTGCCGTCGCCTGCTTCTCAAAGGCGACATTATATACGTCTATAACGTTGTATATCCTAACCTAAAGCAACCTAACAACTCGGATGTAATATTTTACAACATTCCTAGCATGTCGGTCCCTGCATCTCGGTGGGAACATTCTATCCGTCTATAACGTTGTATATGCTAACCTAAGGGAACCTAACATCTCGGGTGTAATATTTTACAACATTCCTGACGCGTCGGCCCCTATTTCTCGGCGTGAACATTATATACGTCTCTAACGTTATATATCGTAGCCTAAGGCAACCTAACATGTCGAAAGTAATATTTTACAACATTCCTGGCGTGTCGTCGCCTACTTCGCGATGGGGACATTATATACATCTATAACGTTGTATATCCTAACCTAAGGGAACCTAACATTTCGGGTGTAATATTTTATAACATTCCTGACGCGTCGGGCCCTATTTCTCGGTGGGAATATTATATACGTCTATAACGTGGTATATCCTAACCTAAGGGAACCTAACATTTCGGGTGTAATATTTTGCAACATTCCTGACGCGTCGGCCCCTATTTCTCGGTGGGAATATTACATACGTCTATAACGTTACATATCCTAGCCTAAGGCAACCTAACATGTCGAATGTAATATTTTACAACATTCTGGCGTGTCGTCGCCTGCTTCTCAAAGGGGACATTATATACGTCTATAACGTTGTATATCCTAACCCAACGCAACCTAACATCTGAGATGTAATATTTTACAACATTCCTGACGCGTCGGCCCCTATTTCTCGGTCGGAACATTATATACGTCTATCACGTTATATATCCTAGCCTAAGGCAACCTAACAATTCGGATGTAATATTTTACAACATTCCTGACGCGTCGGCCCCTATTTCTCGGTGGGAACATTATAGAAGTCAATAACGTTATATATCCTAACCTAAGGCTACCTAACATGTCGATTGTAATATTTTACAACATTCCTGGCTCGTCGGCCCCTACTTCTCGGTGGGAACATTATATACGTCTATAACGCTATATGTCCTAGCCTAAGGCAACCTAACATGCGGAATGTAATATTTTACAACATTCCTGGCACGTCGGCACCTACTTCTCGGTGAGAACAGTATATACGTCTATAACGTTATATATCCTAGCCTAAGGTAATCCTAACATCTCGGATGTAATATTTTACAACATTCCTGGCGCGTCGGCACCTACTTCACGGTGGGAACATTATATATGTCTATAACGTTATATATCCTAACCTAAGGGAACCTAACTCCTCGGATGTAATGTTTTACAACATTCCTGGCGAGTCGGCCCCTATTTCTCCGTGGGAACATTATATAAGTCAATAACGTTATAGATTCTAACCTAGGGGAACCTAACATCTCGGATGTAATATTTTACTACATTCCTGACTCGTCGGCCCCTACTTCTCGGTGGGAACATTATATACACCTATAACGTTACTTATCCTAGCCTAAGGCAACCTAACATCTCGGATGTAATATTTTACTACATTCGTGGCGCACCGGCCCCTACTCCTCGGTGGAAACATTATATACGTCTATAACGTTATATATCATAGCCTAAGGCAATCCTAACATCTCGGATGTAATATTTTACAACATTCCTGGCGCGTCGGCACCTACTTCTCGGTGGGAGCATTATATACGCCTATAACGTTATATATCCTAGCCTAAGTCAATCCTAACATCTCGGATGTAATATTTTACAACATTCCTGGCGCGTCGGCACCTACTTCTCGGTGGGAACATTATATACGTCTATAACGTTATATATCCTAATCTAAGACAACTTATCATCTCGGATGTAATATTTTACTACATTCCTGGCACGTCGGCCCCTACTTCTCGGTGGGAACATTATATACGTCTATAACGCTATATATCCTAACCTGAGGCAACCTAACATCTCGGATGTCATATTTTACTACATTCCTGGCACGTCGGCAACTACTTCTCGTTGGGAACATTATATAAGTCTATTACGCTATATATCCTAGCCTAAGGCAAACTAACATGTCGAATGTAATACTTTACAACATTCCCGTCACTTCGGCACCTACTTCTCGGTGGGAACATTATATACGTCTATAACGTTCTATATCCTAGCCTAAGGCAACCTAACATCTCGGATGTTATATTTTACTTCATTCCTGGCACATCGGCCCCTACTTCTCGGTGGGAACATTATATACGTCTATAACGTGATATGTCCTAGCCTAAGGCAATCCTAACATCTCGGAAGTAATATTTTAAAACATTCCTGGCGTGTCGGCACCTATTTCTCGGTGGGAACATTATATATGTCTATAACGTTATATATCCTAACCTAAGGAAACCTAACACCTCGAATGTAATGTTATACAACATTCCTGGCGTGTCGGTCCCTATTTCTCAATGGGAACATTATATATGTCTATAACGCCATATGTCCTAGCCTGAGACAGCCTAGCATGTCGAATATAATATATTACAATATTCCTGGCGCGTCGGCAACTACTTCTCGGTGGGAACTGTATATACGTCTATAACGTTATATATCCTAACCTAAGACAACTTAACATGTCGAGCGTAATATTTTACAACATTCCTGGCTCGACGGCCCCTACTTCTCGTTGGGAACATTATATACATCTATAACGTTATATATCCTAGCCTAAGGCAACCTAACATCTCGGATGTAATATTTTACTACATTCCTGCCACGCCGGCCCCTACTTTTCGGTGGGAACATTATATACGTCTGTAACGCTATATATCCTAGCATAAGGCAACCTAACTTGTCGAGCGTAATATTTTACAACATTCCTGGCGCGTCGGCACCTACTTCTCGGTAGGAACATTATACACGTCTATAACGTTATATATCCTAATCTAAGACAACTTATCATCTCGGATGTAATATTTTACTACATTCCTGGCACGTCGGTCCCTACTTCTCGGTGGGAACATTATATACGTCTATAACGCTATATATCCTAACCTAAGGCAACCTAACATCTCGGATGTCATATTTTACTACATTCCTGGCACGTCGGCAACTACTTCTCGTTGGGAACATTATATAAGTCTATTACGCTATATATCCTAGCCTAAGGCAAACTAACATGTCGAATGTAATACTTTACAACATTCCCGTCACTTCGGCACCTACTTCTCGGTGGGAACAGTATATACGTCTATAACGTTATATATCCTAGCCTAAGGCAATCCTAACATCTCGGAAGTAATATTTTACAACATTCCTAGCGCGTCGGCACCTACTTCTCGGTGGGAACATTATATACGTCTATAACGCTATATATCCTAACCTAAGGCAACCTAACATCTCGGATGTAATATTTTACTACATTCCTGGCACGTCGGCCCCTACTTCTCGGTGGGAACATTATATACGTCTATAACGTTATATATCCTAACCTAAGGGAACCTAACACATCCGATGTAATGTTTTACAACATTCCTGGCGTGTCGGCCCCTATTTCTTGGTGGGAACATTGTATATGTCTATAACGCTATATGTCCTAGCCTGAGACAACCTAACATGTCGAATATAATATTTTACAATATTCCTGGCGCGTCGGCAACTACTTCTCGGTGGGAACTGTATATACGACTATAACGTTATATATCCTAATCTAAGACAACTTATCATGTCGAATGTAATATTTTACTACATTCCTGGCACATCGGCCCCTACTTCTCGGTGGGAACATTATATACGTCTATAACGTGATATGTCCTAGCCTAAGGCAATCCTAACATCTCGGAAGTAATATTTTAAAACATTCCTGGCGCGTCGGCACCTATTTCTCGGTGGGAACATTATATATGTCTATAACGTTATATATCCTAACCTAAGGGAACCTAACATCTCGGATGTACTGTTTTACTACATTCGTGGCGCGCCGACCGCTATTTCGCGATGGGAACATTATACAAGTCAATAACGTTATATATCCTAACCTAAGGCAACCTAACATCTCGGATGTAATATTTTACAACATTCCCGTCACTTCGGCCCCTACTTCTCGGTGGGCACAGTATATACGTCTATAACGTTATATATCCTAGCCTAAGGCAATCCTAACATGTCGAATGTAAAATTTTACATCATTCCTGGGGCGTCGGCCCCTATTTCTCGATGGGAAAATTATATAAGTCAATAACGTTATATATCCTAACCTACGGCAACCTAACATGTCGAGCGTAATATTTTACAACATTCCTGGCTCGTCGGCACCTACTTCTCGGTGGGAACTTTATATACGTCTATAACGTTATATATCCTAGCATAAGGCATCCTTACATGTCGAATGTAATATTTTACAATATTCCTGCCGCGTCGGCAACTACTTCTCGGTGGGAACAGTATATCCGTCTATAACGTTATATATCCTAATCTAAGGCAACTTAACATTTCGAATGTAATGTTTCACCACATTCCTGGCTCGTTGGCCCCTACTTCTCGGTGGGAACATTATGAGCGTCTATAACGTTATATATCCTAACCTAAGGCAACCTAACATCTCGGATGTAATATTTTACAACATTCCTGGCTCGTTGGCCCCTACTTCTCGGTGGGAACATTATATACGTCTATAACGTTATATATTCTAACCTAAGGGAACCTAACATCTCGGATGTAATATTTTACAACATTCCTGGCTCGTCGGCACCTACTTCTCGGTGGGAACTTTATATACGTCTATAACGTTATATATCCTAGCATAAGGCATCCTTACATGTCGAATGTAATATTTTACAATATTCCTGGCGCGTCGGCAACTACTTCTCGGTGGGAACAGTATATCCGTCTATAACGTTATATATCCTAACCTAAGGCAACCTAACATCTCGGATGTAATATTTTACTACATTCCTGGCTCGTTGGCCCCTACTTCTCGGTGGGAACATTATATACGTCTATAACGTTATATATTCTAACCTAAGGGAACCTAACATCTCGGATGTAATATTTTACAACATTCCTGGCTCGTCGGCACCTACTTCTCGGTGGGAACTTTATATACGTCTATAACGTTATATATCCTAGCATAAGGCATCCTTACATGTCGAATGTAATATTTTACAATATTCCTGGCGCGTCGGCAACTACTTCTCGGTGGGAACGGTATATCCGTCTATAACGTTATATATCCTAACCTAAGGCAACCTAACATCTCGGATGTAATATTTTACAACATTCCTGGCGCGCCGGCACCTATTTCTCGGTGGGAACATTATATACGTCTATATCGCTATATATACTAGCCTAAGGCAACCTAACATGTCGAATGTAATATTTTACAGCATTCCTGGCGCGCCGGCCCCTACTTCTCGGTGGGAACATTATATACGTCCATAACGTGATATATCCTAGCCTAAGGCAATCCTAACATCTCGGATGTAATATTTTACTACATTCGTGGCGCGCCGACCGCTATTTGTCGATGGGAACATTATATACGTCTATATCGCTATATATCCTAGCCTAAGGCAACCTAACATGTCGAGCGTAATATTTTACAACATTCCTGGCTCGTCGGCACCTACTTCTCGGTTGGAACTTTATATACGTCTATAACGTTATATATCCTAGCCTAAGGCAACCTAACATGTCGAGCGTAATATTTTACAACATTCCTGGCTCGTCGGCACCTACCTCTCGGTGGGAACTTTATATACGTCTATAACGTTATATATCCTAGCATAAGGCATCCTTACATGTCGGGTGTAATATTTTACAACATTCCTGGCGCGCCGGCACCTATTTCTCGGTGGGAACATTATATACGTCTATAACTTGACATATCTTAGCCTAAGGCAACCTAACATCTCGGATGTAATATTTTCCTACATTCCTGGCGCGCCGGCCCCCACTTCTCGGTGGGAATATTATATACGTTTATAACGTTATATATCCTAGCATAAGGCATCCTTACATGTCGAATGTAATATTTTACAATATTCATGGCGCGTCGGCAACTACTTCTCGGTGGGAACAGTATATCGGTCTATAACGTTATATATCCTAGCCTAAGGCAACCTAACATGTCGAGCGTAATATTTTACAACATTCCTGGCTCGTCGGCACCTACTTCTCGGTGGGAACTTTATATACGTCTATAACGTTATATATCCTAGCATAAGGCATCCTTACATGTCGAATGTAATATTTTACAACATTCCTGGCGCGCCGGCACCTATTTCTCGGTGGGAACATTATATACGTCTATAACTTTACATATCCTAGCCTAAGGCAACCTAACATCTCGGATGTAATATTTTACTACATTCCTGGCGCGCCGGCCCCCACTTCTCGGTGGGAATATTATATACGTTTATAACGTTCTATATCCTAGCATAAGGCATCCTTACATGTCGAATGTAATATTTTACAACATTCCTGGCTCGTTGGCCCCTACTTCTCGGTGGTAACATTATATACGTCTATAACGTTATAGATTCTAACCTAGGGGAACCTAACATCTCGGATGTAATATTTTACAACAATCCTGGCTCGTCGGCACCTACTTCTCGGTGGGAACATTATATATGTCTATAACGGTATATATCCTAACCTAAGGCAACCTAACATCTCGGATGTAATATTTTAGTACATTCCTAGCGCGTCGGCACCTACTTCTCGGTGGGAACATTATATAAGTCAATAACGTTATATATCCTAACCTAAGGCAACCTAACATCTCGGATGTAATATTTTACTACATTCCTGGCGCGCAGGCCCCTACTTCTCGGTGGGAACATTATATGCGTCTATAACGCCATATATCCTAACCTAAGGCAACCTAGCATCTCGGATGTAATATTTTACTACATTCCTGGCACGTCGGCCCCTACTTCTCGGTGGGAACATTATATACGTCTATAACGCTATATATCCTAGCCTAAGGCAAACTAACATGTCGAATGTAATATTTTACAACATTCCCGTCACTTCGGCCCCTACTTCTCGGTGGGAACTTTATATACGTCTATAACGTTGTATATCCTAGTTTAAGGCAACCTAACATCTCGGATGTAATATTTTACTACATTCGTGGCGCACCGGCACCTACTTCTCGGTGGGAACATTATATACGTCTATAACGTTATATATCCTAGCCTAAGGCAATCCTAACATCTCGGATGTAATATTTTACTACATTCGTGGCGCACCGGCCCCTACTTCTCGGTGGAAACATTATATACGTCTGAAACGTTATATATCCTAGCCTAAGGCAATCCTAACATCTCGGATGTAATATTTTACAACATTCCTGGCGCGTCGGCACCTACTTCTCGGTGGGAGCAATATATACGCCTATAACGTTATATATCCTAACCTAAGGAAACCTAACACCTCGAATGTAATGTTATACAACATTCCTGGCGTGTCGGTCCCTATTTCTCAATGGGAACATTATATATGTCTATAACGCCATATGTCCTAGCCTGAGACAGCCTAGCATGTCGAATATAATATATTACAATATTCCTGGCGCGTCGGCAACTACTTCTCGGTGGGAACTGAATATACGTCTATAACGTTATATATCCTAACCTAAGACAACTTAACATGTCGAGCGTAATATTTTACAACATTCCTGGCTCGACGGCCCCTACTTCTTGTTGGGAACATTATATACGTCTATAACGTTATATATCCTAGCCTAAGGCAACCTAACATCTCGGATGTAATATTTTACTACAATCCTGCCACGCCGGCCCCTACTTTTCGGTGGGAACATTATATACGTCTGTAACGCTATATATCCTAGCATAAGGCAACCTAACTTGTCGAGCGTAATATTTTACAACATTCCTGGCTCGTCGGCCTCTACCTCTCGGTGGGAACATTATATACGTCTATAACGTTATATATCCTAACCTAAGGCAACTTAACATGTCGAATGTAATATTTTCCCACATTTCTGGCTCGTTGGCCCCTACTCCTCGGTGGGAACATTATATACGTCGATAAAGTTACATATCCTAGCGTAAGGCAACATAACATCTCGGATGTAATATTTTACTACATTCCTTGCGCGCCGGCCCCTACTTCTCGGTGGGAAGATTATGTACGTCTGTAACGCTATATATCCTAGCCTACGGCAACCTAACTTGTCGAGCGTAATATTTTATAACATTCCTGCCTCGTCGGCCCCTACCTCTCGGTGGGAACATTATATACGTCTATAACGTGATATATCCTAGCCTAAGGCAATCCTAACATCTCGGATGTATTGTTTTACTACATTCGTGGCGCGCCGACCGCTATTTCGCGATGGGAACATTATACAAGTCAATAACGTTATATATCCTAACCTAAGGCAACCTAACATCTCGGATGTAATATTTTACAACATTCCCGTCACTTCGGCCCCTACTTCTCGGTGGGCACAGTATATACGTCTATAACGTTATATATCCTAGCCTAAGGCAATCCTAACATGTCGAATGTAAAATTTTACATCATTCCTGGGGCGTCGGCCCCTATTTCTCGATGGGAAAATTATATAAGTCAATAACGTTATATATCCTAACCTACGGCAACCTAACATGTCGAGCGTAATATTTTACAACATTCCTGGCTCTTCGGCCCCTACTTCTCGGTTGGAACATTATATACGTCTATAACGTTATATATCCTAACCTAAGGGAACCTAACATCTCGGATGTAATATTTGACAACATTCTTGTCGTGTCGGCCCGTACTCCTCGGTGGGAATATCGTATACGTCTATAACGTTATATATCCTAGACTAAGGCAATCCTAACACGTCGAATGTAATATTTTACAACATTCCTGGCGCGGCGGCCCCTACATCTCGGTGGGAACATTATATACGTCTATATCGCTATATATCCTAGCCTAAGGCAACCTAACATGTCGAGCGTAATATTTTACAACATTCCTGGCTCGTCGGCACCTACTTCTCGGTGGGAACTTTATATACGTCTATAACGTTATATATCCTAGCATAAGGCATCCTTACATGTCGAATGTAATATTTTACAATATTCCTGGCGCGTCGGCAACTACTTCTCGGTGGGAACAGTATATCCGTCTATAACGTTATATATCCTAACCTAAGGTAACTTAACATGTCGAATGTAATGTTTCACCACATTCCTGGCTCGTTGGCCCCTACTTCTCGGTGGGAACATTATGAGCGTCTATAACGTTATATATCCTAACCTAAGGCAACCTAACATCTCGGATGTAATATTTTACAACATTCCTGGCTCGTTGGCCCCTACTTCTCGGAGGGAACATTATATACGTCTATAACGTTATATATTCTAACCTAAGGGAACCTAACATCTCGGATGTAATATTTTACAACATTCCTGGCTCGTCGGCACCTACTTCTCGGTGGGAACTTTATATACGTCTATAACGTTATATATCCTAGCATAAGGCATCCTTACATGTCGAATGTAATATTTTACAATATTCCTGGCGCGTCGGCAACTACTTCTCGGTGGGAACAGTATATCCGTCTATAACGTTATATATCCTAGCCTAAGGCAACCTAACATGTCGAGCATAATATTTTACAACATTCCTGGCTCGTCGGCACCTACTTCTCGGTGGGAACTTTATATACGTCTATAACGTTATATATCCTAACATAAGGCATCCTTACATATCGAATGTAATATTTTACAACATTCCTGGCGCGCCGGCACCTATTTCTCGGTGGGAACATTATATACGTCTATAACTTTACATATCCTAGCCTAAGGCAACCTAACATCTCGGATGTAATATTTTACTACATTCCTGGCGCGCCGGCCCCCACTTCTCGGTGGGAATATTATATACGTTTATAACGTTATATATCCTAGCATAAGGCATCCTTACATGTCGAATGTAATATTTTACAACATTCCTGGCTCGTTGGCCCCTACTTCTCGGTGGGAACATTATATACGTCTATAACGTTATAGATGCTAACCTAAGGGAACCTAACATCTCGCATGTAATATTTTACAACAATCCTGGCTCGTCGGCACCTACTTCTCGGTGGGAACTTTATATACGTCTATAACGTTATATATCCTAGCATAAGGCATCCTTACATGTCGAATGTAATATTTTACAATATTCCTGGCGCGTCGGCAACTACTTCTCGGTGGGAACAGTATATCCGTCTATAACGTTATATATCCTAACCTAAGGCAACCTAACATCTTGGATGTAATATTTTACTACATTCCTGGCACGTCGGCCCCTACTTCTCGGTGGGAACATTATATATGTCTATAACGGTATATATCCTAACCTAAGGCAACCTAACATCTCGAAAGTAATATTTTACAACATTCCTGGCTCGTCGGCACCTACTTCTCGGTTGGAACTTTATATACGTCTATAACGTTATATATCCTAGCCTAAGGCAACCTAACATGTCGAGCGTAATATTTTACAACATTCCTGGCTCGTCGGCACCTACTTCTCGGTGGGAACTTTATATACGTCTATAACGTTATATATCCTAGCATAAGGCATCCTTACATGTCGAATGTAATATTTTACAACATTCCTGGCGCGCCGGCACCTATTTCTCGGTGGGAACATTATATACGTCTATAACTTTACATATCCTAGCCTAAGGCAACCTAACATCTCGGATGTAATATTTTACTACATTCCTGGCGCGCCGGCCCCCACTTCTCGGTGGGAATATTATATACGCTTATAACGTTCTATATCCTAGCATAAGGCATCCTTACATGTCGAATGTAATATTTTACAACATTCCTGGCTCGTTGGCCCCTACTTCTCGGTGGGAACATTATATACGTCTATAACGTTTTAGATTCTAACCTAGGGGAACCTAACATCTCGGATGTAATATTTTACAACAATCCTGGCTCGTCGGCACCTACTTCTCGGTGGGAACTTTATATACGTCTATAACGTTATATATCCTAGCATAAGGCATCCTTACATGTCGAATGTAATATTTTACAATATTCCTGGCGCGTCGGCAACTACTTCTCGGTGGGAACAGTATATCCGTCTATAACGTTATATATCCTAACCTAAGGCAACCTAACATCTCGGATGTAATATTTTACAACATTCCTGGCTCGTTGGCCCCTACTTCTCGGTGGGAACATTATATACGTCTATAACGTTATATATTCTAACCTAAGGGAACCTAACATCTCGGATGTAATATTTTACAACATTCCTGGCTCGTCGGCACCTACTTCTCGGTGGGAACTTTATATACGTCTATAACGTTATATATCCTAGCATAAGGCAACCTAACATGTCGAGCGTAATATTTTACAACATTCCTGGCTCTTCGGCCCCTACTTCTCGGTTGGAACATTATATACGTCTATAACGTTATATATCCTAACCTAAGGGAACCTAACATCTCGGATGTAATATTTGACAACATTCTTGTCGTGTCGGCCCGTACTCCTCGGTGGGAATATCGTATACGTCTATAACGTTATATATCCTAGACTAAGGCAATCCTAACACGTCGAATGTAATATTTTACAACATTCCTGGCGCGGCGGCCCCTACATCTCGGTGGGAACATTATATACGTCTATATCGCTATATATCCTAGCCTAAGGCAACCTAACATGTCGAGCGTAATATTTTACAACATTCCTGGCTCGTCGGCACCTACTTCTCGGTGGGCACTTTATATACGTCTATAACGTTATATATCCTAGCATAAGGCATCCTTACATGTCGAATGTAATATTTTACAATATTCCTGGCGCGTCGGCAACTACTTCTCGGTGGGAACAGTATATCCGTCTATAACGTTATATATCCTAACCTAAGGCAACTTAACATGTCGAATGTAATGTTTCACCACATTCCTGGCTCGTTGGCCCCTACTTCTCGGTGGGAACATTATGAGCGTCTATAACGTTATATATCCTAACCTAAGGCAACCTAACATCTCGGATGTAATATTTTACAACATTCCTGGCTCGTTGGCCCCTACTTCTCGGAGGAAACATTATATACGTCTATAACGTTATATATTCTAACCTAAGGGAACCTAACATCTCGGATGTAATATTTTACAACATTCCTGGCTCGTCGGCACCTACTTCTCGGTGGGAACTTTATATACGTCTATAACGTTATATATCCTAGCATAAGGCATCCTTACATGTCGAATGTAATATTTTACAATATTCCTGGCGCGTCGGCAACTACTTCTCGGTGGGAACAGTATATCCGTCTATAACGTTATATATCCTAGCCTAAGGCAACCTAACATGTCGAGCATAATATTTTACAACATTCCTGGCTCGTCGGCACCTACTTCTCGGTGGGAACTTTATATACGTCTATAACGTTATATATCCTAACATAAGGCATCCTTACATGTCGAATGTAATATTTTACAACATTCCTGGCGCGCCGGCACCTATTTCTCGGTGGGAACATTATATACGTCTATAACTTTACATATCCTAGCCTAAGGCAACCTAACATCTCGGATGTAATATTTTACTACATTCCTGGCGCGCCGGCCCCCACTTCTCGGTGGGAATATTATATACGTTTATAACGTTATATATCCTAGCATAAGGCATCCTTACATGTCGAATGTAATATTTTACAACATTCCTGGCTCGTTGGCCCCTACTTCTCGGTGGGAACATTATATACGTCTATAACGTTATAGATGCTAACCTAAGGGAACCTAACATCTCGCATGTAATATTTTACAACAATCCTGGCTCGTCGGCACCTACTTCTCGGTGGGAACTTTATATACGTCTATAACGTTATATATCCTAGCATAAGGCATCCTTACATGTCGAATGTAATATTTTACAATATTCCTGGCGCGTCGGCAACTACTTCTCGGTGGGAACAGTATATCCGTCTATAACGTTATATATCCTAACCTAAGGCAACCTAACATCTTGGATGTAATATTTTACTACATTCCTGGCACGTCGGCCCCTACTTCTCGGTGGGAACATTATATATGTCTATAACGGTATATATCCTAACCTAAGGCAACCTAACATCTCGAAAGTAATATTTTACAACATTCCTGGCTCGTCGGCACCTACTTCTCGGTTGGAACTTTATATACGTCTATAACGTTATATATCCTAGCCTAAGGCAACCTAACATGTCGAGCGTAATATTTTACAACATTCCTGGCTCGTCGGCACCTACTTCTCGGTGGGAACTTTATATACGTCTATAACGTTATATATCCTAGCATAAGGCATCCTTACATGTCGAATGTAATATTTTACAATATTCCTGGCGCGTCGGCAACTACTTCTCGGTGGGAACAGTATATCCGTCTATAACGTTATATATCCTAGCCTAAGGCAACCTAACATGTCGAGCGTAATATTTTACAACATTCCTGGCTCGTCGGCACCTACTTCTCGGTGGGAACTTTATATACGTCTATAACTTTACATATCCTAGCCTAAGGCAACCTAACATCTCGGATGTAATATTTTACTACATTCCTGGCGCGCCGGCCCCCACTTCTCGGTGGGAATATTATATACGTCCATAACGTGATATATCCTAGCCTAAGGCAATCCTAACATCTTGGATGTAATATTTTACTACATTCGTGGCGCGCCGTCCGCTATTTGTCGATGGGAACATTATATACGTCTATATCGCTATATATCCTAGCCTAAGGCAACCTAACATGTCGAGCGTAATATTTTACAACATTCCTGGCTCGTCGGCACCTACTTCTCGGTTGGAACTTTATATACGTCTATAACCTTATATATCCTAGCCTAAGGCAACCTAACATGTCGAGCGTAATATTTTACAACATTCCTGGCTCGTCGGCACCTACTTCTCGGTGGGAACCTTATATACGTCTATAACGTTATATATCCTAGCATAAGGCATCCTTACATGTCGAATGTAATATTTTACAATATTCCTGGCGCGTCGGCAACTACTTCTCGGTGGGAACAGTATATCCGTCTATAACGTTATATATCCTAACCTAAGGCAACTTAACATGTCGAATGTAATGTTTCACCACATTCCTGGCTCGTTGGCCCCTACTTCTCGGTGGGAACATTATATACGTCTATAACGTTATATATCTTAGCCTAAGGCAATCCTAACACCTCGGATGTAATATTTTACAACATTCCTGGCGCGCCGACCGCTATTTGTCGATGGGAACATTATATACGTCTAAATCGCTATATATCCTAGCCTAAGGCAACCTAACATGTCGAGCGTAATATTTTACAACATTCCTGGCTCGTCGGCACCTACTTCTCGGTTGGAACTTTATATACGTCTATAACGTTATACATCCTAGCCTAAGGCAACCTAACATGTCGAGCGTAATATTTTACAACATTCCTGGCTCGTCGGCACCTACTTCTCGGTGGGAACTTTATATACGTCTATAACGTTATATATCCTAGCATAAGGCAACCTAACATGTCAAGCGTAATATTTTACAACATTCCTGGCTCGTCGGCACCTACTTCTCGGTGGGAACATTATATACGTCTATAACTTTACATATCCTAGCCTAAGGCAACCTAACATCTCGGATGTAATATTTTACTACATTCCTGGCGCGCCGGCCCCCACTTCTCGGTGGGAATATTATATACGTCTATAACGTTATATATCCTAGCATAAGGCATCCTTACATGTCGAATGTAATATTTTACAATATTCCTGGCGCGTCGGCAACTACTTCTCGGTGGGAACAGTATATCCGTCTATAACGTTATATATCCTAGCCTAAGGCAATCCTAACATCTCGGATGTAATATTTTACTACATTCGTGGCGCGCCGACAGCTATTTGTCGATGGGAACATTATATACGTCTATAACGTTATATATCCTAGCATAAGGCATCCTTACATGTCGAATGTAATATTTTACAATATTCCTGGCGCGTCGGCAACTACTTCTCGGTGGGAACAGTATATCCGTCTATAACGTTATATTTCCTAACCCAAGGCAACCTAACATCTCGGATGTAATATTTTACTACATTCCTGGCACGTCGGCCCCAACTTCTCGGTGGGAACATTATATATGTCTATAACGGTATATATCCTAACCTAAGGCAACCTAACATCTCGGATGTAATATTTTACTACATTCCTGGCACGTTGGCCCCTACTTCTCGGCGGGAACATTATATACGTCTATAACGTTATATATCCTAACATAAGGCATCCTTACATGTCGAATGTAATATTTTACAACATTCCTGTCGCGCCGGCACCTATTTCTCGGTGGGAACATTATATACGTCTATAACTTTACATATCCTAGCCTAAGGCAACCTAACATCTCGGATGTAATATTTTACTACATTCCTGGCGCGCCGGCCCCCACTTCTCGGTGGGAATATTATATACGTTTATAACGTTATATATCCTAGCATAAGGCATCCTTACATGTCGAATGTAATATTTTACAACATTCCTGGCTCGTTGGCCCCTACTTCTCGGTGGGAACATTATATACGTCTATAACGTTATAGATTCTAACCTAAGGGAACCTAACATCTCGCATGTAATATTTTACAACAATCCTGGCTCGTCGGCACCTACTTCTCGGTGGGAACTTTATATACGTCTATAACGTTATATATCCTAGCATAAGGCATCCTTACATGTCGAATGTAATATTTTACAATATTCCTGGCGCGTCGGCAACTACTTCTCGGTGGGAACAGTATATCCGTCTATAACGTTATATATCCTAACCTAAGGCAACCTAACATCTTGGATGTAATATTTTACTACATTCCTGGCACGTCGGCCCCTACTTCTCGGTGGGAACATTATATATGTCTATAACGGTATATATCCTAACCTAAGGCAACCTAACATCTCGAAAGTAACATTTTACAACATTCCTGGCTCGGCGGCACCTACTTCTCGGTTGGAACTTTATATACGTCTATAACGTTATATATCCTAGCCTAAGGCAACCTAACATGTCGAGCGTAATATTTTACAACATTCCTGGCTCGTCGGCACCTACTTCTCGGTGGGAACATTATATACGTCTATAACTTTACATATCCTAGCCTAAGGCAACCTAATATCTCGGATGTAATATTTTACTACATTCCTGGCGCGCCGGCCCCCACTTCTCGGTGGGAATATTATATACGTCTATAACGTTATATATCCTAGCATAAGGCATCCTTACATGTCGAATGTAATATTTTACAATATTCCTGGCGCGTCGGCAACTACTTCTCGGTGGGAACAGTATATCCGTCTATAACGTTATATATCCTAGCCTAAGGCAATCCTAACATCTCGGATGTAATATTTTACTACATTCGTCGCGCGCCGACAGCTATTTGTCGATGGGAACATTATATACGTCTATATCGCTATATATCCTAGCCTAAGGCAACCTAACATGTCGAGCGTAATATTTTACAACATTCCTGGCTCGTCGGCACCTACTTCTCGGTTGGAACTTTATATACGTCTATAACGTTATATATCCTAGCCTAAGGCAACCTAACATGTCGAGCGTAATATTTTACAACATTCCTGGCTCGTCGCAACCTACTTCTCGGTGGGAACTTTATATACGTCTATAACGTTATATATCCTAGCATAAGGCATCCTTACATGTCGAATGTAATATTTTACAATATTCCTGGCGCGTCGGCAACTACTTCTCGGTGGGAACAGTATATCCGTCTATAACGTTATATATCCTAACCTAAGGCAACTTAACATGTCGAATGTAATGTGTCACCACATTCCTGGCTCGTTGGCCCCTACTTCTCGGTGGGAACATTATATACGTCTATAACGTTATATATCTTAGCCTAAGGCAATCCTAACACCTCGGATGTAATATTTTACAACATTCCTGGCGCGCCGACCGCTATTTGTCGATGGGAACATTATATACGTCTATATCGCTATATATCCTAGCCTAAGGCAACCTAACATGTCGAGCGTAATATTTTACAACATTCCTGGCTCGTCGGCACCTACTTCTCGGTTGGAACTTTATATACGTCTATAACGTTATACATCCTAGCCTAAGGCAACCTAACATGTCGAGCGTAATATTTTACAACATTCCTGGCTCGTCGGCACCTACTTCTCGGTGGGAACATTATATACGTCTATATCGCTATATATACTAGCCTGAGGCAACCTAACATGTCGAATGTAATATTTTACTACATTCGTGGCGCGCCGACCGCGATTTCTCGATGGGAACATTATATACGTCTATGTCGCTATATGTCCTAGCCTAAGGCAACCTAACATGCCGAGCGTAATATTTTACAACATTCCTCGCTCGTCGGCACCTACTTCTCGGTGGGAACTTTATATACGTCTATAACGTTATATATCCTAGCATAAGGCATCCTTACATGTCGAATGTAATATTTTACAATATTCCTGGCGCGTCGGCAACTACTTCTCGGTGGGAACAGTATATCCGTCTATAACGTTATATATCCTATCCTAAGGCATCTTAACATGTCGAATGTAATGTTTCACCACATTCCTGGCTCGTTGGCCCCTACTTCTCGGTGGGAACATTATGAGCGTCTATAACGTTATATATCCTAACCTCAGGCAACCTAACATCTCGGATGTAATATTTTACAACATTCCTGGCTCGTTGGCCCCTACTTCTCGGTGCGAACATTATATACGTCTATAACGTTATATATTCTAACCTAAGGGAACCTAACATCTCGGATGTAATATTTTACAACATTCCTGGCTCGTCGGCACCTACTTCTCGGTGGGAACTTTATATACGTCTATAACGTTATATATCCTAGCATAAGGCATCCTTACATGTCGAATGTAATATTTTACAATATTCCTGGCGCGTCGGCAACTACTTCTCGGTGGGAACAGTATATCCGTCTATAACGTTATATATCCTAACCTAAGGCAACCTAACATCTCGGATGTAATATTTTACTACATTCCTGGCACGTCGGCCCCTACTTCTCGGTGGGAACATTATATACGTCTATAACGTTATATATCCTAGCATAAGGCATCCTTACCTGTCGAATGTAATATTTTACAACATTCCTGGCTCGTTGACCCCTACTTCTCGGTGGGTACATTATATACGTCTATAACGTTATAGATTCTAACCTAAGGGAACCTAACATCTCGGATGTAATATTTTACAACATTCCTGGCTCGTCGGCACCTACTTCTCGGTTGGAACTTTTTATACGTCTATAACGTTATATATCCTAGCCTAAGGCAACCTAACATGTCGAGCGTAATATTTTACAACATTCCTGGCTCGTCGGCACCTACTTCTCGGTGGGAACTTTATATACGTCTATAACGTTATATATCCTAGCATAAGGCATCCTTACATGTCGAATGTAATATTTTACAACATTCCTGGCGCGCCGGCACCTATTTCTCGGTGGGAACACTATATACGTCTATAACTTTACATATCCTAGCCTAAGGCAACCTAACATCTCGGATGTAATATTTTACTACATTCCTGGCGCGCCGGCCCCCACTTCTCGGTGGGAATATTATATACGTCTATAACGTTATATATCCTAGCATAAGGCATCCTTACATGTCGAATGTAATATTTTACAACATTCCTGGCTCGTTGGCCCCTACTTCTCGGTGTGAACATTATATACGTCTATAACGTTATAGATTCTAACCTAAGGGAACCTAACATCTCGGATGTAATATTTTACAACATTCCTCGCTCGTCGGCACCTACTTCTCGGTGGGAACTTTATATACGTCTATAACGATATATATCCTAGCATAAGGCATCCCTACATGTCGAATGTAATATTTTACAATATTCCTGGCGCGTCGGCAACTACTTCTCGGTGGAAACAGTATATACGTCTATAACGTTATATATCCTAGCATAAGGCATCCTTACATGTCGGAAGTAGTATTTTACTACATTCCTGGCACGTCGGCACCTATTTCTTGGTGGGAACATTTTATACGTCTATATCGCTATATATACTAGCCTGAGGCAACCTAACATGTCGAATGTAATATTTTACAGCATTCCTGGCGCGCCGGCCCCTACTTCTCGGTGGGAACATTATATACGCCTATAACGTGATATATCCTAGCCTAAGGCAATCCTAACATCACGGATGTAATATTTTACTACATTCGTGGCGCGCCGACCGCGATTTCTCGATGGGAACATTATATACGTCTATGTCGCTATATGTCCTAGCCTAAGGCAACCTAACATGCCGAGCGTAATATATTACAACATTCCTGGCTCGTCGGCACCTACTTCTCGGTGGGAACTTTATATACGTCTATAACGTTATATATCCTAGCATAAGGCATCCTTACATGTCGAATGTAATATTTTACAATATTCCTGGCGCGTCGGCAACTGCTTCTCGGTGGGAACAGTATATCCGTCTATAACGTTATATATCCTAACCTAAGGCAACTTAACATGTCGAATGTAATGTTTCACCACATTCCTGGCTCGTTGGCCCCTACTTCTCGGTGGGAACATTATGAGCGTCTATAACGTTATATATCCCAACCTAAGGCAACCTAACGTCTCGGATGTAATATTTTACTACATTCCTGGCACGTCGGCCCCTCCTTCTCGGTGGGAACATTTTATATGTCAAAAACGCTATATATCCTAACCTAAGGCAACCTAACATCTCGGATGTAGTATTTTACTACATTCCTGGCACGTCGGCACCTATTTCTTGGTGGGAACATTATATACGTCTATATCGCTATATATACTAGCCTGAGGCAACCTAACATGTCGAATGTAATATTTTACAGCATTCCTGGCGCGCCGGCCCCTACTTCTCGGTGGGAACATTATATACGCCTATAACGTGATATATCCTAGCCTAAGGCAATCCTAACATCACGGATGTAATATTTTACTACATTCGTGGCGCGCCGACCGCGATTTCTCGATGGGAACATTATATACGTCTATGTCGCTATATGTCCTAGCCTAAGGCAACCTAACATGCCGAGCGTAATATTTTACAACATTCCTGGCTCGTCGGCACCTACTTCTCGGTGGGAACTTTATATACGTCTATAACGTTATATATCCTAGCATAAGGCATCCTTACATGTCGAATGTAATATTTTACAATATTCCTGGCGCGTCGGCAACTACTTCTCGGTGGGAACAGTATATCCGTCTATAACGTTATATATCCTAGCATAAGGCATCCTTACATGTCGAATGTAGTATTTTACTACATTCCTGGCACGTCGGCACCTATTTCTTGGTGGGAACATTATATACGTCTATATCGCTACATATACTAGCCTGAGGCAACCTAACATGTCGAATGTAATATTTTACAGCATTCCTGGCGCGCCGGCCCCTACTTCTCGGTGGGAACATTATATACGCCTATAACGTGATATATCCTAGCCTAAGGCAATCCTAACATCACGGATGTAATATTTTACTACATTCGTGGCGCGCCGACCGCGATTTCTCGATGGGAACATTATATACGTCTATGTCGCTATATGTCCTAGCCTAAGGCAACCTAACATGCCGAGCGTAATATATTACAACATTCCTGGCTCGTCGGCACCTACTTCTCGGTGGGAACTTTATATACGTCTATAACGTTATATATCCTAGCATAAGGCATCCTTACATGTCGAATGTAATATTTTACAATATTCCTGGCTCGTCGGCACCTACTTCTCGGTGGGAACTTTATATACGTCTATAACGTTATATATCCTAGCATAAGGCATCCTTACATGTCGAATGTAATATTTTACAATATTCCTGGCGCGTCGGCAACTACTTCTCGGTGGGAACAGTATATCCGTCTATAACGTTATATATCCTAACCTAAGGCAACTTAACATGTCGAATGTAATGTTTCACCACATTCCTGGCTCGTTGGACCCTACTTCTCGGTGGGAACATTATGAGCGTCTATAACGTTATATATCCCAACCTAAGGCAACCTAACATCTCGGATGTAATATTTTACTACATTCCTGGCACGTCGGCCCCTCCTTCTCGGTGGGAACATTTTATATGTCAAAAACGCTATATATCCTAACCTAAGGCAACCTAACATCTCGGATGTAGTATTTTACTACATTCCTGGCACGTCGGCACCTATTTCTTGGTGGGAACATTATATACGTCTATATCGCTATATATACTAGCCTGAGGCAACCTAACATGTCGAATGTAATATTTTACAGCATTCCTGGCGCGCCGGCCCCTACTTCTCGGTGGGAACATTATATACGCCTATAACGTGATATATCCTAGCCTAAGGCAATCCTAACATCACGGATGTAATATTTTACTACATTCGTGGCGCGCCGACCGCGATTTCTCGATGGGAACATTATATACGTCTATGTCGCTATATGTCCTAGCCTAAGGCAACCTAACATGCCGAGCGTAATATTTTACAACATTCCTGGCTCGTCGGCACCTACTTCTCGGTGGGAACTTTATATACGTCTATAACGTTATATATCCTAGCATAAGGCATCCTTACATGTCGAATGTAATATTTTACAATATTCCTGGCGCGTCGGCAACTACTTCTCGGTGGGAACAGTATATCCGTCTATAACGTTATGTATCCTAACCTAAGGCATCTTAACATGTCGAATGTAATGTTTCACCACATTCCTGGCTCGTTGGCCCCTACTTCACGGTGGGAACATTATGAGCGTCTATAACGTTATATATCCTAACCTAAGGCAACCTAACATCTCGGATGTAATATTTTACAACATTCCTGGCTCGTTGGCCCCTACTTCTCGGTGCGAACATTATATACGTCTATAACGTTATATATTCTAACCTAAGGGAACCTAACATCTCGGATGTAATATTTTACAACATTCCTGGCTCGTCGGCACCTACTTCTCGGTGGGAACTTTATATACGTCTATAACGTTATATATCCTAGCATAAGGCATCCTTACATGTCGAATGTAATATTTTACAATATTCCTGGCGCGTCGGCAACTACTTCTCGGTGGGAACAGTATATCCGTCTATAACGTTATATATCCTAACCTAAGGCAACCTAACATCTCGGATGTAATATTTTACTACATTCCTGGCACGTCGGCCCCTACTTCTCGGTGGGAACATTATATATGTCTATAACGGTATATATCCTAACCTAAGCCAACCTAACATCTCGGATGTAATATTTTACTACATTCCTGGCACGTTGGCCCCTACTTCTCGGTGGGAACATTATATACGTCTATAACGTTATATATCCTAGCATAAGGCATCCTTACCTGTCGAATGTAATATTTTACAACATTCCTGGCTCGTTGACCCCTACTTCTCGGTGGGAACATTATATACGTCTATAACGTTATAGATTCTAACCTAAGGGAACCTAACATCTCGGATGTAATATTTTACAACATTCCTGGCTCGTCGGCACCTACTTCTCGGTTGGAACTTTATATACGTCTATAACGTTATATATCCTAGCCTAAGGCAACCTAACATGTCGAGCGTAATATTTTACAACATTCCTGGCTCGTCGGCACCTACTTCTCGGTGGGAACTTTATATACGTCTATAACGTTATATATCCTAGCATAAGGCATCCTTACATGTCGAATGTAATATTTTACAACATTCCTGGCGCGCCGGCACCTATTTCTCGGTGGGAACACTATATACGTCTATAACTTTACATATCCTAGCCTAAGGCAACCTAACATCTCGGATGTAATATTTTACTACATTCCTGGCGCGCCGGCCCCCACTTCTCGGTGGGAATATTATATACGTCTATAACGTTATATATCCTAGCATAAGGCATCCTTACATGTCGAATGTAATATTTTACAACATTCCTGGCTCGTTGGCCCCTACTTCTCGGTGTGAACATTATATACGTCTATAACGTTATAGATTCTAACCTAAGGGAACCTAACATCTCGGATGTAATATTTTACAACATTCCTGGCTCGTCGGCACCTACTTCTCGGTGGGAACTTTATATACGTCTATAACGTTATATATCCTAGCATAAGGCATCCTTACATGTCGAATGTAATATTTTACAATATTCCTGGCGCGTCGGCAACTACTTCTCGGTGGGAACAGTATATACGTCTATAACGTTATATATCCTAGCATAAGGCATCCTTACATGTCGGATGTAGTATTTTACTACATTCCTGGCACGTCGGCACCTATTTCTTGGTGGGAACATTTTGTACGTCTATATCGCTATATATACTAGCCTGAGGCAACCTAACATGTCGAATGTAATATTTTACAGCATTCCTGGCGCGCCGGCCCCTACTTCTCGATGGGAACATTATATACGTCTATGTCGCTATATGTCCTAGCCTAAGGCAACCTAACATGCCGAGCGTAATATTTTACAACATTCCTGGCTCGTCGGCACCTACTTCTCGGTGGGAACTTTATATACGTCTATAACGTTATATATCCTAGCATAAGGCATCCTTACATGTCGAATGTAATATTTTACAATATTCCTGGCGCGTCGGCAACTACTTCTCGGTGGGAACAGTATATCCGTCTATAACGTTATATATCCTAACCTAAGGCAACCTAACATCTCGGATGTAATATTTTACTACATTCCTGGCACGTCGGCCCCTACTTCTCGGTGGGAACATTATATATGTCTATAACGGTATATATCCTAACGTAAGGCAACCTAACATCTCGGATGTAATATTTTACTACATTCCTGGCACGTTGGCCCCTACTTCTCGGTGGGAACATTATATACGTCTATAACGTTATATATCCTAGCATAAGGCATCCTTACATCTCGGATGTAATATTTTACAACATTCCTGGCTCGTCGGCACCTACTTCTCGGTGGGAACTTTATATACGTCTATAACGTTATATATCCTAGCATAAGGCATCCTTACATGTCGAATGTAATATTTTACAATATTCCTGGCGCGTCGGCAACTACTTCTCGGTGGGAACAGTATATCCGTCTATAACGTTATATATCCTAACCTAAGGCAACCTAACATCTCGGATGTAATATTTTACTACATTCCTGGCACGTCGGCCCCTACTTCTCGGTGGGAACATTATATATGTCTATAACGGTATATATCCTAACCTAAGGCAACCTAACATCTCGGATGTAATATTTTACTACATTCCTGGCACGTTGGACCCTACTTCTCGGTGGGAACATTATATACGTCTATAACGTTATATATCCTAGCATAAGGCATCCTTACATGTAGACTGTAATATTTTACAACATTCCTGGCGCGCCGGCACCTATTTCTCGGTGGGAACATTATATACGTCTATATCGCTATATATACTAGCCTAAGGCAACCTAACATGTCGAATGTAATATTTTACAGCATTCCTGGCGCGCTGGCCCCTACTTCTCGGTGGGAACATTATATACGTCCATAACGTGATATATCCTAGCCTAAGGCAATCCTAACATCTCGGATGTAATATTTTACTACATTCGTGGCGCGCCGACCGCTATTTGTCGATGGGAACATTATATACGTCTATATCGCTATATATCCTAGCCTAAGGCAACCTAACATGTCGAGCGTAATATTTTACAACATTCCTGGCTCGTCGGCACCTACTTCTCGGTTGGAACTTTATATACGTCTATAACGTTATATATCCTAGCCTAAGGCAACCTAACATGTCGAGCGTAATATTTTACAACATTCCTGGCTCGTCGGCACCTACTTCTCGGTGGGAACTTTATATACGTCTATAACGTTATATATCCTAGCTTAAGGCATCCTTACATGTCGAATGTAATATTTTACAACATTCCTGGCGCGCCGGCACCTATTTCTCGGTGGGAACACTATATACGTCTATAACTTTACATATCCTAGCCTAAGGCAACCTAACATCTCGGATGTAATATTTTACTACATTCCTGGCGCGCCGGCCCCCACTTCTCGGTGGGAATATTATATACGTGTATAACGTTATATATCCTAGCATAAGGCATCCTTACATGTCGAATGTAATATTTTACAACATTCCTGGCTCGTTGGCCACTACTTCTCGGTGGGAACATTATATACGTCTATAAAGTTATAGATTCTAAACTAAGGGAACCTAACATCTCGGATGTAGTATTTTACAACATCCCTGGCTCGTCGGCACCTACTTCTCGGTGGGAACTTTATATACGTCTATAACGTTATATATCCTAGCATAAGGCATCCTTACATGTCGAATGTAATATTTTACAATATTCCTGGCGCGTCGGCAACTACTTCTCGGTGGGAACAGTATATCCGTCTATAACGTTATATATCCTAACCTAAGGCAACCTAACATCTCGGATGTAATATTTTACTACATTCCTGGCACGTCGGCCCCTACTTCTCGGTGGGAACATTATATATGTCTATAACGGTATATATCCTAACCTAAGGCAACCTAACATCTCGGATGTAATATTTTACTACATTCCTGGCACGTTGGCCCCTACTTCTCGGTGGGAACATTATATACGTCTATAACGTTATATATCCTAGCATAAGGCATCCTTACATGTCGAATGTAATATTTTACAACATTCCTGGCGCGCCGGCACCTATTTCTCGGTGGGAACATTATATACGTCTATATCGCTATATATACTAGCCTAAGGCAACCTAACATGTCGAATGTAATATTCTACAGCATTCCTGGCGCGCCGGCTCCTACTTCTCGGTGGGAACATTATATACGTCCATAACGTGATATATCCTAGCCTAAGGCAATCCTAACATCTCGGATGTAATATTTTACTACATTCGTGGCGCGCCGACCGCTATTTGTCGATGGGAACATTATATACGCCTATATCGCTATATCTCCTAGCCTAAGGCAACCTAACATGTCGAGCGTAATATTTTACAACATTCCTGGCTCGTCGGCACCTACTTCTCGGTCGGATCTTTATATACGTCTATAACGTTATATATCCTAGCATAAGGCATCCTTACATGTCGAATGTAATATTTTACAATATTTCTGGCGCGTCGGCAACTACTTCTCGGTTGGAACAGTATATCCGTCTATAACGTTATATATCCTAACCTAAGGCAACTTAACATGTCGAATGTAATGTTTCACCACATTCCTGGCTCGTTGGCCCCTACTTCTCGGTGGGAACATTATGAGCGTCTATAACGTTATATATCCCAACCTAAGGCAACCTAACATCTCGGATGTAATATTTTACTACATTCCTGGCACGTCGGCCCCTCCTTCACGGTGGGAACATTTTATATGTCTATAACGCTATATATCCTAACCTAAGGCAACCTAACATCTCGGATGTAGTATTTTACTACATTCCTGGCACGTCGGCACCTATTTCTTGGTGGGAACATTATATACGTCTATATCGCTATATATACTAGCCTGAGGCAACCTAACATGTCGAATGTAATATTTTACAGCATTCCTGGCGCGCCGGCCCCTACTTCTCGGTGGGAACATTATATACGCCTATAACGTGATATATCCTAGCCTAAGGCAATCCTAACATCACGGATGTAATATTTTACTACATTCGTGGCGCGCCGACCGCGATTTCTCGATGGGAACATTATATACGTCTATGTCGCTAAATGTCCTAGCCTAAGGCAACCTAACATGCCGAGCGTAATATTTTACAACATTCCTGGCTCGTCGGCACCTACTTCTCGGTGGGAACTTTATATACGTCTATAACGTTATATATCCTAGCATAAGGCATCCTTACATGTCGAATGTAATATTTTACAATATTCCTGGCGCGTCGGCAACTACTTCTCGGTGGGAACAGTATATCCGTCTATAACGTTATATATCCTAACCTAAGGCAACCTAACATCTCGGATGTAATGTTTTACTACATTCCTGGCACGTCGGCCCCTACTTCTCGGTGGGAACATTATATATGTCTATAACGGTATATATCCTAACCTAAGGCAACCTAACATCTCGGATGTAATATTTTACTACATTCCTGGCAAGTTGGCCCCTACTTCTCGGTGGGAACATTATATACGTCTATAACGTTATATATCCTAGCATAAGGCATCCTTACATGTCGAATGTAATATTTTACAACATTCCTGGCGCGCCGGCACCTATTTCTCGGTGGGAACATTATATACGTCTATATCGCTATATATACTAGCCTAAGGCAACCTAACATGTCGAATGTAATATTCTACAGCATTCCTGGCGCGCCGGCTCCTACTTCTCGGTGGGAACATTATATACGTCCATAACGTGATATATCCTAGCCTAAGGCAATCCTAACATCTCGGATGTAATATTTTACTACATTCGTGGCGCGCCGACCGCTATTTGTCGATGGGAACATTATATACGTCTATATCGCTATATATCCTAGCCTAAGGCAACCTAACATGTCGAGCGTAATATTTTACAACATTCCTGGCTCGTCGGCACCTACTTCTCGGTGGGATCTTTATATACGTCTATAACGTTATATATCCTAGCATAAGGCATCCTTACATGTCGAATGTAATATTTTACAATATTCCTGGCGCGTCGGCAACTACTTCTCGGTGGGAACAGTATATCCGTCTATAACGTTATATATCCTAACCTAAGGCAACTTAACATGTCGAATGTAATGTTTCACCACATTCCTGGCTCGTTGGCCCCTACTTCTCGGTGGGAACATTATGAGCGTCTATAACGTTATATATCCCAACCTAAGGCAACCTAAC
Source organism: Xylocopa violacea (assembly GCA_963969225.1). Classification (NCBI taxonomy): domain Eukaryota; kingdom Metazoa; phylum Arthropoda; class Insecta; order Hymenoptera; family Apidae; genus Xylocopa; species Xylocopa violacea. Next base: position 928,211 of record CAXAJV010001130.1, read on the forward strand.
ATCTCGGATGTAATATTTTACTACATTCCTGGCACGTCGGCCCCTCCTTCTCGGTGGGAACATTTTATATGTCTATAACGCTATATATCCTAACCTAAGGCAACCTAACATCTCGGATGTAGCATTTTACTACATTCCTGGCACGTCGGCCCCTACTTCTCGGTGGGAACATTATATATGTCTATAACGGTATATATCCTAACCTAAGGCAACCTAACATCTCGGATGTAATATTTTACTACATTCCTGGCACGTTGGCCCCTACTTCTCGGTGGGAACATTATATACGTCTATAGCGTTATATATCCTAGCATAAGGCATCCTTACATGTCGAATGTAATATTTTACAACATTCCTGGCGCGCCGGCACCTATTTCTCGGTGGGAACATTATATACGTCTATATCGCTATATATACTAGCCTAAGGCAACCTAACATGTCGAATGTAATATTCTACAGCATTCCTGGCGCGCCGGCTCCTACTTCTCGGTGGGAACATTATATACGTCCATAACGTGATATATCCTAGCCTAAGGCAATCCTAACATCTCGGATGTAATATTTTACTACATTCGTGGCGCGCCGACCGCTATTTGTCGATGGGAACATTGTATACGTCTATATCGCTATATATCCTAGCCTAAGGCAACCTAACATGTCGAGCGTAATATTTTACAACATTCCTGGCTCGTCGGCACCTACTTCTCGGTTGGAACTTTATATACGTCTAAAACGTTATATATCCTAGCCTAAGGCAACCTAACATGTCGAGCGTAATATTTTACAACATTCCTGGCTCGTCGGCACCTACTTCTCAGTGGGAACTTTATATACGTCTATAACGTTATATATCCTAGCATAAGGCATCCTTGCATGTCGAATGTAATATTTTACAACATTCCTGGCGCGCCGGCACCTATTTCTCGGTGGGAACATTATATATGTCTATAACGGTATATATCCTAACGTAAGGCAACCTAACATCTCGGATGTAATATTTTACTACATTCCTGGCACGTTGGCTCCTACTTCTCGGTGGGAACATTATATACGTCTATAACGTTATATATCCTAGCATAAGGCATCCTTACATCTCGGATGTAATATTTTACAACATTCCTGGCTCGTCGGCACCTACTTCTCGGTGGGAACTTTATATACGTCTATAACGTTATATATCCTAGCATAAGGCAATCCTAACATCTCGGATGTAATATTTTACTACATTCGTGGCGCGCCGACCGCTATTTCTCGATGGGAACATTATATACGTCTAAATCGCTATATATCCTAGCCTAAGGCAACCTAACATGTCGAGCGTAATATTTTACAACATTCCTGGCTCGTCGGCCCCTACTCCTCGGTGGGAACATTATATACGCCTATAACGCTATATATCCGAGCCTAAGGCAACCTAACACCTCGGATGTAATGTTTTACAACATTCCTGGCGTGTCGGCCCCTATTTCTCGGTGGGAACATTATATACGTCTTTAACGATATATATCCTAGCCTAAGGCAATCCTAACATCTCGGATGTAATATTTTACTACATTTCTGGCACGTCGGCCCCTACTTCTCGGGTGGAACATTATATACTTCTATAACGCTATATATCATAACCTAAGGCAACCTAACATCTCGGATGTAATATTTTACTACATTCCTGGCACGTCGGCCCCTACTTCTCGGTGGGAACATTATATACGTCTATAACGCTATATATCCTAGCCTAAGGCAAACTAACATGTCGAATGTAATATTTTACAACATTCCCGTCACTTCGGCCCCTACTTCTCGGTGGGAACATTATATACGTCTATAACGCTATATATCTTAGCCTAAGGCAATCCTAACATCTCGGATGTAATATTTTACAACATTCCTGGCGTGCCGGCACCTATTTCTCGGTGGGAACATTATATACGTCTATAACTTTACATATCCTAGCCTAAGGCAACCTAACATCTCGGATGTAATATTTCACTACATTCCTGGCGCGCCGGCCCCCACTTCTCGGTGGGAATATTATATACGTCTATATCGCTATGTATCATAGCCTAAGGCAACCTAACATGTCGAGCGTAATATTTTACAACATTCCTGGCTCGTTGGCCCCTACTTCTCGGTGGGAACATTATATACGTCTATAACGCTATATATCCTAGCCTAAGGCAACCTAACACCTCGGATGTAATGTTTTACAACATTCCTTGCGTGTCGGCCCCTATTTCTCGGTGGGAACATTGTATACGTCTTTAACGCTATATATCCTAGCCTAAGGCAACCTAACTTGTCGAGCGTAATATTTTACAACATTCATGGCGCGTCGGCACCTACTTCTCGGTGGGAACATGATATACGTCTATAAAGTTATATATCCTAGCCTAAGGCAACCTAACACCTCGGATGTAATGTTTTACAAAATTCCTGGCGTGTCGGCCCCTATTTCTCGGTGGGAACATTATATACGTCTTTAACGATATATATCCAAGCCTAAGGCAATCCTAACATGTCGAATGTATAATTTTACAACATTCCCGTCACTTCGGCCCCTACTTCTCGGTGGGAACATTATATACGTCTATAACGCTATATATCATAACCTAGGGCAACCTAACATCTCGGATGTAATATTTTACTACATTCCTGGCACGTCGGCCCCTACTTCTCGGTGGGAACATTATATACGTCTATAACGCTATATGTCCTAGCCTAAGGCAACCTAACATCTCGGATGTAATATTTTACTACATTCCTGGCGCGCCGGCTCCCACTTCTCGGTGGGAATATTATATACGTCTATATCGCTATATATCCTAACCTAGGGCAACCTAACATGTCGAGCGTAATATTTTACAACATTCCTGGCTCGTCGGCCCCTACTCCTCGGTGGGAACATTATATACGCCTATAACGCTATATATCCGTGCCTAAGGCAACCTAACACATCGGATGTAATGTTTTACAACATTCCTGTCGTGTCGGCCCCTATTTCTCGGTGGGAACGTTGTATACGTCTTTAACGATATATATCCTAGCCTAAGGCAATTCTAACATGTCGAATGTAATATTTTACAACATTCCTGGCTCGTCGGCCCCTACTCCTCGGTGGGAACATTATATACGCCTATAACGCTATATATCCGAGCCTAAGGCAACCTAACACCTCGGATGTAATGTTTTACAACATTCCTGGCGTGTCGGCCCCTATTTCTCGGTGGGAACATTATATACGTCTTTAACGATATATATCCTAGCCTAAGGCAATCCTAACATCTCGGATGTAATATTTTACTACATTTCTGGCACGTCGGCCCCTACTTCTCGGGTGGAACATTATATACTTCTATAACGCTATATATCATAACCTAAGGCAACCTAACATCTCGGATGTAATATTTTACTACATTCCTGGCACGTCGGCCCCTACTTCTCGGTGGGAACATTATATACGTCTATAACGCTATATATCCTAGCCTAAGGCAAACTAACATGTCGAATGTAATATTTTACAACATTCCCGTCACTTCGGCCCCTACTTCTCGGTGGGAACATTATATACGTCTATAACGCTATATATCTTAGCCTAAGGCAATCCTAACATCTCGGATGTAATATTTTACAACATTCCTGGCACGTTGGCCCCTACTTCTCGGTGGGAACATTATATACGTCTATAGCGTTATATATCCTAGCATAAGGCATCCTTACATGTCGAATGTAATATTTTACAACATTCCTGGCGCGCCGGCACCTATTTCTCGGTGGGAACATTATATACGTCTATATCGCTATATATACTAGCCTAAGGCAACCTAACATGTCGAATGTAATATTCTACAGCATTCCTGGCGCGCCGGCTCCTACTTCTCGGTGGGAACATTATATACGTCCATAACGTGATATATCCTAGCCTAAGGCAATCCTAACATCTCGGATGTAATATTTTACTACATTCGTGGCGCGCCGACCGCTATTTGTCGATGGGAACATTGTATACGTCTATATCGCTATATATCCTAGCCTAAGGCAACCTAACATGTCGAGCGTAATATTTTACAACATTCCTGGCTCGTCGGCACCTACTTCTCGGTTGGAACTTTATATACGTCTAAAACGTTATATATCCTAGCCTAAGGCAACCTAACATGTCGAGCGTAATATTTTACAACATTCCTGGCTCGTCGGCACCTACTTCTCGGTGGGAACTTTATATACGTCTATAACGTTATATATCCTAGCATAAGGCATCCTTACATGTCGAATGTAATATTTTACAACATTCCTGGCGCGCCGGCACCTATTTCTCGGTGGGAACATTATATATGTCTATAACGGTATATATCCTAACGTAAGGCAACCTAACATCTCGGATGTAATATTTTACTACATTCCTGGCACGTTGGCCCCTACTTCTCGGTGGGAACATTATATACGTCTATAACGTTATATATCCTAGCATAAGGCATCCTTACATCTCGGATGTAATATTTTACAACATTCCTGGCTCGTCGGCACCTACTTCTCGGTGGGAACTTTATATACGTCTATAACGTTATATATCCTAGCATAAGGCAATCCTAACATCTCGGATGTAATATTTTACTACATTCGTGGCGCGCCGACCGCTATTTCTCGATGGGAACATTATATACGTCTAAATCGCTATATATCCTAGCCTAAGGCAACCTAACATGTCGAGCGTAATATTTTACAACATTCCTGGCTCGTCGGCCCCTACTCCTCGGTGGGAACATTATATACGCCTATAACGCTATATATCCGAGCCTAAGGCAACCTAACACCTCGGATGTAATGTTTTACAACATTCCTGGCGTGTCGGCCCCTATTTCTCGGTGGGAACATTATATACGTCTTTAACGATATATATCCTAGCCTAAGGCAATCCTAACATCTCGGATGTAATATTTTACTACATTTCTGGCACGTCGGCCCCTACTTCTCGGGTGGAACATTATATACTTCTATAACGCTATATATCATAACCTAAGGCAACCTAACATCTCGGATGTAATATTTTACTACATTCCTGGCACGTCGGCCCCTACTTCTCGGTGGGAACATTATATACGTCTATAACGCTATATATCCTAGCCTAAGGCAAACTAACATGTCGAATGTAATATTTTACAACATTCCCGTCACTTCGGCCCCTACTTCTCGGTGGGAACATTATATACGTCTATAACGCTATATATCTTAGCCTAAGGCAATCCTAACATCTCGGATGTAATATTTTACAACATTCCTGGCGTGCCGGCACCTATTTCTCGGTGGGAACATTATATACGTCTATAACTTTACATATCCTAGCCTAAGGCAACCTAACATCTCGGATGTAATATTTCACTACATTCCTGGCGCGCCGGCCCCCACTTCTCGGTGGGAATATTATATACGTCTATATCGCTATGTATCATAGCCTAAGGCAACCTAACATGTCGAGCGTAATATTTTACAACATTCCTGGCTCGTTGGCCCCTACTTCTCGGTGGGAACATTATATACGTCTATAACGCTATATATCCTAGCCTAAGGCAACCTAACACCTCGGATGTAATGTTTTACAACATTCCTTGCGTGTCGGCCCCTATTTCTCGGTGGGAACATTGTATACGTCTTTAACGCTATATATCCTAGCCTAAGGCAACCTAACTTGTCGAGCGTAATATTTTACAACATTCATGGCGCGTCGGCACCTACTTCTCGGTGGGAACATGATATACGTCTATAAAGTTATATATCCTAGCCTAAGGCAACCTAACACCTCGGATGTAATGTTTTACAAAATTCCTGGCGTGTCGGCCCCTATTTCTCGGTGGGAACATTATATACGTCTTTAACGATATATATCCAAGCCTAAGGCAATCCTAACATGTCGAATGTATAATTTTACAACATTCCCGTCACTTCGGCCCCTACTTCTCGGTGGGAACATTATATACGTCTATAACGCTATATATCATAACCTAGGGCAACCTAACATCTCGGATGTAATATTTTACTACATTCCTGGCACGTCGGCCCATACTTCTCGGTGGGAACATTATATACGTCTATAACGCTATATGTCCTAGCCTAAGGCAACCTAACATCTCGGATGTAATATTTTACTACATTCCTGGCGCGCCGGCTCCCACTTCTCGGTGGGAATATTATATACGTCTATATCGCTATATATCCTAACCTAGGGCAACCTAACATGTCGAGCGTAATATTTTACAACATTCCTGGCTCGTCGGCCCCTACTCCTCGGTGGGAACATTATATACGCCTATAACGCTATATATCCGTGCCTAAGGCAACCTAACACATCGGATGTAATGTTTTACAACATTCCTGTCGTGTCGGCCCCTATTTCTCGGTGGGAACGTTATATACGTCTTTAACGATATATATCCTAGCCTAAGGCAATTCTAACATGTCGAATGTAATATTTTACAACATTCCTGGCTCGTCGGCCCCTACTCCTCGGTGGGAACATTATATACGCCTATAACGCTATATATCCGAGCCTAAGGCAACCTAACACCTCGGATGTAATGTTTTACAACATTCCTGGCGTGTCGGCCCCTATTTCTCGGTGGGAACATTATATACGTCTTTAACGATATATATCCTAGCCTAAGGCAATCCTAACATCTCGGATGTAATATTTTACTACATTTCTGGCACGTCGGCCCCTACTTCTCGGGTGGAACATTATATACTTCTATAACGCTATATATCATAACCTAAGGCAACCTAACATCTCGGATGTAATATTTTACTACATTCCTGGCACGTCGGCCCCTACTTCTCGGTGGGAACATTATATACGTCTATAACGCTATATATCCTAGCCTAAGGCAAACTAACATGTCGAATGTAATATTTTACAACATTCCCGTCACTTCGGCCCCTACTTCTCGGTGGGAACATTATATACGTCTATAACGCTATATATCTTAGCCTAAGGCAATCCTAACATCTCGGATGTAATATTTTACAACATTCCTGGCGTGCCGGCACCTATTTCTCGGTGGGAACATTATATACGTCTATAACTTTACATATCCTAGCCTAAGGCAACCTAACATCTCGGATGTAATATTTCACTACATTCCTGGCGCGCCGGCCCCCACTTCTCGGTGGGAATATTATATACGTCTATATCGCTATGTATCATAGCCTAAGGCAACCTAACATGTCGAGCGTAATATTTTACAACATTCCTGGCTCGTTGGCCCCTACTTCTCGGTGGGAACATTATATACGTCTATAACGCTATATATCCTAGCCTAAGGCAACCTAACACCTCGGATGTAATGTTTTACAACATTCCTTGCGTGTCGGCCCCTATTTCTCGGTGGGAACATTGTATACGTCTTTAACGCTATATATCCTAGCCTAAGGCAACCTAACTTGTCGAGCGTAATATTTTACAACATTCATGGCGCGTCGGCACCTACTTCTCGGTGGGAACATGATATACGTCTATAAAGTTATATATCCTAGCCTAAGGCAACCTAACACCTCGGATGTAATGTTTTACAAAATTCCTGGCGTGTCGGCCCCTATTTCTCGGTGGGAACATTATATACGTCTTTAACGATATATATCCAAGCCTAAGGCAATCCTAACATGTCGAATGTATAATTTTACAACATTCCCGTCACTTCGGCCCCTACTTCTCGGTGGGAACATTATATACGTCTATAACGCTATATATCATAACCTAGGGCAACCTAACATCTCGGATGTAATATTTTACTACATTCCTGGCACGTCGGCCCCTACTTCTCGGTGGGAACATTATATACGTCTATAACGCTATATGTCCTAGCCTAAGGCAACCTAACATCTCGGATGTAATATTTTACTACATTCCTGGCGCGCCGGCTCCCACTTCTCGCTGGGAATATTATATACGTCTATATCGCTATATATCCTAACCTAGGGCAACCTAACATGTCGAGCGTAATATTTTACAACATTCCTGGCTCGTCGGCCCCTACTCCTCGGTGGGAACATTATATACGCCTATAACGCTATATATCCGTGCCTAAGGCAACCTAACACATCGGATGTAATGTTTTACAACATTCCTGTCGTGTCGGCCCCTATTTCTCGGTGGGAACGTTATATACGTCTTTAACGATATATATCCTAGCCTAAGGTAATCCTAACATCTCGGACGTAATATTTTACAACATTCCTGGCGCGTCGGCACCTACTTCTCGGTGGGAACAGTATATAAGTCTATAACGTTATATATCCTAACCTAAGGCAACCTAACACCTCGGATGTAATGTTTTACAACATTCCTGGCGTGTCGGCCCCTATTTCTCGGTGGGAACATTATATACGTCTATAACGTTACTTATCCTAGCCTAAGGCAACCCAACATCTCGGATGTTATATTTTACTACATTCCTGGCGCGCCGGCCCCTACTTCTCGGTGGGAACATTATATACGTCTATATCGCTATATATCATAACGTAAGGCAACCTAACATGTCGAGCGTAATATTTTACAACATTCCTGGCTCGTCGGTCCCTGCTTCTCGGTGGGAACATTATATACGTCTATAACGCTATATATCCTAGCCTAAGGCAACCTAACACCTCGGATGTAATGTTTTACAACATTCCTGGCGTGTCGGCCCCTATTTCTCGGTGGGAACATTATATACGTCTTTAACGATATATATCCTAGCCTAAGGCAATCCTAACATGTCGAATGTATAATTTTACAACATTCCCGTCACTTCGGCCCCTACTTCTCGGTGGGAACATTATATACGTCTATAACGTGATATATCCTAGCCTAAGGCAATCCTAACATCTCGGATGTAATATTTTACTACATTCGTGGCGCGCCGACCGCTATTTCTCGATGGGAACATTATATACGTCTAAATCGCTATATATCCTAGCCTAAGGCAACCTAACATGTCGAGCGTAATATTTTACAACATTCCTGGCTCGTCGGCCCCTACTCCTCGGTGGGAACATTATATACGCCTATAACGCTATATATCCGAGCCTAAGGCAACCTAACACCTCGGATGTAATGTTTTACAACATTCCTGGCGTGTCGGCCCCTATTTCTCGGTGGGAACATTATATACGTCTTTAACGATATATATCCTAGCCTAAGGCAATCCTAACATCTCGGATGTAATATTTTACTACATTTCTGGCACGTCGGCCCCTACTTCTCGGGTGGAACATTATATACTTCTATAACGCTATATATCATAACCTAAGGCAACCTAACATCTCGGATGTAATATTTTACTACATTCCTGGCACGTCGGCCCCTACTTCTCGGTGGGAACATTATATACGTCTATAACGCTATATATCCTAGCCTAAGGCAAACTAACATGTCGAATGTAATATTTTACAACATTCCTGGCTCGTCGGTCCCTGCTTCTCGGTGGGAACATTATATACGTCTATAACGCTATATATCCTAGCCTAAGGCAACCTAACACCTCGGATGTAATGTTTTACAACATTCCTGGCGTGTCGGCCCCTATTTCTCGGTGGGAACATTATATACGTCTATATCGCTACATATCATAACGTAAGGCAACCTAACATGTCGAGCGTAATGTTTTACAACATTCCTGGATCGTCGGTCCCTACTTCTCAGTGGGAACATTATATACGTCTATAACGCTATATATCCTAGCCTAAGGCAACCTAACACCTCGGATGTAATGTTTTACAACATTCCTGGCGTGTCGGCCCCTATTTCTCGGTGGGAACATTATATACGTCTTTAACGATATATATCCTAGCCTAAGGCAATACTAACATGTCGAATGTATAATTTTACAACATTCCCGTCACTTCGGCCCCTAGTTCTCGGTGGGAACATTATATACGTCTATAACTTTATATATCTTAGCCTAAGGCAATGCTAACATCTCGGATGAAATATTTTACAACATTCCTGGCGCCCCGGCACCTATTTCTCGGTGGGAACATTATATACGTCTATAACTTTACATATCGTAGCCTAAGGCAACCTAACATCTCGGATGTAATATTTTACTACATTCCTTGCACGTCGGCCCCTACTTCTCGGTGGGAACATTATATACGTCTTTAACGCTATATATCCTAGCCTAAGGCAAACTAACATGTCGAATGTAATATTTTACAACATTCCCGTCACTTCGGCCCCTACTTCTCGGTGGGAACATTATATACGTCTATAACGCTATATATCTTAGCCTAAGGCAATCCTAACATCTCGGATGTAATATTTTACAACATTCCTGGCGTGCCGGCACCTATTTCTCGGTGGGAACATTATATACGTCTATAACTTTACATATCCTAGCCTAAGGCAACCTAACATCTCGGATGTAATATTTTACTACATTCCTGGCGCGCCGGCCCCCACTTCTCGGTGGGAATATTATATACGTCTATATCGCTATATATCATAGCCTAAGGCAACCTAACATGTCGAATTTAATATTTTACAGCATTCCTGGCGCGGCGGCCCCTACTTCTCGGTGGGAACATTATATACGTCTATAACGTGATATATCCTAGCCTAAGGCAATCCTAACATCTCGGATGTAATATTTTACTACATTCGTGGCGCGCCGACCGCTATTTCTCGATGGGAACATTATATACGTCTAAATCGCTATATATCCTAGCCTATGGCAACCTAACATGTCGAGCGTAATATTTTACAACATTCCTGGCTCGTCGGCCCCTACTCCTCGGTGGGAACATTATATACGCCTATAACGCTATATATCCGAGCCTAAGGCAACCTAACACCTCGGATGTAATGTTTTACAACATTCCTGGCGTGTCGGCCCCTATTTCTCGGTGGGAACATTATATACGTCTTTAACGATATATATCCTAGCCTAAGGCAATCCTAACATCTCGGATGTAATATTTTACTACATTTCTGGCACGTCGGCCCCTACTTCTCGGGTGGAACATTATATACTTCTATAACGCTATATATCATAACCTAAGGCAACCTAACATCTCGGATGTAATATTTTACTACATTCCTGGCACGTCGGCCCCTACTTCTCGGTGGGAACATTATATACGTCTATAACGCTATATGTCCTAGCCTAAGGCAACCTAACATCTCGGATGTAATATTTTACTACATTCCTGGCGCGCCGGCTCCCACTTCTCGGTGGGAATATTATATACGTCTATATCGCTATATATCCTAGCCTAGGGCAACCTAACATGTCGAGCGTAATATTTTACAACATTCCTGGCTCGTCGGCCCCTACTCCTCGGTGGGAACATTATATACGCCTATAACGCTATATATCCGTGCCTAAGGCAACCTAACACCTCGGATGTAATGTTTTACAACATTCCTGTCGTGTCGGCCCCTATTTCTCGGTGGGAACATTATATACGTCTTTAACGATATATATCCTAGCCTAAGGCAATTCTAACATGTCGAATGTAATATTTTACTACATTCCTGGCACGTCGGCCCCTACTTCTCGGGTGGAACATTATATACGTCTATAACGTTATATATCCTAGCCTAAGGCAACCTAACATCTCGGATGTAATATTTTACTACATTCCTGGCACGTCGGCCCCTACTTCTCGGTGGGAACATTATATACGTCTATAACGTTATATATCCTAGCCTAAGGTAATCCTAACATCTCGGATGTAATATTTTACAACATTCCTGGCGCGTCGGCACCTACTTCTCGGTGGGAACAGTATATAAGTCTATAACGTTATATATCCTAACCTAAGGCAACCTAACATCTCGGATGTAATATTTTACTACATTCCTGGCGCGCCGGCTCCCACTTCTCGGTGGGAATATTATATACGTCTATATCGCTATATATCATAGCCTAAGGCAACCTAACATGTCGAGCGTAATATTTTACAACATTCCTGGCTCGTCGGCCCCTACTTCTCGGTGGGAACATTATATACGTCTATAACGTTATATATCCTAACCTAAGGGAACCTAACATCTCGGAAGTAATATTTGATAACATTCCTGGCGTGTAGGCCCGTAGTTCTCGGTGGGAACATCATATACGTCTATAACGTTATATATCCTAGCCTAAGGCAATTCTAACGTGTCGAATGTAATATTTTACAGCATTCGTGGCTCGTCGGCCCCTACTTCTCGGTGGGAACATTATATACGTCTATAACGTTACTTATCCTAGCCTAAGGCAACCCAACATCTCGGATGTAATGTTTTACAACATTCCTGGCTCGTCGGCCCCTACTCCTCGGTGGGAACATTATATACGCCTATAACGCTATATATCCGAGCCTAAGGCAACCTAACACCTCGGATGTAATGTTTTACAACATTCCTGGCGCGCCGGCCCCTACTTCTCGGTGGGAACATTATATACGTCTATATCGCTATATATCATAACGTAAGGCAACCTAACATGTCGAGCGTAATGTTTTACAACATTCCTGGATCGTCGGTCCCTACTTCTCAGTGGGAACATTATATACGTCTATAACGCTATATATCCTAGCCTAAGGCAACCTAACACCTCGGAGGTAATGTTTTACAACATTCCTGGCGTGTCGGCCCCTATTTCTCGGTGGGAACATTATATACGTCTTTAACGATATATATCCTAGCCTAAGGCAATACTAACATGTCGAATGTATAATTTTACAACATTCCCGTCACTTCGGCCCCTAGTTCTCGGTGGGAACATTATATACGTCTATAACTTTATATATCTTAGCCTAAGGCAATGCTAACATCTCGGATGAAATATTTTACAACATTCCTGGCGCGCCGGCACCTATTTCTCGGTGGGAACATTATATACGTCTATAACTTTACATATCGTAGCCTAAGGCAACCTAACATCTCGGATGTAATATTTTACTACATTCCTGGCGCGCCGGCTCCCACTTCTCGGTGGGAATATTATATACGTCTATATCGCTATATATCATAGCCTAAGGCAACCTAACATGTCGAGCGTAATATTTTACAACATTCCTGGCTCGTCGGCCCCTACTTCTCGGTGGGAACATTATATACGTCTATAACGTTATATATCCTAACCTAAGGGAACCTAACATCTCGGAAGTAATATTTGATAATATTCCTGGCGTGTAGGCCCGTAGTTCTCGGTGGGAACATCATATACGTCTATAACGTTATATATCCTAGCCTAAGGCAATTCTAACGTGTCGAATGTAATATTTTACAGCATTCCTGGCGCGTCGGCCCCTACTTCTCGGGTGGAACATTATATACGTCTATAACGTTATATATCCTAACCTAAGGCAACCTAACATCTCGGATGTAATATTTTACTACATTCCTGGCACGTCGGCTCCTACTTCTCGGTGGGAACATTATATACGTCTATAACGTTATATATCCTAGCCTAAGGTAATCCTAACATCTCGGATGTAATATTTTACAACATTCCTGGCGCGTCGGCACCTACTTCTCGGTGGGAACAGTATATAAGTCTATAACGTTACTTATCCTAGCCTAAGGCAACCCAACATCTCGGATGTTATATTTTACTACATTTCTGGCGCGCCGGCCCCTACTTCTCGGTGGGAACATTATATACGTCTATATCGCTATATATCATAACGTAAGGCAACCTAACATGTCGAGCGTAATATTTTACAACATTCCTGGCTCGTCGGTCCCTACTTCTCGGTGGCAACATTATATACGTCTATAACCTTATATATCCTAGCCTAAGGCAACCTAACACCTCGGATGTAATGTTTTACAACATTCCTGGCGTGTCGGCCCCTATTTCTCGGTGGGAACATTGTATATGTCTATAACGATATATGTGATAGCCTGAGACAACCTAACATGTCGAATATAATATTTTACAATATTCCTGGCGCGTCGGCAACTACTTCTCGGTGGGAACTGTATATACGACTATAACGTTATATATCCTAACCTAAGACAACTTAACATGTCGAATGTAATATTTGATCACATTCCTGGCTCATTGGCCCCTACTTCTCGGTGGGAACATTATATACGTCTATAACGTTATATATCCAATCCTAAGGGAACCTAACATTTCGTATGTAATATTTTACAACATTCCTGGCGTGTCGGCCCCTATGTCTCGGTGGGAACATTATATACGTCTTTAACGCTATATATCCTATCCTAAGGCAACCTAACTTGTCGAGCGTAATATGTTACAACATTCGTTGCGCGTCGGCATCTACTTCTCGGTGGGAACATGACATACGTCTATAAAGTTATATATCCTAGCCTAAGGCAACCTAAAATACCGGATGTAATATTTTACCACATTCCTGGCGCGCTGGCCCCTACTTCTCGGTGGGAACATTATTTACGTCTATAACTTTACATATCCTAGCCTAAGGCAACCTAACATCTCGGATGTAATATTTTACTACATTTCTGGCGCGCCGGCCCCCATTTCTCGGTGGGAATATCATATACGTCTATATCGCTATATATCATAGCCTAAGACAACCTAACATGTCGAGCGTAATATTTTACAACATTCCTGGCTCGTAGGGCCCTACTTCTCGGTGGGAACATTATAGAGGTCTATAACGTTATATATCCTAACCTAAGGGAACCTAACATCTCGTAAGTAATATTTGATAACATTCCTGGCGTGTAGGTCCGTAGTTCTCGGTGGGAATATCATATACGTCTATAACGTTATATATCCTAGCCTAAGGCAATCCTAACATGTCGAACGGAATATTTTACAGCATTCCTGGCGCGTCGGCCCCTACTTCTCGGGTGGAACATTATATACGTCTATAACGTTATATATCCTAACCTAAGGCAACCTAACATCTCGGATGTAATATTTTACTACATTCCTGGTACGTCGGCCCCTACTTCTCGGTGGGAACATTATATACGTCTATAACGTTATATATCCTAGCCTAAGGTAATCCTAACATCTCGGATGTAATATTTTACAACATTCCTGGCGCGCCGGCTCCCACTTCTCGGTGGGAATATTATATACGTCTATATCGCTATATATCCTAGCCTAGGGCAACCTAACATGTCGAGCGTAATATTTTACAACATTCCTGGCTCGTCGGCCCCTACTCCTCGGTGGGAACATTATATACGCCTATAACGCTATATATCCGTGCCTAAGGCAACCTAACACCTCGGATGTAATGTTTTACAACATTCCTGTCGTGTCGGCCCCTATTTCTCGGTGGGAACATTATATACGTCTTTAACGATATATATCCTAGCCTAAGGCAATTCTAACATGTCGAATGTAATATTTTACTACATTCCTGGCACGTCGGCCCCTACTTCTCGGGTGGAACATTATATACGTCTATAACGTTATATATCCTAGCCTAAGGCAACCTAACATCTCGGATGTAATATTTTACTACATTCCTGGCACGTCGGCCCCTACTTCTCGGTGGGAACATTATATACGTCTATAACGTTATATATCCTAGCCTAAGGTAATCCTAACATCTCGGATGTAATATTTTACAACATTCCTGGCGCGTCGGCACCTACTTCTCGGTGGGAACAGTATATAAGTCTATAACGTTATATATCCTAACCTAAGGCAACCTAACATCTCGGATGTAATATTTTACTACATTCCTGGCGCGCCGGCTCCCACTTCTCGGTGGGAATATTATATACGTCTATATCGCTATATATCATAGCCTAAGGCAACCTAACATGTCGAGCGTAATATTTTACAACATTCCTGGCTCGTCGGCCCCTACTTCTCGGTGGGAACATTATATACGTCTATAACGTTATATATCCTAACCTAAGGGAACCTAACATCTCGGAAGTAATATTTGATAACATTCCTGGCGTGTAGGCCCGTAGTTCTCGGTGGGAACATCATATACGTCTATAACGTTATATATCCTAGCCTAAGGCAATTCTAACGTGTCGAATGTAATATTTTACAGCATTCGTGGCTCGTCGGCCCCTACTTCTCGGTGGGAACATTATATACGTCTATAACGTTACTTATCCTAGCCTAAGGCAACCCAACATCTCGGATGTAATGTTTTACAACATTCCTGGCTCGTCGGCCCCTACTCCTCGGTGGGAACATTATATACGCCTATAACGCTATATATCCGAGCCTAAGGCAACCTAACACCTCGGATGTAATGTTTTACAACATTCCGGGCGCGCCGGCCCCTACTTCTCGGTGGGAACATTATATACGTCTATATCGCTATATATCATAACGTAAGGCAACCTAACATGTCGAGCGTAATGTTTTACAACATTCCTGGATCGTCGGTCCCTACTTCTCAGTGGGAACATTATATACGTCTATAACGCTATATATCCTAGCCTAAGGCAACCTAACACATCGGAGGTAATGTTTTACAACATTCCTGGCGTGTCGGCCCCTATTTCTCGGTGGGAACATTATATACGTCTTTAACGATATATATCCTAGCCTAAGGCAATACTAACATGTCGAATGTATAATTTTACAACATTCCCGTCACTTCGGCCCCTAGTTCTCGGTGGGAACATTATATACGTCTATAACTTTATATATCTTAGCCTAAGGCAATGCTAACATCTCGGATGAAATATTTTACAACATTCCTGGCGCGCCGGCACCTATTTCTCGGTGGGAACATTATATACGTCTATAACTTTACATATCGTAGCCTAAGGCAACCTAACATCTCGGATGTAATATTTTACTACATTCCTGGCGCGCCGGCTCCCACTTCTCGGTGGGAATATTATATACGTCTATATCGCTATATATCATAGCCTAAGGCAACCTAACATGTCGAGCGTAATATTTTACAACATTCCTGGCTCGTCGGCCCCTACTTCTCGGTGGGAACATTATATACGTCTATAACGTTATATATCCTAACCTAAGGGAACCTAACATCTCGGAAGTAATATTTGATAATATTCCTGGCGTGTAGGCCCGTAGTTCTCGGTGGGAACATCATATACGTCTATAACGTTATATATCCTAGCCTAAGGCAATTCTAACGTGTCGAATGTAATATTTTACAGCATTCCTGGCGCGTCGGCCCCTACTTCTCGGGTGGAACATTATATACGTCTATAACGTTATATATCCTAACCTAAGGCAACCTAACATCTCGGATGTAATATTTTACTACATTCCTGGCACGTCGGCTCCTACTTCTCGGTGGGAACATTATATACGTCTATAACGTTATATATCCTAGCCTAAGGTAATCCTAACATCTCGGATGTAATATTTTACAACATTCCTGGCGCGTCGGCACCTACTTCTCGGTGGGAACAGTATATAAGTCTATAACGTTACTTATCCTAGCCTAAGGCAACCCAACATCTCGGATGTTATATTTTACTACATTTCTGGCGCGCCGGCCCCTACTTCTCGGTGGGAACATTATATACGTCTATATCGCTATATATCATAACGTAAGGCAACCTAACATGTCGAGCGTAATATTTTACAACATTCCTGGCTCGTCGGTCCCTACTTCTCGGTGGCAACATTATATACGTCTATAACGCTATATATCCTAGCCTAAGGCAACCTAACACCTCGGATGTAATGTTTTACAACATTCCTGGCGTGTCGGCCCCTATTTCTCGGTGGGAACATTGTATATGTCTATAACGATATATGTGATAGCCTGAGACAACCTAACATGTCGAATATAATATTTTACAATATTCCTGGCGCGTCGGCAACTACTTCTCGGTGGGAACTGTATATACGACTATAACGTTATATATCCTAACCTAAGACAACTTAACATGTCGAATGTAATATTTGATCACATTCCTGGCTCATTGGCCCCTACTTCTCGGTGGGAACATTATATACGTCTATAACGTTATATATCCAATCCTAAGGGAACCTAACATTTCGTATGTAATATTTTACAACATTCCTGGCGTGTCGGCCCCTATGTCTCGGTGGGAACATTATATACGTCTTTAACGCTATATATCCTATCCTAAGGCAACCTAACTTGTCGAGCGTAATATGTTACAACATTCGTTGCGCGTCGGCATCTACTTCTCGGTGGGAACATGACATACGTCTATAAAGTTATATATCCTAGCCTAAGGCAACCTAAAATACCGGATGTAATATTTTACCACATTCCTGGCGCGCTGGCCCCTACTTCTCGGTGGGAACATTATTTACGTCTATAACTTTACATATCCTAGCCTAAGGCAACCTAACATCTCGGATGTAATATTTTACTACATTTCTGGCGCGCCGGCCCCCATTTCTCGGTGGGAATATCATATACGTCTATATCGCTATATATCATAGCCTAAGACAACCTAACATGTCGAGCGTAATATTTTACAACATTCCTGGCTCGTCGGTCCCTACTTCTCGGTGGGAACATTATATACGTCTATAACGCCATATATCCTAACCTAAGGCAACCTAACATCTCGGATGTAATATTTTACTACATTCCCGTCACTTCGGCCCCTACTTCTCGGTGGGAACATTATATACGTCTATAACGTTATATATCCTAGTCTAAGGCAACCTAACATCTCGGATGTAATGTTTTACAACATTCCCCGCGTGTCGGCCCCTATTTCGCGGTGGGAACATTGTATATGTCTATAACGCTATATGTCCTAGCCTGAGACAACTTAACATGTCGAATATAATATTTTACAATATTCCTGGCGCGTCGGCAACTACTTCTCGGTGGGAACTGTATATACGACTATAACGTTATATATCCTAACCTAAGACAACTTAACATGTCGAATGTAATATTTTATCACATTCCTGGCTCGTTGGCCCCTACTTCTCGGTGGGAACATTATATACGTCTATAACGTTATATATCCAATCCTAAGGGAACCAAACATTTCGTATGTAATATTTTACAACATTCCTGGCGTGTCGGCCCCTATGTATCGGTGGGAACATTATATACGTCTTTAACGCTATATATCCTATGCTAAGGCAACCTAACTTGTCGAGCGTAATATTTTACAACATTCATGGCGCGTCGGCACCTACTTCTCGGTGGGAACATGATATACGTCTATAAAGTTATATATCCTAGCCCAAGGCAATCCTAACATCTCGGATGTAATATTTTACAGCATTCCTGGCGCGTCGGCCCCTACTTCTCGGGTGGAACATTATATACGTCGATAACGTTATATATCCTAACCTAAGGCAACCTAACATCTCGGATGTAATATTTTACTACATTCGTGGCACGTCGGCCCCTACTTCTGGGTGGGAACATTATATACGTCTATAACGTTATATATCCTAACCTGAGGCAACCTAACATCTCGGATGTAATATTTTACAACATTCCCGTCACTTCGGCCACTACTTCTCGGTGGGAACATTATATAAGTCTATAACGCTACATATCCTAGCCTAAGGCAAACTAACATGTCGAATGTAATATTTTACAACATTCCCGTCACTTCGGCACCTACTTCTCGGTGGGAACATTATATACGTCTATAACGTTATATATCCTAGCCTAAGGCAACCTAACATCTCGGATGTTATATTTTACTACATTCCCGGCGCGCCGGCCCCTACTTCTCGGTGGGAACATTATATACGTCTACAACGTTATATATCCTAGCCTAAGGTAATCCTAACATCTCGTATGTAATATTTGACAACATTCCTGGCGCGTCGGCACCTACTTCTCGGTGGGAACATTATATACGTCTATAACGTTATATATCCAAACCTAAGGGAACCTAACACCTCGGATGTAATATTTTACAACTTTCCTGGCGTGTCGGCCCCTATTTCCCGGTGGGAACATTATATACGTCTTTAACGCTATATATCCTAGCCTAAGGCAACCTAACTTGGCGAGCGTAATATTTTACAACATTCCTGGGGCGTCGGCCCCTATTTCTCGGTGGGAACATTATATACGTCTTTAACGCTATATATCCTAGCCTAAGGCAACCTAACTTGTCGAGCGTAATATTTTACAACATTCCTGGCGCGTCGGCACCTACTTCTCGGTGGGAACATGATATACGTCTATAAAGTTATATATCCTAGCCTAAGGCAACCCAACATACCGGATGTAATATTTTATCACATTCCTGGCGCGCTGGCCCCTACTTCTCAGTGGGAACATTATATACGTATATAACGCCATATATCCTAACTTAAGGCAACCAAAAATGTCGAGCGTAATATTTTACTACATTCCTGGCGTGTCGGCCCCTATTTCTCGGTGGGAATATTATATACGTCTTTAACGCTATATGCCCTAGCCTGAGACAACCTAACATGTCGAATGTAATATTTTACAATATTCCTGGCGCGTCGGCAACTACTTCTCGGTGGGAACAGTATATACGTCTATAACGTTATATATCCTAACCTAAGGCAACTTAACATGACGGATGTAATATTTTACAACATTCCTGGCGCGTCGGCACCTCCTTCTCGATGGGAACATTATGTACGTCTTTAACGCTATATATCCTAGCCTAAGGCAACCTAACTTGTCGAGCGTAATATTTTACAACATTCCTGGGGAGTCGGCCCCTATTTCTCGGTGGGAACATTATATACGTCTATAACGTTATATATCCTAACCTAAGGCAACCTAACATCTCGGATGTAATATTTTACAACATTCCCGTCACTTCGGCCACTACTTCTCGGTGGGAACATTATATACGTCTATGACGTTATATATCCTAGCCTAAGGCAATGCTAACATCTCGGATGTAATATTTTACAGCATTCCTGGCGCGTCGGCCCCTACTTCTCGGGTGGAACATTATATACGTCTATAACGTTATATATCCTAACCTAAGGCAACCTAACATCTCGGATGTAATATTTTACTACATTCGTGGCACGTCGGCCCCTACTTCTGGGTGGGAACATTATATACGTCTATAACGCTATATATCCTAGCCTAGGGCAAACTAACATATCGAATGTAAAATTTTACAACATTCCCGTCACTTCGGCCGCTACTTCTCGATGGGAACATTATATACGTCTATAACGTTATATATCCTAACCCAAGGCAACCCAACATCTCGGATGTAGTATTTTACTACATTCCTGGCACGTCGGCCACTACTTCTCGGTGGGAACATTATATAAGTCTATAACGCTATATATCCTAGCCTAAGGCAAACTAACATGTCGAATGTAATATTTTACAACATTCCCGTCACTTCGGCACCTACTTCTCGGTGGGAACATTATATACGTCTATAACGTTATATATCCTAGCCGAAGGCAACCTAACATCTCGGATGTAATATTTTACTACATTCGTGGCACGTCGGCCCCTACTTCTGGGTGGGAACATTATATACGTCTATAACGCTATATATCCTAGCCTAGGGCAAACTAACATATCGAATGTAAAATTTTACAACATTCCCGTCACTTCGGCCGCTACTTCTCGATGGGAACATTATATACGTCTATAACGTTATATATCCTAACCCAAGGCAACCCAACATCTCGGATGTAGTATTTTACTACATTCCTGGCACGTCGGCCACTACTTCTCGGTGGGAACATTATATAAGTCTATAACGCTATATATCCTAGCCTAAGGCAAACTAACATGTCGAATGTAATATTTTACAACATTCCAGTCACTTCGGCACCTACTTCTCGGTGGGAACATTATGTACGTCTATAACGTTATATATCCTAACCTAAGGGAACCTAACATCTCGGATGTAATATTTTACAACATTCCTGGCGTGTCGGCCCCTATTTCTCGGTGGGAACATTATATACGTCTTTAACGCTATATATCCTAGCCTAAGGCAACCTAACTTGTCGAGCGTAATATTTTACAACATTCCTGGCACATCGGCCCCTACATCTCGCTGGGAACATTATATACGTCTATAACGCTATATATCCTAGCCTAAGGCAAACTAACATATCGAATGTAATATTTTACAACATTCCCGTCACTTCGGCCCCTACATCTCGATGAGAACATTATATACGTCTATAACGTTATATATCCTAACCTAAGGCAACCTAACATCTCGGATGTAATATTTTACAACATTCTTGGCATGTCCGTCCCTACTTCTCGGTGGGAACATTGTATACGTCTATAACGATATATATCCTAGCCTAAGGCTACCTAACATCTCGGATGTAATATTTTACAACATTCCTGGAATGTAGGCCCGTACTTCTCGGTGAGAACATTGTATACGTCTATAAGGTTATATATCCTAGCCTTAGGCGACCTAATATATCGAATGTAATATTTTACATCATTCCTGGCGTGTCATCGTCTGCTTCTCAATGGGAACATTATATACATCTAGAACGTTGTATATCCTAAAATAACGCAACCTAACATCTGGGATGTAATATTTCTGGCGTGTCGTCGCCTACTTCTGGATGGGGACATTATATACGTCTATAACGTTATATATCCTAACCTAAGGGAACCTAACATCTCGGGTGTAATATTTGAAAACATTCCTGGCGTGTTAGCCCGTACTTCTCGGTGGGAACATCATATACGTCTATAGCGATATATATCCTAGCCTAAGGCAACCTAACATCTCGGATGTAATATTTTACAACGTTCCTGGCGCGTCGGCTCCTATTTTTCGGTGGGAACATTATATACGTCTATAACGTTATATATCCTAACCTAAGGGAACCTAACATCTCGGGTGTAATATCTTACAACATTCATGACACGTCGTCGCCTGCTTCTCGATGGGGACATTATATAAGTCTATAACGTTGTATATGCTAACCTAACTCAACCTAACATCTGAAATTTAATATTCCTGTCGTGTCGTCGCCTACTTCTGGATGGGGACATTGTATACGTCTATAACGTTATATATCCTAACCTAAGCAATCTAACATCTCGGATGTAATAGTTGACAACATTCCTGGCGTGTCCGCCCGTACTTCACGGTGGGAACATTATATACGTCTATAACGTTATATATCCTAGCCTAAGGCGACCTAACATGTCGAATGTAATATTTTACATCATTCCTGACGTGTCGGCCCGTAGTTCTCGGTGGTAACATTATATACGTCTATAACGTTATATATCCTAGCCTAAGGCAACCTAACATCTGGGATGTAATATTTGACAACATTCCTGGCATGTCGGTCCCTACATCTCGGTGGGATCATTCTATGCGTCTATAACGTTGTATATCTTAACCTAAGGCAACCTTACATCTCGGATGTAATATTTTACAACATTCCTGGCATTTCGGTCCCTACTTCTCTGTGGGAACATTGTATACGTCTATAACGTTATATATGCTAGCCTAAGGCAACCTAACATCTCGAATGTAATATTTTACAACATTCCTGGCATGTCGGTCCCTACTTCTCTGTGTGAACATTGTATACGTCTATAACGATATGTGTCCTAGCCTAACGCAACCTAACATCTGGGATGTAACATTTTACAACATTCCTTGCGTGTCGTCTCCTGCTTCTCGATGGAGAAATTATATACGTCTATAAGGTTGTATATCCTAACCTAACGCAAGCTAACATCTGGGATGTAATATTTTACAACATTCCTGGCGTGTCGTCGCCTGCTTCTCGATGGGGACATTATATACGTCTATAACGTTGTATATCCTAACCTAAAGCAACTTAACATCTGGGATGTAATATTGTACAAGATTCCTGGCATGTCGGTCCCCAAGTCTCGGTAGGAACATCATATACGTCTATAGCAATATATATCCTAACCTAAAGCAACCTAACATCTCGGATGTAATATTTTACAACATTCCTAGCTCGTCGGCCCCGATTTCTCGCTGGGAATATTATACAAGTCAATACCGTTATATATCCTAACCTAAGCAACCTATCATCTCTACCGTAATATTTTACAACATTCCTGGCGTGCAAGTACCTATTTCTCTGTGGTAACATTATATACGTCTATAACGTTATATATCCTAGCCTAAGGCAGCCTAACATCTCGGATGTAATATTTTATTACATTCCTGGCTCGTTGGCCCCTACTTCACGGTGGGAACATTATATACGTCTATAATGTTACATATCCTAGCCTAAGGCAACCTAACATGTCTAATGTAATATTTTACAACATTCCCGGCACTTCGGCCCCTACTTCTCGGTGGGAACGTTATATACGTCTATAACGCTACATATCCTAGCTTAAGGCAACATAACATGTCGAATGTAATATTTTACAACATTCCTGGCGCGTCGGCCTCTACCTCTCGGCGGGAACATTATATACGTGTATAACGTTATATATCCTAACCTAAGGGAACCTAACATCTCGGATGTAATATTTGACAACATTCTTGTCGTGTCGGTCCGTACTCCTCGGTGGGAATATCGTATACGTCTATAACGTTACATATCCTAGCCTAAGGCAATCCTAACACGTCGAATGTAATATTTTACAACATTCCTGGCGTGTCGGCCCCTATTTCTCGGTGGGAACATTATATACGTCTTTAACGCTATATATCCTAGCCTAAGGCAACCTAACATCTCGGACGTAATATTTCACAACATTCCCGTCACTTCGGCCCCTACTTGTCGGTGGGAACATTATATACGTCTATAACGTTATATGTCTTAGCCTAAGGCAATCCTAACATCTCGGATGTAATATTTTACAACATTCCTGGCGCGTCGGCATCTACTTCTCGGTGGGAACAGTATATAAGTCAATAATGTTATATATCCTAACCTAAGGCAACCTAACATCTCGGATGTAATATTTTACTACGTTCCTGGCACGTCGGCCACTACTTCTCGGTGGGAACATTATATAAGTCTATAACGCTATATATCCTAGCCTAAGGCAAACTAACATGTCGAATGTAATATTTTACGACATTCCCGTCACTTCGGCACCTACTTCTCGGTGGGAACATCATATACGTCTATAACGTTATATATCCTAGCCTAAGGTAATCCTAACATCTCGGATGTAATATTTTACAACATTCCTGGCGCGCCGGCATGTATTTCTCGGTGGGAACATTATATGCGTCTATAACCTTACATATCCTAGTCTAAGGCAACCTAACATCTCGGATGTAATATTTTACTGCATTCCTGGCGCGCCGGCCCCCACTTCTCGGTGGGAATATTATATGCGTCTATATCGCTATATATCATAGCCTAAGGCAACCTAACTTGCCGAGCGTAATATTCTACAACATTCCCAGGGCGTCGGCCCCTATTTCTCGGTGGGAACATTATATAAGTCAATAACGTTATATATCCTAACCTAAGGCAACCTAGCATCTCGGATGTAATATTTTACAACATTCCCGTCACTTCGGCCCCTACTTCTCGGTGGGAACATTATCTACGTCTATAACGTTATATATCTTAGCCTTAGGCAATCCTAACATCTCGGATGTAATATTTTGCAACATTCCTGGCGCGCCGGCACCTATTTCTCGGTGGGAACATTATATACGTCTATAACTAACATATCCTAGCATAAGGCAACCTAACATCTCGGATGTAATATTTTACTACATTCCTGGCACGTCGGCCACTACTTCTCGGTGGGAACATTATATACGTCTATAGCGTTATATATCCTAGCCTAAGGTAATCCTAACATCTCGTATGTAATATTTTAAAACATTCCTGGCGCGTCGGCACCTACTTCTCGGTGGGAACAGTATATAAGTCTATAACGTTATATATCCTAACCTAAGGCAACTTAAAATGTCGGATGTAATATTTTACAACATTCCTGGCGCGTCGGCACCTCCTTCTCGGTGGGAACATTATATACGTCTATAACGTTATCTATCCTAACCTAAGGAAACCTAACACCTCGAATGTAATGTTATACAACATTCCTGGCGTGCCGGTCCCTATTTCTCGGTGGGAACATTATATATGTCTATAACGCTATATGTCCTAGCATAAGGTAATCCTAACATCTCGGATGCAATATTTTACAACATTCCTGGAGCGTCGGCACCTACTTCTCGGTGGGAACAGTATATAAGTCTATAACGTTATATATCCTAACCTAAGGCAACCTAACATCTCGGATGTAATATTTTACTACATTCCTGGCTCGTCAGCACCTACTTCTCGGTGGGAACATTATATACGTCTATAGCGTTATATATCCTAGCCTATGGTAATCCTAACATCTCGGATGTAATATTTTAAAACATTCCTGGCGCGTCGGCACCTACTTCTCGGTGGGAACAGTATATAAGTCTATAACGTTATATATCCTAACCTAAGGCAACCTAACATCTCGGATGTAATATTTTACTACATTCCTGGCTCGTCAGCACCTACTTCTCGGTGGGAACATTATATACGTCTATAGCGTTATATATCCTAGCCTATGGTAATCCTAACATCTCGGATGTAATATTTTAAAACATTCCTGGCGCGTCGGCACCTACTTCTCGGTGGGAACATTATATACGTCTATATCGCTATATATCATAACGTAAGGCAACCTAACATGTCGAGCGTAATATTTTACAAGATTCCTGACTCGTCGGTCCCTACTTCTCGGTGGGAACATTATATACGTCTATAACGCTATATATCCTAGCCTAAGGCAACATAACACCTCGGATGTAATGTTTTACTGCATTCCTGGCTCGTCAGCCCCTACTTCTCGGTGGGAACATTATATACGTCTATAACGTTATATATTCTAACCTAAGGGAACCTAACATCTCGGAAGTAATATTTGATAACATTCGTGGCGTGTAGCCCCGTAGTTCTCGGTGGGAATATCATATACGTCTATAACGTTATATATCCTAGCCTAAGGCAATCCTAACATGTCGAATGTAATATTTTACAGCATTCGTGGCGCGTCGGCCCCTACTTCTCGGGTGGAACATTATATACGTCTATAACGTTATATATCCTAAACTAAGGCAACCTAACATCTCGGATGTAATATTTTTCTACATTCCTGGCACGTCGGCCCCTACTTCTCGGTGGGAACATTATATACGTCTATAACGTTATATATCCTAGCCTAAGGTAATCCTAACATCTCGGATGTAATGTTTTACAACATTCCTGGCGCGTCGGCACCTACTTCTCGGTGGGAACAGTATATAAGTCTATAACGTTATATATCCTAACCTAAGGCAACCTAACATCTCGGATGTAATATTTTACTACATTCCTGGCTCGTCGGCCCCTACTTCTCGGTGGGAACATTATATACGTCTATAACGTTACTTATCCTAGCCTAAGGCAACCCAACATCTCGGATGTTATATTTTCTACATTCCTGGCGCGCCGGCCCCTACTTCTCGGTGGGAACATTATATACGTCTATATCGCTGTATATCATAACGTAAGGCAACCTAACATGTCGAGCGTAATATTTTACAACATTCCTGGCTCGTCGGTCCCTACTTCTCGGTGGGAACATTATATACGCCTATAACGTTATATATTCTAGTCTAAGGCAACCTAACATCTCGGATGTAATATTTTACTACATTCGTGGCGCACCGGCCCCTACTTCTCGGTGGGAACATTATATACGTCTATAACGTTATATATCCTAGCCTAAGGCAATCCTAACATCTCGGATGTAAGATTTTACAACATTCCTGGCGCGTCGGCACCTACTTCTCGGTGGGAACATTATATACGTCTATAACGTTATATATCCTAACCTAAGGGAACCTAACACCTCGGATGTAATGTTTTACAACATTCCTGGCGTGTCGGCCCCTATTTCTCGGTGGGAATATTATATACGTCTTTAACGCTATATCTCCTAGCCTGAGACAAACTAACATGTCGCATGTAATATTTTACAATAATCCTGGCGCGTCGGCAACTACTTCTCGGTGGGAACAGTATATACGTCTATAACGCTATATATCCTAACCTAAGGCAACTTAACATGTCGGATGTAATATTTTACAACATTCCTTGCGCGTCGGCACCTCCTTCTCGGTGGGAACATTATATACGTCTATAACGTTATCTATCCTAACCTAAGGAAACCTAACACCTCGAATGTAATGTTATACAACATTCCTGGCGTGCCGGTCCCTATTTCTCGGTGGGAACATTATATATGTCTATAACGCTATATGTCCTAGCATAAGGTAATCCTAACATCTCGGATGTAATATTTTACAACATTCCTGGCACGTCGGCACCTACTTCTCGGTGGGAACAGTATATAAGTCTATAACGTTATATATCCTAACCTAAGGCAACCTAACATCTCGGATGTAATATTTTACTACATTCCTGGCTCGTCAGCCCCTACTTCTCGGTGGGAACATTATATACGTCTATAGCGTTATATATCCTAGCCTAAGGTAATCCTAACATCTCGGATGTAATATTTTAAAACATTCCTGGCGCGTCGGCACCTACTTCTCGGTGGGAACATTATATACGTCTATATCGCTATATATCATAACGTAAGGCAACCTAACATGTCGAGCATAATATTTTACAAGATTCCTGACTCGTCGGTCCCTACTTCTCGGTGGGAACATTATATACGTCTATAATGCTATATATCCTCGCCTAAGGCAACCTAACACCTCGGATGTAATGTTTTACAACATTCCTGGCGTGTCGGCCCCTATTTCTCGGTGGGAACATTATATACGTCTTTAACGATATATATCCTACCCTAAGGCAATCCTAACATGTCGAATGTATAATTTTACAACATTCCCGTCACTTCGGCCCCTACTTCTCGGTGGGAACATTATATACATCTATAACGTTATATATCCTAGTCTAAGGCAACCTAACATCTCGGATGTAATATTTTACTACATTCGTGGCGCACCGGCCCCTACTTCTCGGTGGGTACATTATATACGTCTATAACGTTATATATCCTAGCCTAAGGCAAACCTAACATCTCGGATGTAATATTTTACAACATTCCTGGCGCGTCGGCACCTACATCTCGGTGGGAACATTATATACGTCTATAACGTTATATATCCTAACCTAAGGGAACCTAACACCTCGGATGTAATGTTTTACAATATTCCTGGCGTGTCGGCCCCTATTTCTCGGTAGGAATATTATATACGTCTTTAACGCTATATCTCCTAGCCTGAGACAACCTAACATGTCGAATGTAATATTTTACAATATTCCTGGCGCGTCGGCAATTACTTCTCGGTGGGAACAGTATATACGTCTATGACGTTATATATCCTAACCTAAGGCAACTTAACATGTCGGATGTAATATTTTACAACATTCCTGGCGCGTCGGCACCTCCTTCTCGGTGGGAACATTATGAGCGTCTACAACGTTATATATCCTAACATAAGGGAACCTAACACTTCGGATGTAATATTTTACAACATTCCCAGGGCGTCGGCCCCTAATTCTCGGTGGGAACATTATATACGTCTATAGCATTATATACCCTAGTCTAAGGCAACCTAACATCTCGGATGTAATATTTTACTACATTCCTGGCGCGCCGGCCCCCACTTCTCGGTGGGAATATTATATACGTCTATATCCCTATATATCATAGTCTAAGGCAACCTAACATGTCGAGCGTAATATTTCACAACATTCCTGGCTCGTCGGCCCCTACTTCACGGTGGGAACATTATATACGTCTATAACGTTATATATCCTAACCTAAGGGAACCTAACATCTCGGAAGTAATATTTGATAACATTCCTGGCGTGTAGGCCACTACTTCTCGGTGGGAACATTATATAAGTCTATAACGCTATATATCCTAGCCTAAGGCAAACTAACATGTCGAATGTAATATTTTATAACTTTCCCGTCACTTCGGCACCTACTTCTCGGTGGGAACATTATATACGTTTATAACGTTATATATCCTAGCCTAAGGCAACCTAACATCTCGGATGTTATATTTTACTACATTCCCGGCGCGCCGGCCCCTACTTCTCGGTGGGAACATTATATACGTCTATAACGTTATATATCTTAGCCTAAGGCAATCCTAACATCTCGGATGTAATATTTTGCAACATTCGTGGCGCGCCGGCACCTATTTCTCGGTGGGAACATTATATACGTCTATAACGTTATATATCCTAACCTAAGGGAACCTAACACCTCGGATGTAATGTTTTACAATATTCCTGGCGTGTCGGCCCCTATTTCTCGGTAGGAATATTATATACGTCTTTAACGCTATATCTCCTAGCCTGAGACAACCTAGCATGTCGAATGTAATATTTTACAATATTCCTGGCGCGTCGGCAACTACTTCTCGGTGGGAACAGTATATACGTCTATGACGTTATATATCCTAACCTAAGGCAACTTAACATGTCGGATGTAATATTTTACAACATTCCTGGCGCGTCGGCACCTCCTTCTCAGTGGGAACATTATGAGCGTCTATAACGTTATATATCCTAACGTAAGGGAACCTAACACTTCGGATGTAATGTTTTACAACATTCCTGGCGTGTCGGCCCCTATTTCTCGGTGGGAACATTATATATGTCTATAACGCTATATGTCCGAGCCTGAGGCAACCTAACATGTCGAATATAATATTTTACAATATTCCTGGCGCGTCGGCAACTACTTCTCGGTGGGAACATTATATACGTCTATAACGCCATATATACTAACCTAAGGGAACCTAACATCTCGGATGTAATATTTTACTACATTCCTGGCACGTCGGCCCCTACTTCTCGGTGGGAACATTATATACGTCTATAACGCTATATATCCTAGCCTAAGGGAACCTAACATCTCGGAAGTAATATTTGATAACATTCCTGGCGTGTATGCCCGTAGTTCTCGGTGGGAATATCATATACGTCTATAACGTTATATATCCTAGCCTAAGGCAATCCTAACATGTCGAATGTAATATTTTACAGCATTCCTGGCGCGTCGGCCCCTACTTCTCGGGTGGAACATTATATACGTCTATAACGTTATCTATCCTAACCTAAGGAAACCTAACACCTCGAATGTAATGTTATACAACATTCCTGGCGTGTCGGTCCCTATTTCTCGGTGGGAACATTATATATGTCTATAACGCTATATGTCCTAGCATAAGGTAATCCTAACATCTCGGATGTAATATTTTAAAACATTCCTGGCGCGTCGGCACCTACTTCTCGGTGGGAACATTATATACGTCTATATCGCTATATATCATAACGTAAGGCAACCTAACATGTCGAGCGTAATATTTTACAAGATTCCTGACTCGTCGGTCCCTACTTCTCGGTGGGAACATTATATACGTCTATAACGCTACATATCCTAGCCTAAGGCAACCTAACATCTCGGATGTAATATTTTACTACATTCGTGTCGCACCGGCCCCTACCTCTCGGTGGGAACATTACATAAGTCTATAACGTTATATATCCTAACCTAAGGCAACTTAACATGTCGGATGTAATATTTTACAACATTCCTGGCGCGTCGGCACCTCCTTCTCGGTGGGAACATTATGTACGTCTATAACGTTATATATCCTAACCTAAGGAAACCTAACATCTCGGATGTAATATTTTACTACATTCCTGGCACGTCGGCCCCTACTTCTCGGTGGGAACATTATATACGTCTATAACGCTATATATCCTAGCCTAAGGCAAACTAACATGTCGAATGTAATATTTTACAACATTCCCATCACTTGGGCCCCTACTTCTAGGTGGGAACATTATATACGCCTATAACGTTATATATTCTAGTCTAAGGCAACCTAACATCTCGGATGTAATATTTTACTACATTCGTGGCGCACCGGCCCCTACTTCTCGGTGGGAACATTATATACGTCTATAACGTTACATATCCTAGCCTAAGGCAATCCTAACATCTCGGAAGTAATATTTTACAACATTCCTGGCGCGTCGGCACCTACTTCTCGGTGGGAACATTATATACGTCTATAGCGTTATATATCCTAGCCTAAGGTAATCCTAACATCTCGTATGTAATATTTTAAAACATTCCTGGCGCGTCGGACCTACTTCTCGGTGGGAACAGTATATAAGTCTATAACGTTATATATCCTAACCTAAGGCAACTTAAAATGTCGGATGTAATATTTTACAACATTCCTGGCGCGTCGGCACCTCCTTCTCGGTGGGAACATTATATACGTCTATAACGTTATCTATCCTAACCTAAGGAAACCTAACACCTCGAATGTAATGTTATACAACATTCCTGGCGTGCCGGTCCCTATTTCTCGGTGGGAACATTATATATGTCTATAACGCTATATGTCCTAGCATAAGGTAATCCTAACATCTCGGATGTAATATTTTACAACATTCCTGGCACGTCGGCACCTACTTCTCGGTGGGAACAGTATATAAGTCTATAACGTTATATATCCTAACCTAAGGCAACCTAACATCTCGGATGTAATATTTTACTACATTCCTGGCTCGTCAGCCCCTACTTCTCGGTGGGAACATTATATACGTCTATAGCGTTATATATCCTAGCCTAAGGTAATCCTAACATCTCGGATGTAATATTTTAAAACATTCCTGGCGCGTCGGCACCTACTTCTCGGTGGGAACATTATATACGTCTATATCGCTATATATCATAACGTAAGGCAACCTAACATGTCGAGCGTAATATTTTACAAGATTCCTGACTCGTCGGTCCCTACTTCTCGGTGGGAACATTATATACGTCTATAACGCTATATATCCTAGCCTAAGGCAACCTAACACCTCGGATGTAATGTTTTACAACATTCCTGGCGTGTCGGCCCCTATTTCTCGGTGGGAACATTATATACGTCTTTAACGATATATATCCTACCCTAAGGCAATCCTAACATGTCGAATGTATAATTTTACAACATTCCCGTCACTTCGGCCCCTACTTCTCGGTGGGAACATTATATACATCTATAACGTTATATATCCTAGTCTAAGGCAACCTAACATCTCGGATGTAATATTTTACTACATTCGTGGCGCACCGGCCCCTACTTCTCGGTGGGTACATTATATACGTCTATAACGTTATATATCCTAGCCTAAGGCAATCCTAACATCTCGGATGTAATATTTTACAACATTCCTGGCGCGTCGGCACCTACATCTCGGTGGGAACATTATATACGTCTATAACGTTATATATCCTAGCCTAAGGCAAACCTAACATCTCGGATGTAATATTTTACAACATTCCTGGCGCGTCGGCACCTACATCTCGGTGGGAACATTATATACGTCTATAACGTTATATATCCTAACCTAAGGGAACCTAACACCTCGGATGTAATGTTTTACAATATTCCTGGCGTGTCGGCCCCTATTTCTCGGTAGGAATATTATATACGTCTTTAACGCTATATCTCCTAGCCTGAGACAACCTAACATGTCGAATGTAATATTTTACAATATTCCTGGCGCGTCGGCAATTACTTCTCGGTGGGAACAGTATATACGTCTATGACGTTATATATCCTAACCTAAGGCAACTTAACATGTCGGATGTAATATTTTACAACATTCCTGGCGCGTCGGCACCTCCTTCTCGGTGGGAACATTATGAGCGTCTACAACGTTATATATCCTAACATAAGGGAACCTAACACTTCGGATGTAATATTTTACAACATTCCCAGGGCGTCGGCCCCTAATTCTCGGTGGGAACATTATATACGTCTATAGCATTATATACCCTAGTCTAAGGCAACCTAACATCTCGGATGTAATATTTTACTACATTCCTGGCGCGCCGGCCCCCACTTCTCGGTGGGAATATTATATACGTCTATATCCCTATATATCATAGTCTAAGGCAACCTAACATGTCGAGCGTAATATTTCACAACATTCCTGGCTCGTCGGCCCCTACTTCACGGTGGGAACATTATATACGTCTATAACGTTATATATCCTAACCTAAGGGAACCTAACATCTCGGAAGTAATATTTGATAACATTCCTGGCGTGTAGGCCACTACTTCTCGGTGGGAACATTATATAAGTCTATAACGCTATATATCCTAGCCTAAGGCAAACTAACATGTCGAATGTAATATTTTATAACTTTCCCGTCACTTCGGCACCTACTTCTCGGTGGGAACATTATATACGTTTATAACGTTATATATCCTAGCCTAAGGCAACCTAACATCTCGGATGTTATATTTTACTACATTCCCGGCGCGCCGGCCCCTACTTCTCGGTGGGAACATTATATACGTCTATAACGTTATATATCTTAGCCTAAGGCAATCCTAACATCTCGGATGTAATATTTTGCAACATTCGTGGCGCGCCGGCACCTATTTCTCGGTGGGAACATTATATACGTCTATAACTTTACATATCCTATCCTAAGGCAACCTAACATCTCGGATGTAATATTTTACTACATTCCTGGCGCGCCGGACCCCACTTCTCGGTGGGAATATTATATACGTCTATATCGCTATATATCATAACCTAAGGCAACCTAACTTGCCGAGCGTAATATTTTACAACATTCCCAGGGCGTCGGCCCCTATTTCTCGGTGGGAACATTATATAAGTCAATAACGTTATATATCCTAGCCTAAGGTAATCCTAACATCTCGGATGTAATATTTTACAACATTCCTGACGTGTAGGCCACTACTTCTCGGTGGGAACATTATATAAGTCTATAACGCTATATATCCTAGCCTAAGGCAAACTAACACGTCGAATGTAATATTTTATAACATTCCCGTCACTTCGGCACCTACTTCTCGGTGGGAACATTATATACGTTTATAACGTTATATATCTTAGCCTAAGGCAATCCTAACATCTCGGATGTAATATTTTGCAACATTCCTGGCGCGCCGGCACCTATTTCTCGGTGGGAACATTATATACGTCTATAGCTTAACATATCCTAGCATAAGGCAACCTAACATCTCGGATGTAATATTTTACTACATTCCTGGCGCGCCGGCCCCCACTTCTCGGTGGGAATATTATATACGTCTATATCGCTATATATCATAGTCTAAGGCAACCTAACATGTCGAGCGTAATATTTCACAACATTCCTGGCTCGTCGGCCCCTACTTCACGGTGGGCACATAATATACGTCTATAACGCTATATATCCTAACCTAAGGCAACCTAACATCTCGGAAGTAATATTTGATAACATTCCTGGAGTGTAGGCCACTACTTCTCGGTGGGAACATTATATAAGTCTATAACATAAGGCAAACTAACATGTCGAATGTAATATTTTATAACATTCCCGTCACTTCGGCACCTACTTCTCGGTGGGAACATTATATACGTTTATAACGTTATATATCCTAGTCTAAGGCAACCTAACATCTCGGATGTTATATTTTACTACATTCCCGGCGCGCCGGCCCCTACTTCTCGGTGGAAACATTATATACGTCTATAGCGTTATATATCTTAGCCTAAGGCAATCCTAACATCTCGGATGTAATATTTTGCAACATTCACAGGGCGTCGGCCCCTATTTCTCGGTGGGAACATTATATAAGTCAATAACGTTATATATCCTAGCCTAAGGTAATCCTAACATCTCGGATGTAATATTTTACAACATTCCTGACGTGTAGGCCACTACTTCTCGGTGGGAACATTATATAAGTCTATAACGCTATATATCCTAGCCTAAGGCAAACTAACACGTCGAATGTAATATTTTATAACATTCCCGTCACTTCGGCACCTACTTCTCGGTGGGAACATTATATACGTTTATAACGTTATATATCTTAGCCTAAGGCAATCCTAACATCTCGGATGTAATATTTTGCAACATTCCTGGCGCGCCGGCACCTATTTCTCGGTGGGAACATTATATACGTCTATAGCTTAACATATCCTAGCATAAGGCAACCTAACATCTCGGATGTAATATTTTACTACATTCCTGGCGCGCCGGCCCCCACTTCTCGGTGGGAATATTATATACGTCTATATCGCTATATATCATAGTCTAAGGCAACCTAACATGTCGAGCGTAATATTTCACAACATTCCTGGCTCGTCGGCCCCTACTTCACGGTGGGCACATAATATACGTCTATAACGCTATATATCCTAACCTAAGGCAACCTAACATCTCGGAAGTAATATTTGATAACATTCCTGGAGTGTAGGCCACTACTTCTCGGTGGGAACATTATATAAGTCTATAACATAAGGCAAACTAACATGTCGAATGTAATATTTTATAACATTCCCGTCACTTCGGCACCTACTTCTCGGTGGGAACATTATATACGTTTATAACGTTATATATCCTAGTCTAAGGCAACCTAACATCTCGGATGTTATATTTTACTACATTCCCGGCGCGCCGGCCCCTACTTCTCGGTGGAAACATTGTATACGTCTATAGCGTTATATATCTTAGCCTAAGGCAATCCTAACATCTCGGATGTAATATTTTGCAACATTCACAGGGCGTCGGCCCCTATTTCTCGGTGGGAACATTATATAAGTCAATAACGTTATATATCCTAGCCTAAGGTAAGCCTAACATCTCGGATGTAATATTTTACAACATTCCCGTCACTTCGGCCCCTATTTCTCGGTGGGAACATTATATACGTCTATAACTTTACATATCCTAGCCTAAGGCAACCTAACATCTCGGATGTAATGTTTTACTACATTCCTGGCGCGCCGGCCCCCACTTCTCGGTGGGAATATTATATACGTCTATATCGCTATATATCATAGCCTAAGGCAACCTAACATGTCGAATGTAATATTTTACAACATTCCCGTCACTTCGGCCCCTACTTCTCGGTGGGAACATTATATACGTCTATAACATTATATACCCTAGTCTAAGGCAACCTAACATCTCGGATGTAATATTTTACTACATTCGTGGCGCACCGACACCTACTTCTCGGTGGGAACATTATATACGTCTATAACGTTATATATCCTAGCCTAAGGCAATCCTAACATCTCGGTTGTAATAATTTACAACATTCCTGGCGCGTCGGCATCTACTTCTCGGTGGGAACAGTATATAAGTCAATAATGTTATATATCCTAACCTAAGGCAACCTAACATCTCGGATGTAATATTTTACTACGTTCCTGGCACGTCGGCCACTACATCTCGGTGGGAACATTATATAAGTCTATAACGCTATATATCCTAGCCTAAGGCAAACTAACATCTCGGATGTTATATTTTACTACATTCCCGGCGCGCCGGCCCCTACTTCTCGGTGAGAATATTATATACGTCTATATCGCTATATATCATAGCCTAAGGCAACCTAACTTGCCGAGCGTAATATTTTACAACATTCCCAGGGCGTCGGCCCCTATTTCTCGGTGGGAACATTATATAAGTCAATAACGTTATATATCCTAACCTAAGGCAACCTAACACCTCGGATGTAATATTTTACTCCATTCCTGGCGCGCCGGCCCCCACTTCTCGGTGGGAATATTATATACGTCTATATCGCTATATATCATAGTCTAAGGCAACCTAACATGTCGAGCGTAATATTTTTCAACATTCCTGGCTCGTCGGCCCCTACTTCTCGGTGGCAACATTATATACGTCTATAACGTTATATATCCTAACCTAAGGGAACCTAACATCTCGGAAGTAATATTTGATAACGTTCCTCGCGTATAGGCCCGTAGTTCTCGGTGGGAATATCATATACGTCTATAACGTTATATATCCTAGCCAAAGGCAATCCTAACATGTCGAATGTAATATTTTACAGCATTCCTGGCGCGTCGGCCCCTACTTCTCGGGTGGAACATTATATATGTCTATAACGTTATATATCCTAACCTAAGGCAACCTAACATCTCGTATGTAATATTTTACTACATTCCTGGCACGTCGGCCCCTACATCTCGGTGGGAACATTATATACGTATATAACGCTATATATCCTAGCCTAAGGAAAACTAACATGTCGAATGTAATATTTTACAACATTCCCGTCACTTCCGCACCTACTTCTCGGTGGGAACATTATATACGTCTATAGCGTTATATATCCTAGTCTAAGGCAACCTAACATCTCGGATGTTATACTTTACTACATTCCCGGCGCGCCGGCCCCCACTTCTCGGTGGGAATATTATATACGTCTATATCGCTATATATCATAGTCTAAGGCAACCTAACATGTCGAGCGTAATATTTCACAACATTCCTGGCTCGTCGGCCCCTCCTTCACGGTGGGAACATTATATACGTCTATAACGTTATATATCCTAACCTAAGGGAACCTAACATCTCGGAAGTAATATTTGATAACATTCCTGGCGTGTAGGCCACTACATCTCGGTGGGAACATTATATAACTCTATAACGCTATATATCCTAGCCTAAGGCAAACTAACATGTCGAATGTAATATTTTATAACATTACCGTCACTTCGGCACCTACTTCTCGGTGGGAACATTATATACGTTTATAACGTTATATATCCTAGCCTAAGGCAACATAACATCTCGGATGTTATATTTTACTACATTCCCGGCGCGCCGGCCCCTACTTCTCGGTGGGAATATTATATACGTCTATAACATTATATATCTTAGCCTAAGGCAATCCTAACATCTCGGATGTAATATTTTGCAACATTCGTGGCACGCCGGCACCTATTTCTCGGTGGGAACATTATATACGTCTATAACTTTACATATCCTATCCTAAGGCAACCTAACATCTCGGATGTAATATTTTACTACATTCCTGGCGCGCCGGCCCCCACTTCTCGGTGGGAATATTATATACGTCTATATCGCTATATATCATAGTCTAAGGCAACCTAACATGTCGAGCGTAATATTTCACAACATTCCTGGCTCGTCGGCCCCTACTTCACGGTGGGAACATAATATACGTCTATAACGCTATATATCCTAACCTAAGGGAACCTAACATCTCGGAAGTAATATTTGATAACATTCCTGACGTGTAGGCCACTACTTCTCGGTGGGAACATTATATAAGTCTATAACGCTATATATCCTAGCCTAAGGCAAACTAACACGTCGAATGTAATATTTTATAACATTCCCGTCACTTCGGCACCTACTTCTCGGTGGGAACATTATATACGTTTATAACGTTATATATCTTAGCCTAAGGCAATCCTAACATCTCGGATGTAATATTTTGCAACATTCCTGGCGCGCCGGCACCTATTTCTCGGTGGGAACATTATATACGTCTATAGCTTAACATATCCTAGCATAAGGCAACCTAACATCTCGGATGTAATATTTTACTACATTCCTGGCGCGCCGGCCCCCACTTCTCGGTGGGAATATTATATACGTCTATATCGCTATATATCATAGTCTAAGGCAACCTAACATGTCGAGCGTAATATTTCACAACATTCCTGGCTCGTCGGCCCCTACTTCACGGTGGGAACATAATATACGTCTATAACGCTATATATCCTAACCTAAGGCAACCTAACATCTCGGAAGTAATATTTGATAACATTCCTGGAGTGTAGGCCACTACTTCTCGGTGGGAACATTATATAAGTCTATAACATAAGGCAAACTAACATGTCGAATGTAATATTTTATAACATTCCCGTCACTTCGGCACCTACTTCTCGGTGGGAACATTATATACGTCTATATCGCTATATATCATAACGTAAGGCAACCTAACATGTCGAGCGTAATATTTTACAAGATTCCTGACTCGTCGGTCCCTACTTCTCGGTGGGAACATTATATACGTCTATAACGTTATATATCTTAGCCTAAGGCAATCCTAACATCTCGGATGTAATATTTTGCAACATTCGTGGCGCGCCGGCACCTATTTCTCGGTGGGAACATTATATACGTCTATAACTTTACATATCCTATCCTAAGGCAACCTAACATCTCGGATGTAATATTTTACTACATTCCTGGCGCGCCGGACCCCACTTCTCGGTGGGAATATTATATACGTCTATATCGCTATATATCATAACCTAAGGCAACCTAACTTGCCGAGCGTAATATTTTACAACATTCCCAGGGCGTCGGCCCCTATTTCTCGGTGGGAACATTATATAAGTCAATAACGTTATATATCCTAGCCTAAGGTAATCCTAACATCTCGGATGTAATATTTTACAACATTCCTGCCGCGGCGGCACCTACTTCTCGGTGGGAACAGTATATAAGTCTATAACGTTATATATCCTATCCTAAGGCAACCTAACATCTCGGATGTAATATTTTACTACATTCCTGGCACGTCGGCCCCTACTTCTCGGTGGGAACATTATATACGTCTATAACGCTATATTTCCTAGCCTAAGGCAACCTAACATGTCGAATGTAATATTTTACAACATTCCCGTCACTTCGGCCCCTACTTCTCGGTGGGAACATTATATACGTCTATAACATTATATACCCTAGTCTAAGGCAACCTAACATCTCGGATGTAATATTTTACTACATTCGTGGCGCACCGACACCTACTTCTCGGTGGGAACATTATATACGTCTATAACGTTATATATCCTAGCCTAAGGCAATCCTAACATCTCGGTTGTAATAATTTACAACATTCCTGGCGCGTCGGCATCTACTTCTCGGTGGGAACAGTATATAAGTCAATAATGTTATATATCCTAACCTAAGGCAACCTAACATCTCGGATGTAATATTTTACTACATTCCTGGCTCGTCAGCCCCTACTTCTCGGTGGGAACATTATATACGTCTATAGCGTTATATATCCTAGCAGAAGGTAATCCTAACATCTCGCATGTAATATTTTAAAACATTGCTGGCGCGTCGGCACCTACTTCTCGGTGGGAACAGTATATAAGTCTATAACGTTATATATCCTAACCTAAGGCAACTTAAAATGTCGGATGTAATATTTTACAACATTCCTTGCGCGTCGGCACCTCCTTCTCGGTGGGAACATTATATACGTCTATAACGTTATCTATCCTAACCTAAGGAAACCTAACACCTCGAATGTAATGTTATACAACATTCCTGGCGTGCCGGTCCCTATTTCTCGGTGGGAACATTATATATGTCTATAACGCTATATGTCCTAGCATAAGGTAATCCTAACATCTCGGATGTAATATTTTACAACATTCCTGGCACGTCGGCACCTACTTCTCGGTGGGAACAGTATATAAGTCTATAACGTTATATATCCTAACCTAAGGCAACCTAACATCTCGGATGTAATATTTTACTACATTCCTGGCTCGTCAGCCCCTACTTCTCGGTGGGAACATTATATACGTCTATAGCGTTATATATCCTAGCCTAAGGTAATCCTAACATCTCGGATGTAATATTTTAAAACATTCCTGGCGCGTCGGCACCTACTTCTCGGTGGGAACATTATATACGTCTATATCGCTATATATCATAACGTAAGGCAACCTAACATGTCGAGCATAATATTTTACAAGATTCCTGACTCGTCGGTCCCTACTTCTCGGTGGGAACATTATATACGTCTATAATGCTATATATCCTAGCCTAAGGCAACCTAACACCTCGGATGTAATGTTTTACAACATTCCTGGCGTGTCGGCCCCTATTTCTCGGTGGGAACATTATATACGTCTTTAACGATATATATCCTACCGTAAGGCAATCCTAACATGTCGAATGTATAATTTTACAACATTCCCGTCACTTCGGCCCCTACTTCTCGGTGGGAACATTATATACATCTATAACGTTATATATCCTAGTCTAAGGCAACCTAACATCTCGGATGTAATATTTTACTACATTCGTGGCGCACCGGCCCCTACTTCTCGGTGGGTACATTATATACGTCTATAACGTTATATATCCTAGCCTAAGGCAATCCTAACATCTCGGATGTAATATTTTACAACATTCCTGGCGCGTCGGCACCTACATCTCGGTGGGAACATTATATACGTCTATAACTTTATATATCCTAACCTAAGGGAACCTAACACCTCGGATGTAATGTTTTACAATATTCCTGGCGTGTCGGCCCCTATTTCTCGGTAGGAATATTATATACGTCTTTAACGCTATATCTCCTAGCCTGAGACAACCTAGCATGTCGAATGTAATA
This sequence comes from Xylocopa violacea, assembly GCA_963969225.1. NCBI lineage: Eukaryota > Metazoa > Arthropoda > Insecta > Hymenoptera > Apidae > Xylocopa > Xylocopa violacea. Next base: position 970,320 of record CAXAJV010001130.1, read on the forward strand.
TTTTACAATATTCCTGGCGCGTCGGCAACTACTTCTCGGTGGGAACAGTATATACGTCTATGACGTTATATATCCTAACCTAAGGCAACTTAACTAGTCGGATGTAATATTTTACAACATTCCTGGCGCGTCGGCACCTCCTTCTCAGTGGGAACATTATGAGCGTCTATAACGTTATATATCCTAACGTAAGGGAACCTAACACTTCGGATGTAATGTTTTACAACATTCCTGGCGTGTCGGCCCCTATTTCTCGGTGGGAACATTATATATGTCTATAACGCTATATGTCCTAGCCTGAGGCAACCTAACATGTCGAATATAATATTTTACAATATTCCTGGCGCGTCGGCAACTACTTCTCGGTGGGAACATTATATACGTCTATAACGCTATATATCCTAGCCTAAGGGAACCTAACATCTCGGAAGTAATATTTGATAACATTCCTGGCGTGTATGCCCGTAGTTCTCGGTGGGAATATCATATACGTCTATAACGTTATATATCCTAGCCTAAGGCAATCCTAACATGTCGAATGTAATATTTTACAGCATTCCTGGCGCGTCGGCCCCTACTTCTCGGGTGGAACATTATATACGTCTATAACGTTATCTATCCTAACCTAAGGAAACCTAACACCTCGAATGTAATGTTATACAACATTCCTGGCGTGTCGGTCCCTATTTCTCGGTGGGAACATTATATATGTCTATAACGCTATATGTCCTAGCATAAGGTAATCCTAACATCTCGGATGTAATATTTTAAAACATTCCTGGCGCGTCGGCACCTACTTCTCGGTGGGAACATTATATACGTCTATATCGCTATATATCATAACGTAAGGCAACCTAACATGTCGAGCGTAATATTTTACAAGATTCCTGACTCGTCGGTCCCTACTTCTCGGTGGGAACATTATATACGTCTATAACGCTACATATCCTAGCCTAAGGCAACCTAACATCTCGGATGTAATATTTTACTACATTCGTGTCGCACCGGCCCCTACCTCTCGGTGGGAACATTACATAAGTCTATAACGTTATATATCCTAACCTAAGGCAACTTAACATGTCGGATGTAATATTTTACAACATTCCTGGCGCGTCGGCACCTCCTTCTCGGTGGGAACATTATGTACGTCTATAACGTTATATATCCTAACCTAAGGAAACCTAACATCTCGGATGTAATATTTTACTACATTCCTGGCACGTCGGCCCCTACTTCTCGGTGGGAACATTATATACGTCTATAACGCTATATATCCTAGCCTAAGGCAAACTAACATGTCGAATGTAATATTTTACAACATTCCCATCACTTGGGCCCCTACTTCTAGGTGGGAACATTATATACGCCTATAACGTTATATATTCTAGTCTAAGGCAACCTAACATCTCGGATGTAATATTTTACTACATTCGTGGCGCACCGGCCCCTACTTCTCGGTGGGAACATTATATACGTCTATAACGTTATATATCCTAGCCTAAGGCAATCCTAACATCTCGGAAGTAATATTTTACAACATTCCTGGCGCGTCGGCACCTACTTCTCGGTGGGAACATTATATACGTCTATAGCGTTATATATCCTAGCCTAAGGTAATCCTAACATCTCGTATGTAATATTTTAAAACATTCCTGGCGCGTCGGACCTACTTCTCGGTGGGAACAGTATATAAGTCTATAACGTTATATATCCTAACCTAAGGCAACTTAAAATGTCGGATGTAATATTTTACAACATTCCTGGCGCGTCGGCACCTCCTTCTCGGTGGGAACATTATATACGTCTATAACGTTATCTATCCTAACCTAAGGAAACCTAACACCTCGAATGTAATGTTATACAACATTCCTGGCGTGCCGGTCCCTATTTCTCGGTGGGAACATTATATATGTCTATAACGCTATATGTCCTAGCATAAGGTAATCCTAACATCTCGGATGTAATATTTTACAACATTCCTGGCACGTCGGCACCTACTTCTCGGTGGGAACAGTATATAAGTCTATAACGTTATATATCCTAACCTAAGGCAACCTAACATCTCGGATGTAATATTTTACTACATTCCTCGCTCGTCAGCCCCTACATCTCGGTGGGAACATTATATACGTCTATAGCGTTATATATCCTAGCCTAAGGTAATCCTAACATCTCGGATGTAATATTTTAAAACATTCCTGGCGCGTCGGCACCTACTTCTCGGTGGGAACATTATATACGTCTATATCGCTATATATCATAACGTAAGGCAACCTAACATGTCGAGCGTAATATTTTACAAGATTCCTGACTCGTCGGTCCCTACTTCTCGGTGGGAACATTATATACGTCTATAACGCTATATATCCTAGCCTAAGGCAACCTAACACCTCGGATGTAATGTTTTACAACATTCCTGGCGTGTCGGCCCCTATTTCTCGGTGGGAACATTATATACGTCTTTAACGATATATATCCTACCCTAAGGCAATCCTAACATGTCGAATGTATAATTTTACAACATTCCCGTCACTTCGGCCCCTACTTCTCGGTGGGAACATTATATACATCTATAACGTTATATATCCTAGTCTAAGGCAACCTAACATCTCGGATGTAATATTTTACTACATTCGTGGCGCACCGGCCCCTACTTCTCGGTGGGTACATTATATACGTCTATAACGTTATATATCCTAGCCTAAGGCAATCCTAACATCTCGGATGTAATATTTTACAACATTCCTGGCGCGTCGGCACCTACATCTCGGTGGGAACATTATATACGTCTATAACGTTATATATCCTAGCCTAAGGCAAACCTAACATCTCGGATGTAATATTTTACAACATTCCTGGCGCGTCGGCACCTACATCTCGGTGGGAACATTATATACGTCTATAACGTTATATATCCTAACCTAAGGGAACCTAACACCTCGGATGTAATGTTTTACAATATTCCTGGCGTGTCGGCCCCTATTTCTCGGTAGGAATATTATATACGTCTTTAACGCTATATCTCCTAGCCTGAGACAACCTAACATGTCGAATGTAATATTTTACAATATTCCTGGCGCGTCGGCAACTACTTCTCGGTGGGAACAGTATATACGTCTATGACGTTATATATCCTAACCTAAGGCAACTTAACATCTCGGAAGTAATATTTTACAACATTCCTGGCGCGTCGGCACCTACTTCTCGGTGGGAACATTATATACGTCTATAGCGTTATATATCCTAGCCTAAGGTAATCCTAACATCTCGTATGTAATATTTTAAAACATTCCTGGCGCGTCGGACCTACTTCTCGGTGGGAACAGTATATAAGTCTATAACGTTATATATCCTAACCTAAGGCAACTTAAAATGTCGGATGTAATATTTTACAACATTCCTGGCGCGTCGGCACCTCCTTCTCGGTGGGAACATTATATACGTCTATAACGTTATCTATCCTAACCTAAGGAAACCTAACACCTCGAATGTAATGTTATACAACATTCCTGGCGTGCCGGTCCCTATTTCTCGGTGGGAACATTATATATGTCTATAACACTATATGTCCTAGCATAAGGTAATCCTAACATCTCGGATGTAATATTTTACAACATTCCTGGCACGTCGGCACCTACTTCTCGGTGGGAACAGTATATAAGTCTATAACGTTATATATCCTAACCTAAGGCAACCTAACATCTCGGATGTAATATTTTACTACATTCCTCGCTCGTCAGCCCCTACATCTCGGTGGGAACATTATATACGTCTATAGCGTTATATATCCTAGCCTAAGGTAATCCTAACATCTCGGATGTAATATTTTAAAACATTCCTGGCGCGTCGGCACCTACTTCTCGGTGGGAACATTATATACGTCTATATCGCTATATATCATAACGTAAGGCAACCTAACATGTCGAGCGTAATATTTTACAAGATTCCTGACTCGTCGGTCCCTACTTCTCGGTGGGAACATTATATACGTCTATAACGCTATATATCCTAGCCTAAGGCAACCTAACACCTCGGATGTAATGTTTTACAACATTCCTGGCGTGTCGGCCCCTATTTCTCGGTGGGAACATTATATACGTCTTTAACGATATATATCCTACCCTAAGGCAATCCTAACATGTCGAATGTATAATTTTACAACATTCCCGTCACTTCGGCCCCTACTTCTCGGTGGGAACATTATATACATCTATAACGTTATATATCCTAGTCTAAGGCAACCTAACATCTCGGATGTAATATTTTACTACATTCGTGGCGCACCGGCCCCTACTTCTCGGTGGGTACATTATATACGTCTATAACGTTATATATCCTAGCCTAAGGCAATCCTAACATCTCGGATGTAATATTTTACAACATTCCTGGCGCGTCGGCACCTACATCTCGGTGGGAACATTATATACGTCTATAACGTTATATATCCAAGCCTAAGGCAAACCTAACATCTCGGATGTAATATTTTACAACATTCCTGGCGCGTCGGCACCTACATCTCGGTGGGAACATTATATACGTCTATAACGTTATATATCCTAACCTAAGGGAACCTAACACCTCGGATGTAATGTTTTACAATATTCCTGGCGTGTCGCCCCCTATTTCTCGGTAGGAATATTATATACGTCTTTAACGCTATATCTCCTAGCCTGAGACAACCTAACATGTCGAATGTAATATTTTACAATATTCCTGGCGCGTCGGCAACTACTTCTCGGTGGGAACAGTATATACGTCTATGACGTTATATATCCTAACCTAAGGCAACTTAACATGTCGGATGTAATATTTTACAACATTCCTGGCGCGTCGGCACCTCCTTCTCGGTGGGAACATTATGAGCGTCTACAACGTTATATATCCTAACATAAGGGAACCTAACACTTCGGATGTAATATTTTACAACATTCCCAGGGCGTCGGCCCCTAATTCTCGGTGGGAACATTATATACGTCTATAGCATTATATACCCTAGTCTAAGGCAACCTAACATCTCGGATGTAATATTTTACTACATTCCTGGCGCGCCGGCCCCCACTTCTCGGTGGGAATATTATATACGTCTATATCCCTATATATCATAGTCTAAGGCAACCTAACATGTCGAGCGTAATATTTCACAACATTCCTGGCTCGTCGGCCCCTACTTCACGGTGGGAACATTATATACGTCTATAACGTTATATATCCTAACCTAAGGGAACCTAACATCTCGGAAGTAATATTTGATAACATTCCTGGCGTGTAGGCCACTACTTCTCGGTGGGAACATTATATAAGTCTATAACGCTATATATCCTAGCCTAAGGCATACTAACATGTCGAATGTAATATTTTATAACTTTCCCGTCACTTCGGCACCTACTTCTCGGTGGGAACATTATATACGTTTATAACGTTATATATCCTAGCCTAAGGCAACCTAACATCTCGGATGTTATATTTTACTACATTCCCGGCGCGCCGGCCCCTACTTCTCGGTGGGAACATTATATACGTCTATAACGTTATATATCTTAGCCTAAGGCAATCCTAACATCTCGGATGTAATATTTTGCAACATTCGTGGCGCGCCGGCACCTATTTCTCGGTGGGAACATTATATACGTCAATAACTTTACATATCCTATCCTAAGGCAACCTAACATCTCGGATGTAATATTTTACTACATTCCTGGCGCGCCGGACCCCACTTCTCGGTGGGAATATTATATACGTCTATATCGCTATATATCATAACCTAAGGCAACCTAACTTGCCGAGCGTAATATTTTACAACATTCCCAGGGCGTCGGCCCCTATTTCTCGGTGGGAACATTATATAAGTCAATAACGTTATATATCCTAGCCTAAGGTAATCCTAACATCTCGGATGTAATATTTTACAACATTCCTGCCGCGGGGGCACCTACTTCTCGGTGGGAACAGTATATAAGTCTATAACGTTATATATCCTATCCTAAGGCAACCTAACATCTCGGATGTAATATTTTACTACATTCCTGGCACGTCGGCCCCTACTTCTCGGTGGGAACATTATATACGTCTATAACGCTATATTTCCTAGCCTAAGGCAACCTAACATGTCGAATGTAATATTTTACAACATTCCCGTCACTTCGGCCCCTACTTCTCGGTGGGAACATTATGTACGTCTATAACATTATATACCCTAGTCTAAGGCAACCTAACATCTCGGATGTAATATTTTACTACATTCGTGGCGCACCGACACCTACTTCTCGGTGGGAACATTATATACGTCTATAACGTTATATATCCTAGCCTAAGGCAATCCTAACATCTCGGTTGTAATAATTTACAACATTCCTGGCGCGTCGGCATCTACTTCTCGGTGGGAACAGTATATAAGTCAATAATGTTATATATCCTAACCTAAGGCAACCTAACATCTCGGATGTAATATTTTACTACGTTCCTGGCACGTCGGCCACTACATCTCGGTGGGAACATTATATAAGTCTATAACGCTATATATCCTAGCCTAAGGCAAACTAACATCTCGGATGTTATATTTTACTACATTCCCGGCGCGCCGGCCCCTACTTCTCGGTGGGAACATTATATACGTCTATAACGTTATATATCCTAGCCTAAGGTAATGCTAACATCTCGGATGTAATATTTTACAACATTCCTGGCGCGCCGGCATCTATTTCTCGTTGGGAACATTATATACTACTATAACTTTACATATCCTAGCCTAAGGCAACCTAACATCTCGGATGTAATATTTTACTGCATTCCTGGCGCGCCGGCCCCCACTTCTCGGTGAGAATATTATATACGTCTATATCGCTATATATCATAGCCTAAGGCAACCTAACTTGCCGAGCGTAATATTTTACAACATTCCCAGTGCGTCGGCCCCTATTTCTCGGTGGGAACATTATATAAGTCAATAACGTTATATATCCTAACCTAAGGCAACCTAACACCTCGGATGTAATATTTTACTCCATTCCTGGCGCGCCGGCCCCCACTTCTCGGTGGGAATATTATATACGTCTATATCGCTATATATCATAGTCTAAGGCAACCTAACATGTCGAGCGTAATATTTTTCAACATTCCTGGCTCGTCGGCCCCTACTTCTCGGTGGCAACATTATATACGTCTATAACGTTATATATCCTAACCTAAGGGAACCTAACATCTCGGAAGTAATATTTGATAACGTTCCTCGCGTATAGGCCCGTAGTTCTCGGTGGGAATATCATATACGTCTATAACGTTATATATCCTAGCCAAAGGCAATCCTAACATGTCGAATGTAATATTTTACAGCATTCCTGGCGCGTCGGCCCCTACTTCTCGGGTGGAACATTATATATGTCTATAACGTTATATATCCTAACCTAAGGCAACCTAACATCTCGTATGTAATATTTTACTACATTCCTGGCACGTCGGCCCCTACATCTCGGTGGGAACATTATATACGTATATAACGCTATATATCCTAGCCTAAGGAAAACTAACATGTCGAATGTAATATTTTACAACATTCCCGTCACTTCGGCACCTACTTCTCGGTGGGAACATTATATACGTCTATAGCGTTATATATCCTAGCCTAAGGCAACATAACACCTCGGATGTTATATTTTACTACATTCCCGGCGCGCCGGCCCCTACTTCTCGGTGGGAATATTATATACGTCTATAACATTATATATCTTAGCCTAAGGCAATCCTAACATCTCGGATGTAATATTTTGCAACATTCGTGGCGCGCCGGCACCTATTTCTCGGTGGGAACATTATATACGTCTATAACTTTACATATCCTATCCTAAGGCAACCTAACATCTCGGATGTAATATTTTACTACATTCCTGGCGCGCCGGCCCCCACTTTTCGGTGGGAATATTATATACGTCTATATCGCTATATATCATAGCCTAAGGCAACCTAACTTGCCGAGCGTAATATTTTACAACATTCCCAGGGCGTCGGCCCCTATTTCTCGGTGGGAACATTATATAAGTCAATAACGTTATATATCCTAGCCTAAGGTAATCCTAACATCTCGGATGTAATATTTTACAACATTCCTGCCGCGGCGGCACCTACTTCTCGGTGGGAACAGTATATAAGTCTATAACGTTATATATCCTATCCTAAGGCAACCTAACATCTCGGATGTAATATTTTACTACATTCCTGGCACGTCGGCCCCTACTTCTCGGTGGGAACATTATATACGTCTATAACGCTATATTTCCTAGCCTAAGGCAACCTAACATGTCGAATGTAATATTTTACAACATTCCCGTCACTTCGGCCCCTACTTCTCGGTGGGAACATTATATACGTCTATAACATTATATACCCTAGTCTAAGGCAACCTAACATCTCGGATGTAATATTTTACTACATTCGTGGCGCACCGACCCCTACTTCTCGGTGGGAACATCATATACGTCTATAACGTTATATATCCTAGCCTAAGGTAATGCTAACATCTCGGATGTAATATTTTACAACATTCCTGGCGCGCCGGCATCTATTTCTCGTTGGGAACATTATATACGTCTATAACTTTACATATCCTAGCCTAAGGCAACCTAACATCTCGGATGTAATATTTTACTGCATTCCTGGCGCGCCGGCCCCCACTTCTCGGTGGGAATATTATATACGTCTATATCGCTATATATCATAGCCTTAGGCAACCTAACTTGCCGAGCGTAATATTTTACAACATTCCCAGGGCGTCGGCCCCTCTTTCTCGGTGGGAACATTATATAAGTCAATAACGTTATATATCCTAACCTAAGGCAACCTAACATCTCGGATGTAATATTTTACAGCATTCCCGTCACTTCGGCCCCTACTTCTCGGTGGGAACATTATATACGTCTATAACTTTACATATCCTAGCCTAAGGCAACCTAACATCTCGGATGTAATATTTTACTACATTCCTAGCGCGCCGGCCCCTACTTCTCGGTGGCAACATCATATACGTCTATAACGTTATATATCCTAACCTAAGGGAACCTAACATCTCGGAAGTAATATTTGATAACGTTCCTCGCGTGTAGGCCCGTAGTTCTCGGTGGGAATATCATATACGTCTATAACGTTATATATCCTAGCCAAAGGCAATCCTAACATGTCGAATGTAATATTTTACAGCATTCCTGGCGCGTCGGCTCCTACTTCTCGGGTGGAACATTATATACGTCTATAACGTTATATATCCTAACCTAAGGCAACCTAACATCTCGTATGTAATATTTTACTAAATTCCTGGCACGTCGGCCCCTACTTCTCGGTGGGAACATTATATACGTCTATAACGCTATATATCCTAGCCTAAGGCAAACTAACATGTCGAATGTAATATTTTACAACATTCCCGTCATTTCGGCCCCTACTTCTCGATGGGAACACTATATACGTCTATAACGTTATATATCCTAACCTAAGGCAACCTAACATCTCGGATGTAATATTTTACTACATTCCTGGCACGTCGGCCACTACTTCTCGGTGGGAACATTATATAAGTCTATAACGCTATATATCCTAGCCTAAGGCAAACTAACATGTCGAATGTAATATTTTATAACATTCCCGTCACTTCGGCACCTACTTCTCGGTGGCAACATTATATACGTTTATAACGTTATATATCCTAGCCTAAGGCAACCTAACATCTCGGATGTTATATTTTACTACATTCCCGGCGCGCCGGCCCCTACTTCTCGGTGGGAACATTATATACGTCTATAACGTTATATATCCTAACCTAAGGCAAAATAACATCTCGGATGTAATATTTTACTACATTCCTGGCACGCCGGACCCTACTTCTCGGTGGGAACATTATATACGTCTATATCGCTATATATCATAACGTAAGGCAACCTAACATCTCGGAAGTAATATTTTACTACATTCGTGGCGCACCGACCCCTACTTCTCGGTGGGAACATTATATACGTCTATAACGCTATATTTCCTAGCCTAAGGCAACCTAACATGTCGAATGTAATATTTTACAACATTCCCGTCACTTCGGCCCCTACTTCTCGGTGGGAACATTATATACGTCTATAACATTATATACCCTAGTCTAAGGCAACCTAACATCTCGGATGTAATATTTTACTACATTCGTGGCGCACCGACCCCTACTTCTCGGTGGGAACATTATATACGTCTATAACGTTATATATCCTAGCCTAAGGCAAACTAACATCTCGGATGTTATATTTTACTACATTCCCGTCACTTCGGCACCTACTTCTCGGTGGGAATATTATATACGTCTATATCGCTATATATCATAGTCTAAGGCAACCTAACATGTCGAGCGTAATATTTTTCAACATTCCTGGCTCGTCGGCCCCTACTTCTCGGTGGCAACATTATATACGTCTATAACGTTATATGTCCTAACCTAAGGGAACCTAACATCTCGGAAGTAATATTTGATAACGTTCCTCGCGTGTAGGCCCGTAGTTCTCGGTGGGAATATCATATACGTCTATAACGTTATATATCCTAGCCAAAGGCAATCCTAACATGTCGAATGTAATATTTTACAGCATTCCTGGCGCGTCGGCTCCTACTTCTCGGGTGGAACATTATATACGTCTATAACGTTATATATCCTAACCTAAGGCAACCTAACATCTCGTATGTAATATTTTACTAAATTCCTGGCACGTCGGCCCCTACTTCTCGGTGGGAACATTATATACGTCTATAACGCTATATATCCTAGCCTAAGGCAAACTAACATGTCGAATGTAATATTTTACAACATTCCCGTCACTTCGGCCCCTACTTCTCGATGGGAACACTATATACGTCTATAACGTTATATATCCTAACCTAAGGCAACCTAACATCTCGGATGTAATATTTTACTACATTCCTGGCACGTCGGCCACTACTTCTCGGTGGGAACATTATATAAGTCTATAACGCTATATATCCTAGCCTAAGGCAAACTAACATGTCGAATGTAATATTTTATAACATTCCCGTCACTTCGGCACCTACTTCTCGGTGGCAACATTATATACGTTTATAACGTTATATATCCTAGCCTAAGGCAACCTAACATCTCGGATGTTATATTTTACTACATTCCCGGCGCGCCGGCCCCTACTTCTCGGTGGGAACATTATATACGTCTATAACGTTATATATCCTAACCTAAGGCAAAATAACATCTCGGATGTAATATTTTACTACATTCCTGGCACGCCGGACCCTACTTCTCGGTGGGAACATTATATACGTCTATATCGCTATATATCATAACGTAAGGCAACCTAACATCTCGGAAGTAATATTTTACAACATTCCTGGCGCGTCGGCACCTACTTCTCGGTGGGAACAGTATATAAGTCTATAACGTTATATATCCTATCCTAAGGCAACCTAACATCTCGGATGTAATATTTTACTACATTCGTGGCGCACCGACCCCTACTTCTCGGTGGGAACATTATATACGTCTATAACGCTATATTTCCTAGCCTAAGGCAACCTAACATGTCGAATGTAATATTTTACAACATTCCCGTCACTTCGGCCCCTACTTCTCGGTGGGAACATTATATACGTCTATAACATTATATACCCTAGTCTAAGGCAACCTAACATCTCGGATGTAATATTTTACTACATTCGTGGCGCACCGACCCCTACTTCTCGGTGGGAACATTATATACGTCTATAACGTTATATATCCTAGCCCAAGGCAATCCTAACATCTCGAATGTAATAATTTACAACATTCCTGGCGCGTCGGCATCTACTTCTCGGTGGGAACAGTATATAAGTCAATAATGTTATATATCCTAACCTAAGGCAACCTAACATCTCGGATGTAATATTTTACTACGTTCCTGGCACGTCGGCCACTACATCTCGGTGGGAACATTATATAAGTCTATAACGCTATATATCCTAGCCTAAGGCAAACTAACATCTCGGATGTTATATTTTACTACATTCCCGTCACTTCGGCACCTACTTCTCGGTGGGAATATTATATACGTCTATATCGCTATATATCATAGTCTAAGGCAACCTAACATGTCGAGCGTAATATTTTTCAACATTCCTGGCTCGTCGGCCCCTACTTCTCGGTGGCAACATTATATACGTCTATAACGTTATATATCCTAACCTAAGGGAACCTAACATCTCGGAAGTAATATTTGATAACGTTCCTCGCGTGTAGGCCCGTAGTTCTCGGTGGGAATATCATATACGTCTATAACGTTATATATCCTAGCCAAAGGCAATCCTAACATGTCGAATGTACTATTTTACAGCATTCGTGGCGCGTCGGCCCCTACTTCTCGGGTGGAACATTATATACGTCTATAACGTTATATATCCTAAACTAAGGCAACCTAACATCTCGGATGTAATATTTTACTACATTCCTGGCTCGTCGGCCCCTACTTCTCGGTGGGAACATTATATACGTCTATAACGTTACTTATCCTAGCCTAAGGCAACCCAACATCTCGGATGTTATATTTTCTACATTCCTGGCGCGCCGGCCCCTACTTCTCGGTGGGAACATTATATACGTCTATATCGCTGTATATCATAACGTAAGGCAACCTAACATGTCGAGCGTAATATTTTACAACATTCCTGGCTCGTCGGCCCCTACTTCTCGGTGGGAACATTATATACGTCTATAACGTTACTTATCCTAGCCTAAGGCAACCCAACATCTCGGATGTTATATTTTCTACATTCCTGGCGCGCCGGCCCCTACTTCTCGGTGGGAACATTATATACGTCTATATCGCTGTATATCATAACGTAAGGCAACCTAACATGTCGAGCGTAATATTTTACAACATTCCTGGCTCGTCGGTCCCTACTTCTCGGTGGGAACATTATGTTCGTCTATAACGCTATATATCCTAGCCTAAGGCAACCTAACATCTCGGATGTAATATTTTACTACATTCCTGGCACGTCGGCCCCTACTTCTCGGTGGGAACATTATATACGTCTATAACGCTATATTTTCTAGCCTAAGGCAACCTAACATGTCGAATGTAATATTTTACAACATTCCCGTCACTTCGGCCCCTACTTCTCGGTGGGAACATTATATACGTCTATAACATTATATACCCTAGTCTAAGGCAACCTAACATCTCGGATGTAATATTTTACTACATTCGTGGCGCACCGACCCCTACTTCTCGGTGGGAACATTATATACGTCTATAACGTTATATATCCTAGCCTAAGGCAATCCTAACATCTCGGATGTAATAATTTACAACATTCCTGGCGCGTCGGCATCTACTTCTCGGTGGGAACAGTATATAAGTCAATAATGTTATATATCCTAACCTAAGGCAACCTAACATCTCGGATGTAATATTTTACTACGTTCCTGGCACGTCGGCCACTACTCCTCGGTGGGAACATTATATAAGTCTATAACGCTATATATCCTAGCCTAAGGCAAACTAACATCTCGGATGTTATATTTTACTACATTCCCGTCACTTCGGCACCTACTTCTCGGTGGGAACATCATATACGTCTATAACGTTATATATCCTAGCCTAAGGTAATGCTAACATCTCGGATGTAATATTTTACAACATTCCTGGCGCGCCGGCATCTATTTCTCGTTGGGAACATTATATACGTCTATAACTTTACATATCCTAGCCTAAGGCAACCTAACATCTCGGATGTAATATTTTACTGCATTCCTGGCGCGCCGGCCCCCACTTCTCGGTGGGAATATTATATACGTCTATATCGCTATATATCATAGCCTAAGGCAACCTAACTTGCCGAGCGTAATATTTTACAACATTCCCAGGGCGTCGGCCCCTCTTTCTCGGTGGGAACATTATATAAGTCAATAACGTTATATATCCTAACCTAAGGCAACCTAACATCTCGGATGTAATATTTTACAACATTCCCGTCACTTCGGCCCCTACTTCTCGGTGGGAACATTATATACGTCTATAACTTTACATATCCTAGCCTAAGGCAACCTAACATCTCGGATGTAATATTTTACTACATTCCTGGCGCGCCGGCCCCTACTTCTCGGTGGCAACATTATATACGTCTATAACGTTATATATCCTAACCTAAGGGAACCTAACATCTCGGAAGTAATATTTGATAACGTTCCTCGCGTGTAGGCCCGTAGTTCTCGGTGGGAATATCATATACGTCTATAACGTTATATATCCTAGCCAAAGGCAATCCTAACATGTCGAATGTAATATTTTACAGCATTCCTGGCGCGTCGGCTCCTACTTCTCGGGTGGAACATTATATACGTCTATAACGTTATATATCCTAACCTAAGGCAACCTAACATCTCGTATGTAATATTTTACTACATTCCTGGCACGTCGGCCCCTACTTCTCGGTGGGAACATTATATACGTCTATAACGTTATATATCCTAGCCTAAGGTAATCCTAACATCTCGGATGAAATATTTTACAACATTCCTGGCGCGTCGGCACCTACTTCTCGGTGGGAACAGTATATAAGTCTATAACGTTATATATCCTAACCTAAGGCAACCTAACATCTCGGATGTAATATTTTACTACATTCCTGGCTCGTCGGCCCCTACTTCTCGGTGGGAACATTATATACGTCTATAACGTTACTTATCCTAGCCTAAGGCAACCCAACATCTCGGATGTTATATTTTCTACATTCCTGGCGCGCCGGCCCCTACTTCTCGGTGGGAACATTATATACGTCTATATCGCTGTATATCATAACGTAAGGCAACCTAACATGTCGAGCGTAATATTTTACAACATTCCTGGCTCGTCGGTCCCTACTTCTCGGTAGGAACATTATGTGCGTCTATAACGCTCTATATCCTAGCCTAAGGCAACCTAACATCTCGGATGTAATATTTTACTACATTCGTGTCGCACCGGACCCAACCTCTCGGTGGGAACATTACATAAGTCTATAACGTTATATATCCTTACCTAAGGCAACTTAACATGTCGGATGTAATATTTTACAACATTCCTGGCGCGTCGGCACCTCCTTCTCGGTGGGAACATTATGTACGTCTATAACGTTATATATCCTAACCTAAGGAAACCTAACATCTCGGATGTAATATTTTACTACATTCCTGGCACGTCGGCCCCTACTTCTCGGTGGGAACATTATATACGTCTATAACGCTATATATCCTAGCCTAAGGCAAACTAACATGTCGAATGTAATATTTTACAACATTCCCATCACTTGGGCCCCTACTTCTCGGTGGGAACATTATATACGTCTATAACGTTATATATCATAGCCTAAGGCAACCTAACTTGCCGAGCGTAATATTTTACAACATTCCCAGGGCGTCGGCCCCTATTTCTCGGTGGGAACATTATATAAGTCAATAACGTTATATATCCGAACCTAAGGCAACCTAACATGTCGAATATAATATTTTACAATATTCCTGGCGCGCCGGCCCCCACTTCTCGGTGGGAATATTATATACGTCTATATCGCTATATATCATAGTCTAAGGCAACCTAACATGTCGAGCGTAATATTTTACAACATTCCTGGCTCGTCGGCCCCTACTTCTCGGTGGGAACATTATATACGTCTATAACGTTATATATCCAATCCTAAGGGAACCTAACACCTCGGATGTAATATTTTACAACATTCCTGGCGTGTCTGCGCCTATGTCTCGGTGGGAACATTATATACATCTTTAACGCTATATATCCTAGCCTAAGGCAACCGAACTTGCCGAGCGTAATATTTTACAACATTCCCAGGGCGTCGGCCCCTATTTCTCGGTGGGAACATTATATAAGTCAATAACGTTATATATCCTAACCTAAGGCAACTTAACATCTCGGATGTAATATTTTACAACATTCCCGTCACTTCGGCCCCTACTTCTCGGTGGGAACATTATATACGTCTATAACGTTATATATCTTAGCCTAAGGCAACCTAACATCTCGGATGTTATATTTTACTACATTCCCGGCGCGCCGGCCCCTACTTCTCGGTGGGAACATTATATACGTCTATAACGTTATATATCTTAGCCTAAGGCAATCCTAACATCTCGGATGTAATATTTTGCAACATTCCTGGCGCGCCGGCACCTATTTCTCGGTGGGAACATTATATGCGTCTATAACTTAACATATCCTAGCATAAGGCAACCTAACATCTCGGATGTAATATTTTACTACATTCCTGGCGCGCCGGCATCTATTTCTCGTTGGGAACATTATATACTACTATAACTTTACATATCCTAGCCTAAGGCAACCTAACATCTCGGATGTAATATTTTACTACATTCCTGTCGCGCCGGCCCCCACTTCTCGGTGGGAATATTATATACGTCTATATCGCTATATATCATAGTCTATGGCAACCTAACATGTCGAGCGTAATATTTCACAACATTCCTGGCTCGTCGGCCCCTACTTCACGGTGGGAACATAATATACGTCTATAACGCTATATATCCTAACCTAAGGGAACCTAACATCTCGGAAGTAATATTTGATAACATTCCTGACGTGTAGGCCACTACTTCTCGGTGGGAACATTATATAAGTCTATAACGCTATATATCCTAGCCTAAGGCAAACTAACATGTCGAATGTAATATTTTATAACATTCCCGTCACTTCGGCACCTACTTCTCGGTGGGAACATTATATACGTTTATAACGTTATATATCTTAGCCTAAGGCAATCCTAACATCTCGGATGTAATATTTTGCAACATTCCTGGCGCGCCGGCACCTATTTCTCGGTGGGAACATTATATACGTCTATAACTTAACATATCCTAGCATAAGGCAACCTAACATCTCGGATGTAATATTTTACTACATTCCTGGCGCGCCGGCCCCCACTTCTCGGTGGGAATATTATATACGTCTATATCGCTATATATCATAGTCTAAGGCAACCTAACATGTCGAGCGTAATATTTCACAACATTCCTGGCTCGTCGGCCCCTACTTCACGGTGGGAACATAATATACGTCTATAACGCTATATATCCTAACCTAAGGGAACCTAACATCTCGGAAGTAATATTTGATAACATTCCTGGAGTGTAGGCCACTACTTCTCGGTGGGAACATTATATAAGTCTATAACATAAGGCAAACTAACATGTCGAATGTAATATTTTATAACATTCCCGTCACTTCGGCACCTACTTCTCGGTGGGAACATTATATACGTTTATAACGTTATATATCCTAGTCTAAGGCAACCTAACATTTCGGATGTTATATTTTACTACATTCCCGGCGCGCCGGCCCCTACTTCTCGGTGGGAACATTATATACGTCTATAACGCTATATTTCCTAGCCTAAGGCAACCTAACATCTCGGATGTAATCTTTTACTACGTTCCTGGCACGTCGGCCACTACATCTCGGTGGGAACATTATATAAGTCTATAACGCTATATATCCTAGCCTAAGGCAAACTAACATCTCGGATGTTATATTTTACTACATTCCCGTCACTTCGGCACCTACTTCTCGGTGGGAACATCATATACGTCTATAACGTTATATATCCTAGCCTAAGGTAATGCTAACATCTCGGATGTAATATTTTACAACATTCCTGGCGCGCCGACATCTATTTCTCGTTGGGAACATTATATACTACTATAACTTTACATATCCTAGCCTAAGGCAACCTAACATCTCGGATGTAATATTTTACTGCATTCCTGGCGCGCCGGCCCCCACTTCTCGGTGGGAATATTATATACGTCTATATCGCTATATATCATAGCCTAAGGCAACCTAACTTGCCGAGCGTAATATTTTACAACATTCCCAGGGCGTCGGCCCCTATTTCTCGGTGGGAACATTATATATGTCAATAACGTTATATATCCTAACCTAAGGCAACCTAACACCTCGGATGTAATATTTTACAACATTCCCGTCACTTCGGCCCCTACTTCTCGGTGGGAACATTATATACGTCTATAACGATATATATCTTAGCCTAAGGCAATCCTAACATCTCGGATGTAATATTTTGCAACATTCCTGGCGCGCCGGCACCTATTTCTCTGTGGGAACATTATATACGTCTATAACTTTACATATCCTAGCCTAAGGCAACCTAACATCTCGGATGTAATATTTTACTACATTCCTGGCGCGCCGGCCCCCACTTCTCGGTGGGAATATTATATACGTCTATATCGCTATATATCATAGTCTAAGGCAACCTAACATGTCGAGCGTAATATTTTACAACATTCCTGGCTCGTCGGCCCCTACTTCTCGGTGGCAACATTATATACGTCTATAACGT
This sequence comes from Xylocopa violacea, assembly GCA_963969225.1. Lineage (NCBI taxonomy): Eukaryota > Metazoa > Arthropoda > Insecta > Hymenoptera > Apidae > Xylocopa > Xylocopa violacea. The sequence continues at coordinate 988,713 of CAXAJV010001130.1, forward strand.
TATATATCCTAACCTAAGGGAACCTAACATCTCGGAAGTAATATTTGATAACGTTCCTCGCGTGTAGGCCCGTAGTTCTCGGTGGGAATATCATATACGTCTATAACGTTATATATCCTAGCCAAAGGCAATCCTAACATGTCGAATGTAATATTTTACAGCATTCCTGGCGCGTCGGCCCCTACTTCTCGGGTGGAACATTATATATGTCTATAACGTTATATATCCTAACCTAAGGCAACCTAACATCTCGTATGTAATATTTTACTACATTCCTGGCACGTCGGCCCCTACTTCTCGGTGGGAACATTATATACGTATATAACGCTATATATCCTAGCCTAAGGAAAACTAACATCTCGGAAGTAATATTTGATAACATTCCTGGCGTGTAGGCCACTACTTCTCGGTGGGAACATTATATACGTCTATAACGTTATATATCTTAGCCTAAGGCAATCCTAACATCTCGGATGTAATATTTTGCAACATTCGTGGCGCGCCGGCACCTATTTCTCGGTGGGAACATTATATACGTCTATAACTTTACATATCCTATCCTAAGGCAACCTAACATCTCGGATGTAATATTTTACTACATTCCTGGCGCGCCGGACCCCACATCTCGGTGGGAATATTATATACGTCTATATCGCTATATATCATAACCTAAGGCAACCTAACTTGCCGAGCGTAATATTTTACAACATTCCCCGGGCGTCGGCCCCTATTTCTCGGTGGGAACATTATATAAGTCAATAACGTTATATATCCTAGCCTAAGGTAATCCTAACATCTCGGATGTAATATTTTACAACATTCCTGCCGCGGCGGCACCTACTTCTCGGTGGGAACAGTATATAAGTCTATAACGTTATATATCCTATCCTAAGGCAACCTAACATCTCGGATGTAATATTTTACTACATTCCTGGCACGTCGGCCCCTACTTCTCGGTGGGAACATTATATACGTCTATAACGCTATATTTCCTAGCCTAAGGCAACCTAACATGTCGAATGTAATATTTTACAACATTCCCGTCACTTCGGCCCCTACTTCTCGGTGGGAACATTATATACGTCTATAACATTATATACCCTAGTCTAAGGCAACGTAACATCTCGGATGTAATATTTTACTACATTCGTGGGGCACCGACACCTACTTCTCGGTGGGAACATTATATACGTCTATAACGTTATATATCCTAGCCTAAAGCAATCCTAACATCTCGGATGTAATAATTTACAACATTCCTGGCGCGTCGGCATCTACTTCTCGGTGGGAACAGTATATAAGTCAATAATGTTATATATCCTAACCTAAGGCAACCTAACTTCTCGGATGTAATATTTTACTACGTTCCTGGCACGTCGGCCACTACATCTCGGTGGGAACATTATATAAGTCTATAACGCTATATATCCTAGCCTAAGGCAAACTAACATCTCGGATGTTATATTTTACTACATTCCCGGCGCGCCGGCCCCTACTTCTCGGTGGGAACATTATATACGTCTATAACGTTATATATCCTAGCCTAAGGTAATGCTAACATCTCGGATGTAATATTTTACAACATTCCTGGCGCGCCGGCATCTATTTCTCGTTGGGAACATTATATACTACTATAACTTTACATATCCTAGCCTAAGGCAACCTAACATCTCGGATGTAATATTTTACTGCATTCCTGGCGCGCCGGCCCCCACTTCTCGGTGGGAATATTATATACGTCTATATCGCTATATATCATAGCCTAAGGCAACCTAACTTGCCGAGCGTAATATTTTACAACATTCCCAGGGCGTCGGCCCCTATTTCTCGGTGGGAACAGTATATAAGTCTATAACGTTATATATCCTATCCTAAGGCAACCTAACATCTCGGATGTAATATTTTACTACATTCCTGGCACGTCGGCCCCTACTTCTCGGTGGGAACATTATATACGTATATAACGCTATATATCCTAGCCTAAGGAAAACTAACATGTCGAATGTAATATTTTACAACATTCCCGTCACTTCGGCACCTACTTCTCGGTGGGAACATTATATACGTCTATAGCGTTATATATCCTAGTCTAAGGCAACCTAACATCTCGGATGTTATACTTTACTACATTCCCGGCGCGCCGGCCCCTACTTGTCGGTGGGAACATTATATACGTCTATAACGTTATATATCTTAGCCTAAGGCAATCCTAACATCTCGGATGTAATATTTTACAACATTCCTGGCGCGTCGGCACCTATTTCTCGGTGGGAACATTATATACGTCTATAACTTTACATATCCTAGCCTAAGGCAACCTAACATCTCGGATGTAATGTTTTACTACATTCCTGGCGCGCCGGCCCCCACTTCTCGGTGGGAATATTATATACGTCTATATCGCTATATATCATAGCCTAAGGCAACCTAACTTGCCGAGCGTAATATTTTACAACATTCCCAGGCCGTCGGCCCCTATTTCTCGGTGGGAACATTATATAAGTCAATAACGTTATATATCCTAACCTAAGGCAACTTAACATCTCGGATGTAATATTTTACAACATTCCCGTCACTTCGGCCCCTACTTCTCGGTGGGAACATTATATACGTCTATAACGTTATATATCTTAGCCTAAGGCAATCCTAACATCTCGGATGTAATATTTTGCAACATTCCTGGCGCGCCGGCACCTATTTCTCGGTGGGAACATTATATACGTCTATAACTTAACATATCCTAGCATAAGGCAACCTAACATCTCGGATGTAATATTTTACTACATTCCTGGCGCGCCGGCCCCCACTTCTCGGTGGGAATATTATATACGTCTATATCGCTATATATCATAGTCTAAGGCAACCTAACATGTCGAGCGTAATATTTCACAACATTCCTGGCTCGTCGGCCCCTACTTCACGGTGGGAACATTATATACGTCTATAACGTTATATATCCTAACCTAAGGGAACCTAACATCTCGGAAGTAATATTTGATAACATTCCTGGCGTGTAGGCCACTACATCTCGCTGGGAACATTATATAAGTCTATAACGCTATATATCCTAGCCTAAGGCAAACTAACATGTCGAATGTAATATTTTATAACATTACCGTCACTTCGGCACCTACTTCTCGGTGGGAACATTATATACGTTTATAACGTTATATATCCTAGCCTAAGGCAACCTAACATCTCGGATGTTATATTTTACTACATTCCCGGCGCGCCGGCCCCTACTTCTCGGTGGGAATATTATATACGTCTATAACGTTATATATCTTAGCCTAAGGCAATCCTAACATCTCGGATGTAATATTTTGCAACATTCGTAACGCGCCGGCACCTATTTCTCGGTGGGAACATTATATACGTCTATAACTTTACATATCCTATCCTAAGGCAACCTAACATCTCGGATGTAATATTTTACTACATTCCTGGCGCGCCGGCCCCCACTTCTCGGTGGGAATATTATATACGTCTATATCGCTATATATCATAGCCTAAGGCAACCTAACTTGCCGAGCGTAATATTTTACAACATTCCCAGGGCGTCGGCCCCTATTTCTCGGTGGGAACATTATATAAGTCAATAACGTTATATATCCTAGCCTAAGGTAATCCTAACATCTCGGATGTAATATTTTACAACATTCCTGCCGCGGCGGCACCTACTTCTCGGTGGGAACAGTATATAAGTCTATAACGTTATATATCCTATCCTAAGGCAACCTAACATCTCGGATGTAATATTTTACTACATTCCTGGCACGTCGGCCCCTACTTCTCGGTGGGAACATTATATACGTCTATAACGCTATATTTCCTAGCCTAAGGCAACCTAACATGTCGAATGTAATATTTTACAACATTCCCGTCACTTCGGCCCCTACTTCTCGGTGGGAACATTATATACGTCTATAACATTATATACCCTAGTCTAAGGCAACCTAACATCTCGGATGTAATATTTTACTACATTCGTGGCGCGCCGGCATCTATTTCTCGTTGGGAACATTATATACGTCTATAACTTTACATATCCTAGCCTAAGGCAACCTAACATCTCGGATGTAATATTTTACTGCATTCCTGGCGCGCCGGCCCCCACTTCTCGGTGGGAATATTATATAGGTCTATATCGCTATATATCATAGCCTAAGGCAACCTAACTTGCCGAGCGTAATATTTTACAACATTCCCAGGGCGTCGGCCCCTCTTTCTCGGTGGGAACATTATATAAGTCAATAACGTTATATATCCTAACCTAAGGCAACCTAACATCTCGGATGTAATATTTTACAACATTACCGTCACTTCGGCCCCTACTTCTCGGTGGGAACATTATATACGTCTATAACTTTACATATCCTAGCCTAAGGCAACCTAACATCTCGGATGTAATATTTTACTACATTCCTGGCGCGCCGGCCCCTACTTCTCGGTGGCAACATTATATACGTCTATAACGTTATATATCCTAACCTAAGGGAACCTAACATCTCGGAAGTAATATTTGATAACGTTCCTCGCGTGTAGGCCCGTAGTTCTCGGTGGGAATATCATATACGTCTATAACGTTATATATCCTAGCCAAAGGCAATCCTAACATGTCGAATGTAATATTTTACAGCATTCCTGGCGCGTCGGCTCCTACTTCTCGGGTGGAACATTATATACGTCTATAACGTTATATATCCTAACCTAAGGCAACCTAACATCTCGTATGTAATATTTTACTACATTCCTGGCACGTCGGCCCCTACTTCTCGGTGGGAACATTATATACGTCTATAACGCTATATATCCTAGCCTAAGGCAAACTAACATGTCGAATGTAATATTTTACAACATTCCTGTCACTTCGGCCCCTACTTCTCGATGGGAACACTATATACGTCTATAACGTTATATATCCTAACCTAAGGCAACCTAACATCTCGGATGTAATATTTTACTACATTCCTGGCACGTCGGCCACTACTTCTCGGTGGGAACATTATATAAGTCTATAACGCTATATATCCTAGCCTAAGGCAAACTAACATGTCGAATGTAATATTTTATAACATTCCCGTCACTTCGGCACCTACTTCTCGGTGGCAACATTATATAAGTCTATAACGTTATATATCCTATCCTAAGGCAACCTAACATCTCGGATGTAATATTTTACTACATTCGTGGCGCACCGACCCCTACTTCTCGGTGGGAACATTATATACGTCTATAACGCTATATTTCCTAGCCTAAGGCAACCTAACATGTCGAATGTAATATTTTACAACATTCCCGTCACTTCGGCCCCTACTTCTCGGTGGGAACATTATATACGTCTATAACATTTTATACCCTAGTCTAAGGCAACCTAACATCTCGGATGTAATATTTTACTACATTCGTGGCGCACCGACCCCTACTTCTCGGTGGGAACATTATATACGTCTATAACGTTATATATCCTAGCCTAAGGCAATCCTAACATCTCGAATGTAATAATTTACAACATTCCTGGCGCGTCGGCATCTACTTCTCGGTGGGAACAGTATATAAGTCAATAATGTTATATATCCTAACCTAAGGCAACCTAACATCTCGGATGTAATATTTTACTACGTTCCTGGCACGTCGGCCACTACATCTCGGTGGGAACATTATATAAGTCTATAACGCTATATATCCTAGCCTAAGGCAAACTAACATCTCGGATGTTATATTTTACTACATTCCCGTCACTTCGGCACCTACTTCTCGGTGGGAACATCATATACGTCTATAACGTTATATATCCTAGCCTAAGGTAATGCTAACATCTCGGATGTAATATTTTACAACATTCCTGGCGCGCCGGCATCTATTTCTCGTTGGGAACATTATATACTACTATAACTTTACATATCCTAGCCTAAGGCAACCTAACATCTCGGATGTAATATTTTACTGCATTCCTGGCGCGCCGGCCCCCACTTCTCGGTGGGAATATTATATACGTCTATATCGCTATATATCATAGCCTAAGGCAACCTAACTTGCCGAGCGTAATATTTTACAACATTCCCAGGGCGTCGGCCCCTCTTTCTCGGTGGGAACATTATATAAGTCAATAACGTTATATATCCTAACCTAAGGCAACCTAACACCTCGGATGTAATATTTTACAACATTCCCGTCACTTCGGCCCCTACTTCTCGGTGGGAACATTATATACGTCTATAACGATATATATCTTAGCCTAAGGCAATCCTAACATCTCGGATGTAATATTTTGCAACATTCCTGGCGCGCCGGCACCTATTTCTCGGTGGGAACATTATATACGTCTATAACTTTACATATCCTAGCCTAAGGCAACCTAACATCTCGGATGTAATATTTTACTACATTCCTGGCGCGCCGGCCCCCACTTCTCGGTGGGAATATTATATACGTCTATATCGCTATATATCATAGTCTAAGGCAACCTAACATGTCGAGCGTAATATTTTTCAACATTCCTGGCTCGTCGGCCCCTACTTCTCGGTGGCAACATTATATACGTCTATAACGTTATATATCCTAACCTAAGGGAACCTAACATCTCGGAAGTAATATTTGATAACGTTCCTCGCGTGTAGGCCCGTAGTTCTCGGTGGGAATATCACATACGTCTATAACGTTATATATCCTAGCCAAAGGCAATCCTAACATGTCGAATGTAATATTTTACAGCATTCCTGGCGCGTCGGCCCCTACTTCTCGGGTGGAACATTATATATGTCTATAACGTTATATATCCTAACCTAAGGCAACCTAACCTCTCGTATGTAATATTTTACTACATTCCTGGCACGTCGGCCCCTACTTCTCGGTGGGAACATTATATACGTATATAACGCTATATATCCTAGCCTAAGGAAAACTAACATGTCGAATGTAATATTTTATAACATTCCCGTCACTTCGGCACCTACTTCTCGGTGGCAACATTATATACGTTTATAACGTTATATATCCTAGCCTAAGGCAACCTAACATCTCGGATGTTATATTTTACTACATTCCCGGCGCGCCGGCCCCTACTTCTCGGTGGGAACATTATATACGTCTATAACGTTATATATCCTAACCTAAGGCAAAATAACATCTCGGATGTAATATTTTACTACATTCCTGGCCCGCCGGACCCTACTTCTCGGTGGGAACATTATATACGTCTATATCGCTATATATCATAACGTAAGGCAACCTAACATCTCGGAAGTAATATTTTACAACATTCCTGGCGCGTCGGCACCTACTTCTCGGTGGGAACAGTATATAAGTCTATAACGTTATATATCCTATCCTAAGGCAACCTAACATCTCGGATGTAATATTTTACTACATTCGTGGCGCACCGACCCCTACTTCTCGGTGGGAACATTATATACGTCTATAACGCTATATTTCCTAGCCTAAGGCAACCTAACATCTCGGATGTTATACTTTACTACATTCCCGGCGCGCCGGCCCCTACTTGTCGGTGGGAACATTATATACGTCTATAACGTTATATATCTTAGCCTAAGGCAATCCTAACATCTCGGATGTAATATTTTACAACATTCCTGGCGCGTCGGCACCTATTTCTCGGTGGGAACATTATATACGTCTATAACTTTACATATCCTAGCCTAAGGCAACATAACATCTCGGATGTAATGTTTTACTACATTCCTGGCGCGCCGGCCCCCACTTCTCGGTGGGAATATTATATACGTCTATATCGCTATATATCATAGCCTAAGGCAACCTAACTTGCCGAGCGTAATATTTCACAACATTCCTGGCTCGTCGGCCCCTACTTCACGGTGGGAACATTATATACGTCTATAACGTTATATATCCTAACCTAAGGGAACCTAACATCTCGGAAGTAATATTTGATAACATTCCTGGCGTGTAGGCCACTACTTCTCGGTGGGAACATTATATAAGTCTATAACGCTATATATCCTAGCCTAAGGCAAACTAACATGTCGAATGTAATATTTTATAACATTACCGTCACTTCGGCACCTACTTCTCGGTGGGAACATTATATACGTTTATAACGTTATATATCCTAGCCTAAGGCAACCTAACATCTCGGATGCTATATTTTACTACATTCCCGTCACTTCGGCACCTACTTCTCGGTGGGAACATCATATACGTCTATAACGTTATATATCCTAGCCTAAGGTAATGCTAACATCTCGGATGTAATATTTTACAACATTCCTGGCGCGCCGGCATCTATTTCTCGTTGGGAACATTATATACTACTATAACTTTACATATCCTAGCCTAAGGCAACCTAACATCTCGGATGTAATATTTTACTGCATTCCTGGCGCGCCGGCCCCCACTTCTCGGTGGGAATATTATATACGTCTATATCGCTATATATCATAGCCTAAGGCAACCTAACTTGCCGAGCGTAATATTGTACAACATTCCCAGGGCGTCGGCCCCTATTTCTCGGTGGGAACATTATATAAGTCAATAACGTTATATATCCTAACCTAAGGCAACCTAACACCTCGGATGTAATATTTTACAACATTCCCGTCACTTCGGCCCCTACTTCTCGGTGGGAACATTATATACGTCTATAACGATATATATCTTAGCCTAAGGCAATCCTAACATCTCGGATGTAATATTTTGCAACATTCCTGGCGCGCCGGCACCTATTTCTCGGTGGGAACATTATATACGTCTATAACTTTACATATCCTAGCCTAAGGCAACCTAACATCTCGGATGTAATATTTTACTACATTCCTGGCGCGCCGGCCCCCACTTCTCGGTGGGAATATTATATACGTCTATATCGCTATATATCATAGTCTAAGGCAACCTAACATGTCGAGCGTAATATTTTTCAACATTCCTGGCTCGTCGGCCCCTACTTCTCGGTGGCAACATTATATACGTCTATAACGTTATATATCCTAACCTAAGGGAACCTAACATCTCGGAAGTAATATTTGATAACGTTCCTCGCGTGTAGGCCCGTAGTTCTCGGTGGGAATATCACATACGTCTATAACGTTATATATCCTAGCCAAAGGCAATCCTAACATGTCGAATGTAATATTTTACAGCATTCCTGGCGCGTCGGCCCCTACTTCTCGGGTGGAACATTATATATGTCTATAACGTTATATATCCTAACCTAAGGCAACCTAACATCTCGTATGTAATATTTTACTACATTCCTGGCACGTCGGCCCCTACTTCTCGGTGGGAACATTATATACGTATATAACGCTATATATCCTAGCCTAAGGAAAACTAACATGTCGAATGTAATATTTTACAACATTCCCGTCACTTCGGCACCTACTTCTCGGTGGGAACATTATATACGTCTATAGCGTTATATATCCTAGTCTAAGGCAACCTAACATCTCGGATGTTATACTTTACTACATTCCCGGCGCGCCGGCCCCTACTTGTCGGTGGGAACATTATATACGTCTATAACGTTATATATCTTAGCCTAAGGCAATCCTAACATCTCGGATGTAATATTTTACAACATTCCTGGCGCGTCGGCACCTATTTCTCGGTGGGAACATTATATACGTCTATAACTTTACATATCCTAGCCTAAGGCAACCTAACATCTCGGATGTAATGTTTTACTACATTCCTGGCGCGCCGGCCCCCAGTTCTCGGTGGGAATATTATATACGTCTATATCGCTATATATCATAGCCTAAGGCAACCTAACTTGCCGAGCGTAATATTTTACAACATTCCCAGGGCGTCGGCCCCTATTTCTCGGTGGGAGCATTATATAAGTCAATAACGTTATATATCCTAACCTAAGGCAACTTAACATCTCGGATGTAATATTTTACAACATTCCCGTCACTTCGGCCCCTACTTCTCGGTGGGAACATTATATACGTCTATAACGTTATATATCTTAGCCTAAGGCAATCCTAACATCTCGGATGTAATATTTTGCAACATTCCTGGCGCGCCGGCACCTATTTCTCGGTGGGAACATTATATACGTCTATAACTTAACATATCCTAGCATAAGGCAACCTAACATCTCGGATGTAATATTTTACTACATTCCTGGCGCGCCGGCCCCCACTTCTCGGTGGGAATATTATATACGTCTATATCGCTATATATCATAATCTAAGGCAACCTAACATGTCGAGCGTAATATTTCACAACATTCCTGGCTCGTCGGCCCCTACTTCACGGTGGGAACATTATATACGTCTATAACGTTATATATCCTAGCCTAAGGCAACCTAACATCTCGGATGTTATATTTTACTACATTCCCGGCGCGCCGGCCCCTACTTCTCGGTGGGAACATTATATACGTCTATAACGTTATATATCTTAGCCTAAGGCAATCCTAACATCTCGGATGTAATATTTTGCAACATTCGTGGCGCGCCGGCACCTATTTCTCGGTGGGAACATTATATACGTCTATAACTTTACATATCCTATCCTAAGGCAACCTAACATCTCGGATGTAATATTTTACTACATTCCTGGCGCGCCGGCCCCCACTTCTCGGTGGGAATATTATATACGTCTATATCGCTATATATCATAGCCTAAGGCAACCTAACTTGCCGAGCGTAATATTTTACAACATTCCCAGGGCGTCGGCCCCTATTTCTCGGTGCGAACATTATATAAGTCAATAACGTTATATATCCTAGCCTAAGGTAATCCTAACATCTCTGATGTAATATTTTACAACATTCCTGCCGCGGCGGCACCTACTTCTCGGTGGGAACAGTATATAAGTCTATAACGTTATATATCCTATCCTAAGGCAACCTAACATCTCGGATGTAATATTTTACTACATTCCTGGCACGTCGGCCCCTACTTCTCGGTGGGAACATTATATACGTCTATAACGCTATATTTCCTAGCCTAAGGCAACCTAACATGTCGAATGTAATATTTTACAACATGCCCGTCACTTCGGCCCCTACTTCTCGGTGGGAACATTATATACGTCTATAACTTTACATATCCTAACCTAAGGGAACCTAACATCTCGGAAGTAATATTTGATAACGTTCCTCGCGTGTAGGCCCGTAGTTCTCGGTGGGAATATCATATACGTCTATAACGTTATATATCCTAGCCAAAGGCAATCCTAACATGTCGAATGTAATATTTTACAGCATTCCTGGCGCGTCGGCCACTACTTCTCGGTGGGAACATTATATAAGTCTATAACGCTATATATCCTAGCCTAAGGCAAACTAACATGTCGAATGTAATATTTTATAACATTCTCGTCACTTCGGCACCTACTTCTCGGTGGCAACATTATATACGTTTATAACGTTATATATCCTAGCCTAAGGCAACCTAACATCTCGGATGTTATATTTTACTACATTCCCGTCACTTCGGCCCCTACTTCTCGGTGGGAACATTATATACGTCTATAACGCTATATTTCCTAGCCTAAGGCAACCTAACATGTCGAATGTAATATTTTACAACATGCCCGTCACTTCGGCCCCTACTTCTCGGTGGGAACATTATATACGTCTATAACTTTACATATCCTAACCTAAGGGAACCTAACATCTCGGAAGTAATATTTGATAACGTTCCTCGCGTGTAGGCCCGTAGTTCTCGGTGGGAATATCATATACGTCTATAACGTTATATATCCTAGCCAAAGGCAATCCTAACATGTCGAATGTAATATTTTACAGCATTCCTGGCGCGTCGGCCACTACTTCTCGGTGGGAACATTATATAAGTCTATAACGCTATATATCCTAGCCTAAGGCAAACTAACATGTCGAATGTAATATTTTATAACATTCTCGTCACTTCGGCACCTACTTCTCGGTGGCAACATTATATACGTTTATAACGTTATATATCCTAGCCTAAGGCAACCTAACATCTCGGATGTTATATTTTACTACATTCCCGTCACTTCGGCCCCTACTTCTCGGTGGGAACATTATATACGTCTATAACATTATATACCCTAGTCTAAGGCAACCTAACATCTCGGATGTAATATTTTACTACATTCGTGGCGCACCGACCCCTACTTCTCGGTGGGAACATTATATACGTCTATAACGTTATATATCCTAGCCTAAGGCAATCCTAACAACTCGAATGTAATAATTTACAACATTCCTGGCGCGTCGGCATCTACTTCTCGGTGGGAACAGTATATAAGTCAATAATGTTATATATCCTAACCTAAGGCAACCTAACATCTCGGATGTAATATTTTACTACGTTCCTGGCACGTCGGCCACTACATCTCGGTGGGAACATTATATAAGTCTATAACGCTATATATCCTAGCCTAAGGCAAACTAACATCTCGGATGTTATATTTTACTACATTCCCGTCACTTGGGCACCTACTTCTCGGTGGGAACATCATATACGTCTATAACGTTATATATCCTAGCCTAAGGTAATGCTAACATCTCGGATGTAATATTTTACAACATTCCTGGCGCGCCGGCATCTATTTCTCGTTGGGAACATTATATACTACTATAACTTTACATATCCTAGCCTAAGGCAACCTAACATCTCGGATGTAATATTTTACTGCATTCCTGGCGCGCCGGCCCCTACTTCTCGGTGGGAACATTATATACGTCTATAGCGCTATATATCCTAGTCTAAGGCAACCTAACATTTCGAATGTAATATTTTACAACATACCTGTCGTGTCGGCACCTACTTCTCGGTGGGAACATTATATATGTCTATAACGCTATATATCCTAGCCTAAGGCAACCTAAAATGTCGAGTGTAATATTTTACAACATTCCCGGCACTTCGGCCGCTACATCTCGGTGGGAACATTATATACGTCTATAACTCTATAAATCCTAGCTTAAGGCAACCTAACATGTCGAATGTAATATTTTACAACATTCCTGGCGCGTCGGCACCAACATCTCGGTGTGAACAGTTTATACGTCTATAACGTTATATATCCTAGCCTAAGGCAACCTAACATCTCGGATGCAATATTTTACGACATTCCTCGCACGTCGACCACTACTTCTCGGAGGGAACGTTATTTACGTCTATAACGCTACATATCCTAGTTTAAGGCAACCTAACATGTCGAATGTAATATTTTACAACATTCCTGGCTGATTGGCCCCTACTTCACGGTGGGAACATTATATACGTCTATAATGTTACATATCCAAGCCTAAGGCAACCTAACATGTCGAATGTAATATTTTACAGCATTCCCGGAACTTCGGCACCTACTTCTCGGTGGGAACAGTATATACGTCTATGACGTTATATATCCTAGCCTAAGGCAATCCTAACATGTTGATCGTAATATTTCACCACATTCCTGGCGCGTCGGCCCCTACTTCTCGGTGGGAACATTATATACGTATATAACGTTATATATCCTAACCTAAGGGTACCTAACATTTCGGATGTAATATTTGACAACATTGGTGGCGTGCCGGCCCGTACTTCTCAGTGGGAATATCATATCCGTCTATAACGTTATATATCCTAGACTAAGGCAATCCTAACATGTCGAATGTAATATTTTACAACATTCCGGTCTCGTCGGCTCCTACTTCTCGGTGGGAATATTATATAAGTCAATAACGTTATATATCCTAACCTAAGGCAACCTAACATCTCGGATGCAATATCTTACTACATTCCTGGCACGACGACCCCTACTTCTCGGTGGGATCATTACATACGTCTATAACGCTATATATCCTAGTTTAAGGCAACCTAACATGTCGAATGTAATATTTTACAACATTCCTGGCGCGTCGGCACCTACTTCACGGTGGGAACATTATATACGTCTATAACGTTATATATCCTAACCTAAGGCAACCTAACGTCTCTACCGTAATATTTTACAACATTCCTGACGCGTCGGCACCTCCTTCTCGGTGGGAACAGTATATTCGTCTATAACGTTATATATCCTAGCCTAAGGCAATCCTAACATCTCGGATGTAATATTTTACAACATTCCTGGCGCGTCGGCCCCTACTTCTCGGTGGGAACATTATATAAGTCAATAACGTTATATATCCTAACCTAGGGCAACCTAACATCTCGGGTGTAATATTTTACTACATTCCTGGCGCGCCGGCCCCTACTTCTCGGTGGGAACATTATATACGTCTATAACGCTATAAATCCTAGCTTAAGGCAACCTAACATGTCGAATGTAATATTTTACAACATTCCTGGCGCGTCGGCACCAACATCTCGGTGTGAACAGTTTATACGTCTATAACGTTATATATCCTAGCCTAAGGCAACCTAACATCTCGGATGCAATATTTTACGACATTCCTCGCACGTCGACCACTACTTCTCGGAGGGAACGTTATTTACGTCTATAACGCTACATATCCTAGTTTAAGGCAACCTAACATGTCGAATGTAATATTTTACAACATTCCTGGCTGATTGGCCCCTACTTCACGGTGGGAACATTATATACGTCTATAATGTTACATATCCAAGCCTAAGGCAACCTAACATGTCGAATGTAATATTTTACAGCATTCCCGGAACTTCGGCACCTACTTCTCGGTGGGAACAGTATATACGTCTATGACGTTATATATCCTAGCCTAAGGCAATCCTAACATGTTGATCGTAATATTTCACCACATTCCTGGCGCGTCGGCCCCTACTTCTCGGTGGGAACATTATATACGTATATAACGTTATATATCCTAACCTAAGGGTACCTAACATTTCGGATGTAATATTTGACAACATTGGTGGCGTGCCGGCCCGTACTTCTCAGTGGGAATATCATATCCGTCTATAACGTTATATATCCTAGACTAAGGCAATCCTAACATGTCGAATGTAATATTTTACAACATTCCGGTCTCGTCGGCTCCTACTTCTCGGTGGGAATATTATATAAGTCAATAACGTTATATATCCTAACCTAAGGCAACCTAACATCTCGGATGCAATATTTTACTACATTCCTGGCACGTCGACCCCTACTTCTCGGTGGGATCATTACATACGTCTATAACGCTATATATCCTAGTTTAAGGCAACCTAACATGTCGAATGTAATATTTTACAACATTCCTGGCGCGTCGGCACCAACATCTCGGTGTGAACAGTTTATACGTCTATAACGTTATATATCCTAGCCTAAAGCAATCCTAACATGTCGATTGTAATATTTTACAACATTCCTGGCTCGTCGGCACCTACTTCTCGGTGCGAACAGTATTTACATCTATAACGATATATATCCTAGCCTAAGGCGACCTAACATCTCTAATGTAATATTTTACTACATTCCTGGCGCGCCGGCCCCTACATCTCGGTGGGAACATTATATACGTCTATATCGCTATATATCCTAGCCTAAGGCATCCTAACATGTCGAGCCTACTATTTTACAACATTCCTGGCTCGTCGGCCCCTACTTCTCGGTGCGAACATTATATACGTCTATAACGTTATATATCCTAACCTAAGGGTACCTAACATTTCGGATGTAATATTTGACAACATTGCTGGCGTGTCGGCCCGTACTTCTCGGTGGGAATATCATACCCGTCTATAACGTTATATATCCTAGACTAAGGCAATCCTAACATGTCGAATGTAATATTTTACAACATTCCGGTCTCGTCGGCGCCTACTTCTCGGTGGGATCATTATATAAGTCAATAACGTTATATATCCTAACCTAAGGCAACCTAACATCTCGGATGCAATATTTTACTACATTCCTGGCACGTCGACCCCTACTTCTCGGTGGGAACATTATATACGTCTATAACGCTATATATCCTAGCCTAAGGCAACCTAAAGTGTCGAATGTAATATTTTACAACATTCCTGGCGCGTCGGCACCAACATCTCGGTGGGAACAGTTTATACGTCTATAACGTTATATATCCTAGCCTAAGGCAATCCTTACATGTCGAATGTAATATTTTACAACATTCCTGGCGCGTCGGCGCCTACTTCTCGGTGGGAACACTATATAAGTCAATAACGTTATATATCCTAACCTAAGGCAACCTAACATCTCGGATGCAATATTTTACTACATTCCTCGCACGTCGACACCTACTTCTCGGTGGGAACGTTATTTACGTCTATAACGCTACATATCCTAGCTTAACGCAACCTAACATGTCGAATGTAATATTTTACAACATTCCTGGCGCGTCGGCACCTACTTCTCGGTGGGAACATTATATAAGTCAATAACGTTATATATCCTAACCTAAGGCAACCTAACATCTCGGGTGTAATATTTTACTACATTCCTGGCGCGCCGGCCTCTACTTCTCGGTGGGAACATTATATATATCTTTAACGCTACATATCCTAGCTTAAGCCAACCTAACATGTCGAATGTAATATTTTACAACATTCCTGGCGTGTCGTCGCCTGCTTCTCGAAGGGGACATTATATACGTCGATAACGTTGTATATCCTAACCCAAAGCAACCTAACATCTCGTATGTAATATTTTACATCATTCCTGGCATGTCGGTCCCTACTTCTCGGTGGGAACATTATATACGTCTATAACGTTGTATATCCTAACCTAAGGGAACCTAACATCTCGGGTGTAATATTTTACAACATTCCTGGCATTTCGGTCCCTACTTCTCGGTGGGAACATTATATACGTCTATCACGTTATATATCCTAGCCTAAGGCAACCTAATATATCGGATGTAATGTTTTACAACATTCTGGCGTGTCGTCGCATGCTTCTCGATGGGGACATTAGAGACGTCTATAACGTTGTATATCCTAACCTAAGGGAACCTAACATCTCGGATGTAATATTTTACAACATTCTGGCGTGTCGTCGCCTGCTTCTCGATGGGGACATTATATACGTCGATAACGTTGTATATCCTAACCCAAAGCAACCTAACATCTCGTATGTAATATTTTACATCATTCCTGGCATGTCGGTCCCTACTTCTCGGTGGGAACATTATATACGTCTATAACGTTGTATATCCTAACCTAAGGGAACCTAACATTTCGGGTGTAATATTTTACAACGTTCCTGACGCGTCGGCCCCTATTTCTCGGTGGGAATATAATATTCGTCTATAACGTTACATATCCTAGCCTAAGGCAACCTAACATGTCGAATGTAATATTTTACAACATTCTGGCGTGTCGTCGCCTGCTTCTCGAAGGGGACATTATATACGTCTATAACGTTGTATATCCTAACCTAACGCAACCTAACATCTGGGATGTAATATTTTACAACATTCCTGACGCGTCGGTCCCTACTTCTCGGTGGGAACATTGTATACGTCTATAACGATATATGTCCTAGCCAAAGGCAACCTAACATCACGGATGTAATATTTTACAACATTCCTGGCATGTCGGTCCCTACATCTCGGTGGGAACATTCTATACGTCTATAACGTTGTATATCTTAACCTAACGCAACCTAACATCTGGGATGTCATATTTTACAACATTCCTGACGCGTCGGCCCCTATTTCTCGGTGGGAACATTCTATACGTCTATAACGTTGTATATCCTAACCTAAGAGAACCTAACGTCTCGGGTGTAATATTTTACAACATTCCTGACACGTCGGCCCCTATTTCTCGGTGGGAACATTCTATACGTCTATAACGTTGTATATCCTAACCTAAGGGAACCTAACATCTCGGGTGTAATATTTTACAACATTCCTGGCATGTCGGTCCCTACATCTCGGTGGGAACATTACATACGTCTGCAATGTTATATATCATAACCTAAGGCAACCTAACCTCTCTACCGTAATATTTTACAGCATTCCTGGCGTGACGGCACTTACTTCCCGATGGGGCATTATATACGTCTATAACGTTGTATATCCTAACCTGAGGCAACCTAAAATCTCGGATGTAATAGTTGATAACATTCCTGGCGTGTCGTCGCCTGCTTCTCGATGTGGACATTATATACATCTATAAGGTTGTATATCCTAACCTAAGGCAACCTAACATCTTGGTTGTAATATTTTACAACATTCCTGACGCGTCGTCCCCTATTTCTCGGTGGGAATATTATATACGTCTATAACGTTACATATCCTAGCCTAAGGCAACCTAACATCTCGGATGTAATATTTTACAACATTCCTGGCATGTCGGTCCCTACATCTCGGTGGGAACATTCTATACGTCTATGACGTTGTATATCTTAACCTAAGGGAACCTAACACTTCGGGTGTAATATTTTACAACATTGCTGACGAGTCGGCCCCTACTTCTCCGTGGGAATATTATATACGTCTATAAAGTTACATATCCTAGCCTAAGGCAACCTAACATGTCGAATGTAATATTTTACAACATTTTGGCGTGTCGCCGCCTGCTTCTCGAAGGGGACATTATATACGTCTATAACGTTGTATATCTTAACCTAACGCAACCTAACTTCTGGGATGTCATATTTTACAACATTCCTGACGCGTCGGCCCCTATTTCTCGGTGGGAACATTCTATATGTCTATAACGTTGTATATCCTAACCTACGAGAACCTAACGTCTCGGGTGTAATATTTTACAACATTCCTGACGCGTCGGCCCCTTTTTCTCGGTGGGAACATTCTATACGTCTATAACGTTGTATATCCTAACCTAAGGGAACCTAACATCTCGGGTGTAATATTTTACAACATTCCTGGCATGTCGGTCCCTACATCTCGGTGGGAACATTATATACGTCTGCAATGTTATATATCATAACCTAAGGCAACCTAACCTCTCTACCGTAATATTTTACAGCATTCCTGGCGTGACGGCACTTACTTCCCGATGGGGCATTATATACGTCTATAACGTTGTATATCCTAACCTAAGGCAATCTAAAATCTCGGATGTAATAGTTGATAACATTCCTGGCGTGTCGTCGCCTGCTTCTCGATGTGGACATTACATACATCTATAAGGTTGTATATCCTAACCTAAGGCAACCTAACATCTCGGATGTAATATTTTACATCATTCCTGGCATGTCGGTCCCTACATCTCGGTGGGAACATTCTATACGTCTATGACGTTGTATATCCTAACCTAAGGGAACCTAACACTTCGGGTGTAATATTTTACAACATTGCTGACGAGTCGGCCCCTACTTCTCGGTGGGAATATTATATACGTCTATAAAGTTACATATCCTAGCCTAAGGCAACCTAACATGTCGAATGTAATATTTTACAACATTTTGGCGTGTCGCCGCCTGCTTCTCGAAGGGGACATTATATACGTCTATAACGTTGTATATCTTAACCTAACGCAACCTAACTTCTGGGATGTCATATTTTACAACATTCCTGACGCGTCGGCCCCTATTTCTCGGTGGGAACATTCTATATGTCTATAACGTTGTATATCCTAACCTACGAGAACCTAACGTCTCGGGTGTAATATTTTACAACATTCCTGACGCGTCGGCCCCCTTTTCTCGGTGGGAACATTCTATACGTCTATAACGTTGTATATCCTAACCTAAGGGAACCTAACATCTCGGGTGTAATATTTTACAACATTCCTGGCATGTCGGTCCCTACATCTCGGTGGGAACATTATATACGTCTGCAATGTTATATATCATAACCTAAGGCAACCTAACCTCTCTACCGTAATATTTTACAGCATTCCTGGCGTGACGGCACTTACTTCCCGATGGGGCATTATATACGTCTATAACGTTGTATATCCTAACCTAAGGCAATCTAAAATCTCGGATGTAATAGTTGATAACATTCCTGGCGTGTCGTCGCCTGCTTCTCGATGTGGACATTACATACATCTATAAGGTTGTATATCCTAACCTAAGGCAACCTAACATCTCGGATGTAATATTTTACATCATTCCTGGCATGTCGGTCCCTACATCTCGGTGGGAACATTCTATACGTCTATAACGCTGTATATCCTAACCTAAGGGAACCTAACATCTCGGGTGTAATATTTTAAAACATTCCTGGCATGTCGGTCCCTACATCTCGGTGGGAATATTATATACGTCTGCAATGTAATATATCATAACCTAAGGCAACCTAACCTCTCTACCGTAATATTTTACAGCATTCCTGGCGTGACGGCACTTACTTCCCGATGGGGCATTATATACGTCTATAACGTTGTATATCCTAACCTGAGGCAACCTAAAATCTCGGATGTAATAGTTGATAACATTCCTGGCGTGTCGTCGCCTGCTTCTCGATGTGGACATTATATACATCTATAAGGTTGTATATCCTAACCTAAGGCAACCTAACATCTCGGATGTAATATTTTACAACATTCCTGGCATGTCGGTCCCTACATCTCGGTGGGAACATTCTATACGTCTATGACGTTGTATATCCTAACCTAAGGGAACCTAACACTTCGGGTGTAATATTTTACAACATTCCTGACGAGTCGGCCCCTATTTCTCGGTGGGAATATTATATACGTCTATAAAGTTACATATCCTAGCCTAAGGCAACCTAACATGTCGAATGTAATATTTTACAACATTTTGGCGTGTCGCCGCCTGCTTCTCGAAGGGGACATTATATACGTCTATAACGTTGTATATCTTAACCTAACGCAACCTAACTTCTGGGATGTCATATTTTACAACATTCCTGACGCTTCGGCCCCTATTTCTCGGTGGGAACATTATATACGTCTATCACGTTATATATCCTAGCCTAAGGCAACCTAACATATCGGATGTAACATTTCACAACATTCTGGCGTGTCGTCGCCTGCTTCTCGATGGGGACATTAGATACGTCTATAACGTTGTATATCCTATCCTAAGGGAACCTAACATCTAGCATGTAATATTTTACAACATTCCTGGCGTGTCGTCGCCTGCTTCTCGATGTGGACATTATATACATCTATAAGGTTGTATATCCTAACCTAAGGCAACCTAACATCTCGGATGTAATATTTTACAACATTCCTGGCATGTCGGTCCCTACATCTCGGTGGGAACATTCTATACGTCTATGACGTTGTATATCCTAACCTAAGGGAACCTAACATCTCGGGTGTAATATTTTACAACATTCCTGACGCGTCGGCCCCTATTTCTCGGTGGGAATATTATATACGTCTATAACGTTGTATATCCTAGCCTAAGGCAACCTAACATGTCGAATGTAATATTTTACAACATTCTGGCTTGTCGTCGCCTGCTTCTCGAAGGGGACATTATATACGTCTATAACGTTGTATATCTTAACCTAACGCAACCTAACTTCTGGGATGTCATATTTTACAACATTCCTGACGCGTCGGCCCCTATTTCTCGGTGGGAACATTCTATATGTCTATAACGTTGTGTATCCTAACCTAAGAGAACCTAACGTCTCGGGTGTAATATTTTACAACATTCCTGACGCGTCGGCCCCTATTTCTCGGTGGGAACATTCTATACGTCTATAACGTTGTATATCCTAACCTAAGGGAACCTAACATCTCGGGTGTAATATTTTACAACATTCCTGGCATGTCGGTCCCTACATCTCGGTGGGAACATTATATACGTCTGCAATGTTATATATCATAACCTAAGGCAACCTAACCTCTCTACCGTAATATTTTACAGCATTCCTGGCGTGACGGCACTTACTTCCCGATGGGGCATTATATACGTCTATAACGTTGTATACCCTAACCTAAGGCAACCTAAAATCTCGGATGTAATAGTTGATAACATTCCTGGCGTGTCGTCGCCTGCTTCTCGATGTGGACATTATATACATCTATAAGGTTGTATATCCTAACCTAAGGCAACCTAACATCTCGGATGTAATATTTTACAACATTCCTGGCATGTCGGTCCCTACATCTCGGTGGGAACATTCTATACGTCTATAACGTTGTATATCCTAACCTAAGGGAACCTAACATCTCGGGTGTAATATTTTACAACATTCCTGACGCGTCGGCCCTTATTTCTCGGTGGGAATATTATATACGTCTATAACGTTACATATCCTAGCCTAAGGCAACCTAACATGTAGAATGTAATATTTTACAACATTCTGGCGTGTCGTCGCCTGCTTCTCGATGGGGACATTACATACGTCGATAACGTTGTATATCCTAACCCAAAGCAACCTAACATCTCGTATGTAATATTTTACAACATTCCTGGCATGTCGGTCCCTACTTCTCGGTGGAAACATTATATACGTCTATAACGTTGTATATGCTAACCTAAGGGAACCTAACATCTCGGGTGTAATATTTTACAACATTCCTGGCATGTCGGTCCCTACATCTCGGTGGGAACATTATATACGTCTGCAATGTTATATATCATAACCTAAGGCAACCTAACCTCTCTACCGTAATATTTTACAGCATTCCTGGCGTGACGGCACTTACTTCCCGATGGGGCATTATATACGTCTATAACGTTGTATATCCTAACCTGAGGCAACCTAAAATCTCGGATGTAATAGTTGATAACATTCCTGGCGTGTCGTCGCCTGCTTCTCGATGTGGACATTATACACATCTATAAGGTTGTATATCCTAACCTAAGGCAACCTAACATCTCGGATGTAATATTTTACAACATTCCTGGCATGTCGGTCCCTACATCTCGGTGGGAACATTCTGTACGTCTATGACGTTGTATATCCTAACCTAAGGGAACCTAACACTTCGGGTGTAATATTTTACAACATTCCTGACGAGTCGGCCCCTATTTCTCGGTGGGAATATTATATACGTCTATAAAGTTACATATCCTAGCCTAAGGCAACCTAACATGTCGAATGTAATATTTTACAACATTTTGGCGTGTCGCCGCCTGCTTCTCGAAGGGGACATTATATACGTCTATAACGTTGTATATCTTAACCTAACGCAACCTAACTTCTGGGATGTCATATTTTACAACATTCCTGACGCTTCGGCCCCTATTTCTCGGTGGGAACATTATATACGTCTATCACGTTATATATCCTAGCCTAAGGCAACCTAACATATCGGATGTAACATTTCACAACATTCTGGCGTGTCGTCGCCTGCTTCTCGATGGGGACATTAGATACATCTATAACGTTGTATATCCTATCCTAAGGGAACCTAACATCTAGCATGTAATATTTTACAACATTCCTGGCGTGTCGTCGCCTGCTTCTCGATGTGGACATTATATACATCTATAAGGTTGTATATCCTAACCTAAGGGAACCTAACATCTCGGGTGTAATATTTTACAACATTCCTGGCATGTCGGTCCCTACATCTCGGTGGGAACATTCTATACGTCTATAACGTTGTATATCCTAACCTAAGGGAACCTAACATCTCGGGTGTAATATTTTACAACATTCCTGGCATGTCGGTCCCTACATCTCGGTGGGAACATTATATACGTCTGCAATGTTATATATCATAACCTAAGGCAACCTAACCTCTCTACCGTAATATTTTACAGCATTCCTGGCGTGACGGCACTTACTTCCCGATGGGGCATTATATACGTCTATAACGTTGTATACCCTAACCTAAGGCAACCTAAAATCTCGGATGTAATAGTTGATAACATTCCTGGCGTGTCGTCGCCTGCTTCTCGATGTGGACATTATATACATCTATAAGGTTGTATATCCTAACCTAAGGCAACCTAACATCTCGGATGTAATATTTTACAACATTCCTGGCATGTCGGTCCCTACATCTCGGTGGGAACATTCTATACGTCTATAACGTTGTATATCCTAACCTAAGGGAACCTAACATCTCGGGTGTAATATTTTACAACATTCCTGACGCGTCGGCCCTTATTTCTCGGTGGGAATATTATATACGTCTATAACGTTACATATCCTAGCCTAAGGCAACCTAACATGTAGAATGTAATATTTTACAACATTCTGGCGTGTCGTCGCCTGCTTCTCGATGGGGACATTACATACGTCGATAACGTTGTATATCCTAACCCAAAGCAACCTAACATCTCGTATGTAATATTTTACAACATTCCTGGCATGTCGGTCCCTACTTCTCGGTGGAAACATTATATACGTCTATAACGTTGTATATGCTAACCTAAGGGAACCTAACATCTCGGGTGTAATATTTTACAACATTCCTGGCATGTCGGTCCCTACATCTCGGTGGGAACATTATATACGTCTGCAATGTTATATATCATAACCTAAGGCAACCTAACCTCTCTACCGTAATATTTTACAGCATTCCTGGCGTGACGGCACTTACTTCCCGATGGGGCATTATATACGTCTATAACGTTGTATATCCTAACCTGAGGCAACCTAAAATCTCGGATGTAATAGTTGATAACATTCCTGGCGTGTCGTCGCCTGCTTCTCGATGTGGACATTATACACATCTATAAGGTTGTATATCCTAACCTAAGGCAACCTAACATCTCGGATGTAATATTTTACAACATTCCTGGCATGTCGGTCCCTACATCTCGGTGGGAACATTCTGTACGTCTATGACGTTGTATATCCTAACCTAAGGGAACCTAACACTTCGGGTGTAATATTTTACAACATTCCTGACGAGTCGGCCCCTATTTCTCGGTGGGAATATTATATACGTCTATAAAGTTACATATCCTAGCCTAAGGCAACCTAACATGTCGAATGTAATATTTTACAACATTTTGGCGTGTCGCCGCCTGCTTCTCGAAGGGGACATTATATACGTCTATAACGTTGTATATCTTAACCTAACGCAACCTAACTTCTGGGATGTCATATTTTACAACATTCCTGACGCTTCGGCCCCTATTTCTCGGTGGGAACATTATATACGTCTATCACGTTATATATCCTAGCCTAAGGCAACCTAACATATCGGATGTAACATTTCACAACATTCTGGCGTGTCGTCGCCTGCTTCTCGATGGGGACATTAGATACATCTATAACGTTGTATATCCTATCCTAAGGGAACCTAACATCTAGCATGTAATATTTTACAACATTCCTGGCGTGTCGTCGCCTGCTTCTCGATGTGGACATTATATACATCTATAAGGTTGTATATCCTAACCTAAGGGAACCTAACATCTCGGGTGTAATATTTTACAACATTCCTGGCATGTCGGTCCCTACATCTCGGTGGGAACATTCTATACGTCTATAACGTTGTATATCCTAACCTAAGGGAACCTAACATCTCGGGTGTAATATTTTACAACATTCCTGACGCGTCGGCCCCTATTTCTCGGTGGGAATATTATATATGTCTATAACGTTGTATATCCTAGCCTAAGGCAACCTAACATGTCGAATGTAATATTTTACAACATTCTGGCTTGTCGTCGCCTGCTTCTCGAAGGGGACATTATATACGTCTATAACGTTGTATATCTTAACCTAACGCAACCTAACTTCTGGGATGTCATATTTTACAACATTCCTGACGCGTCGGCCCCTATTTCTCGGTGGGAACATTCTATATGTCTATAACGTTGTGTATCCTAACCTAAGAGAACCTAACGTCTCGGGTGTAATATTTTACAACATTCCTGACGCGTCGGCCCCTATTTCTCGGTGGGAACATTCTATACGTCTATAACGTTGTATATCCTAACCTAAGGGAACCTAACATCTCGGGTGTAATATTTTACAACATTCCTGGCATGTCGGTCCCTACATCTCGGTGGGAACATTATATACGTCTGCAATGTTATATATCATAACCTAAGGCAACCTAACCTCTCTACCGTAATATTTTACAGCATTCCTGTCGTGACGGCACTTACTTCCCGATGGGGCATTATATACGTCTATAACGTTGTATACCCTAACCTAAGGCAACCTAAAATCTCGGATGTAATAGTTGATAACATTCCTGGCGTGTCGTCGCCTGCTTCTCGATGTGGACATTATATACATCTATAAGGTTGTATACCCTAGCCTAAGGCAACCTAACATCTCGGATGTAATATTTTACAACATTCCTGGCATGTCGGTCCCTACATCTCGGTGGGAACATTCTATACGTCTATAACGCTGTATATCCTAACCTAAGGGAACCTAATATCTCGGGTGTAATATTTTACAACATTCCTGACGCGTCGGCCCCTATTTCTCGGTGGGAATATTATATACGTCTATAACGTTACATATCCTAGCCTAAGGCAACCTAACATGTCGAATGTAATATTTTACAACATTCTGGCGTGTCGTCGCCTGCTTCTCGAAGGGGACATTATATACGTCTATAACGTTGTATATCTTAACCTAACGCAACCTAACATCTGGGATGTCATATTTTACAACATTCCTGACGCGTCGGCCCCTATTTCTCGGTGGGAACATTATATACGTCTATCACGTTATATATCCTAGCCTAAGGCAACCTAACATATCGGATGTAACATTTCACAACATTCTGGCGTGTCGTCGCCTGCTCCTCGATGGGGACATTAGATACGTCTATAAAGTTGTATATCCTAATCTAAGGGAACCTAACATCTCGGATGTAATATTTTACAACATTCTGGCGTGTCGTCGCATGCTTCTCGATGGGGACATTATATACGTCGATAACGTTGTATATCCTAACCCAAAGCAACCTAACATCTCGTATGTAATATTTTACAACATTCCTGGCATTTCGGTCCCTACTTCTCGGTGGGAACATTATATACGTCTATCACGTTATATATCCTAGCCTAAGGCAACCTAATACATCGGATGTAATGTTTTACAACATTCTGGCGTGTCGTCGCCTGCTTCTCGATGGGGACATTATATACGTCTATAACGTTGTATATCCTAACCCAAAGAAACCTAACTTCTGGGATGTAATATTTTACAACATTCCTGGCATGTCGGTCCCCACGTCTCGGCGGGAACATTATATAAGTCTATAACGATATATATCCTAACCTAAAGCAACCTAACAACTCGGATGTAATATTTTACAACATTCCTGGCATGTCGGTCCCTACATCTCGGTGGGAACATTCTATACGTCTATAACGTTGTATATCCTAGCATAAGGCAACCTAACATCTCGGATGTAATATTTTACAACATTCTGGCGTGTCGTCGCCTGCTTCTCGAAGGGGACATTATATACGTCTATAACGTTGTATATCTTATCCTAACGCAACCTAACATCTGGGATGTCATATTTTACAACATTCCTGACGCGTCGGCCCCTATTTCTCGGTGGGAACATTATATACGTCTATCACGTTATATATCCTAGCCTAAGGCAACCTAACATATCGGATGTAATATTTTACAACATTCCTGGCATGTCGGTCCCTACATCTCGGTGGGAACATTCTATACGTCTATGACATTGTATATCCTAACCTAAGGGAACCTAACACTTCGGGTGTAATATTTTACAACATTCCTGACGAGTCGGCCCCTATTTCTCGGTGGGGACATTATATACGTCTATAACGTTGTATATCCTAACCCAAAGCAACCTAACTTCTGGGTTGTAATATTTTACAACATTCCTGGCATGTCGGTCCCTACATCTCGCTGAGAACTTTCTATACTTTATAACGTTGTATATCCTAACCTAAGGGAACCTAACATCTCGGGTGTAATATTTTACAACATTCCTGACCCGTCGGCCCCAATTTCTCGGTGGGAACATTCTATACGTCTATAACGTTGTATATCCTAACCTAAGGGAACCTAACATCTCGGGTGTAATATTTTACAACATTCCTGGCATTTCGGTCCCTACTTCCCGGTGGGAACATTATATACGTCTATCACGTTATATATCCTAGCCTAAGGCAACCTAACATATCGGATGTAATGTTTTACAACATTCTGGCGTGTCGTCGCCTGCTTCTCGATGGGGACATTATATACGTCTATAACGTTGTATATCCTAACCCAAAGAAACCTAACTTCTGGGATGTAATATTTTACAACATTCTGGCGTGTCGTCGCATGCTTCTCGATGGGGACATTATATACGTCTATAACGTTGTATATCCTAACCCAAAGAAACCTAACTTCTGGGATGTAATATTTTACAACATTCCTGGCATGTCGGTCCCCACGTCTTGGCGGGAACATTATATAAGTCTATAACGATATATATCCTAACCTAAAGCAACCTAACAACTCGGATGTAATATTTTACAACATTCCTGGCATGTCGGTCCCTACATCTCGGTGGGAACATTCTATACGTCTATAACGTTGTATATCCTAGCATAAGGCAACCTAACATCTCGGGTGTAATAATTTACAACATTCCTGACGAGTCGGCCCCTATTTCTCGGTGGGGACATTATATACGTCTATAACGTTGTATATCCTAACCCAAAGCAACCTAACTTCTGGGTTGTAATATTTTACAACATTCCTGGCATGTCGGTCCCTACATCTCGCTGAGAACTTTCTATACTTTATAACGTTGTATTTCCTAACCTAAGGGAACCTAACATCTCGGGTGTAATATTTTACAACATTCCTGTCCCGTCGGCCCCAATTTCTCGGTGGGAACATTCTATACGTCTATAACGTTGTATATCCTAACCTAAGGGAACCTAACATCTCGGGTGTAATATTTTACAACATTCCTGGCATTTCGGTCCCTACTTCCCGGTGGGAACATTATATACGTCTATCACGTTATATATCCTAGCCTAAGGCAACCTAACATATCGGATGTAATGTTTTACAACATTCTGGCGTGTCGTCGCCTGCTTCTCGATGGGGACATTATATACGTCTATAACGTTGTATATCCTAACCCAAAGAAACCTAACTTCTGGGATGTAATATTTTACAACATTCCTGGCATGTCGGTCCCTACATCTCGCTGCTAACTTTCTATACGTCTATAAAGTTGTATATCCTAACCTAAGGGAACCTAACATCTCAGGTGTAATATTTTACAAAATTCCTGACCCGTCGGCCCCAATTTCTCGGTGGGAACATTCTATACGTCTATAACGTTGTATATCCTAACCTAAGGGAACCTAACCTCTCTACCGTAATATTTTACAGCATTCCTGGCGTGACGGCACTTACTTCCCGATGGGGCATTATATACGTCTATAACGTTGTATATCCTAGCATAAGGCAACCTAACATCTCGGATGTAATATTTTACAACATTCTGGCGTGTCGTCGCCTGCTTCTCGATGGGGACATTAGATACGTCTATAACGTTGTATATCCTATCCTAAGGGAACCTAACATCTAGCATGTAATATTTTACAGCATTCCTGGCGTGTCGTCGCCTGCTTCTCGATGGGGACATTATATACGTCTATAACGTTGTATATACTAACCCAAAGCAACCTAACTTCTGGGATGTAATATTTTACAACATTCCTGGCATGTCGATCCCTACATCTCGCTGGGAACTTTCTATACCTTATAACGTTGTATATCCTAACCTAAGGGAACCTAACATCTCGGGTGTAATATTTTACAACATTCCTGGCATTTCGGTCCCTACTTCTCGGTGGGAACATTGTATACGTCTATAACGATATATGTCCTAGCCAAAGGCAACCTAACATCTCGGATGTAATATTTTACAACATTCCTGACCCGTCGGCCCCAATTTCTCGGTGGGAACATTCTATACGTCTATAACGTTGTATATCCTAACCTAAGGGAACCTAACATCTCGGGTGTAATATTTTACAACATTCCTGGCGTTTCGGTCCCTACTTCTCGGTGGGAACATTATATACGTCTATCACGTTATATATCCTAGCCTAAGGCAACCTAATATATCGGATGTAATGTTTTACAACATTCTGGCGTGTCGTCGCCTGCTTCTCGATGGGGACATTATATACGTCTATAACGTTGTATATCCTAACCCAAAGAAACCTAACTTCTGGGATGTAATATTTTACAACATTGCTGGCATGTCGGTCCCCACGTCTCGGCGGGAACATTATATAAGTCTATAACGATATATATCTAACCTAAAGCAACCTAACAACTCGGATGTAATATTTTACAACATTCCTGGCATGTCGGTCCCTACATCTCGGTGGGAACGTTCTATACGTCTATAACGTTGTATATCCTAGCATAAGGCAACCTAACATCTCGGATGTAATATTTTACAACATTCTGGCGTGTCGTCGCCTGCTTCTCGATGGGGACATTAGATACGTCTATAACGTTGTATATCCTATCCTAAGGGAACCTAACATCTAGCATGTAATATTTTACAGCATTCCTGGCGTGTCGTCGCCTGCTTCTCGATGGGGACATTATATACGTCTATAACGTTGTATATACTAACCCAAAGCAACCTAACTTCTGGGATGTAATATTTTACAACATTCCTGGCATGTCGGTCCCTACATCTCGCTGGGAACTTTCTATACTTTATAACGTTGTATATCCTAACCTAAGGGAACCTAACATCTCGGGTGTAATATTTTACAACATTCCTGGCATTTCGGTCCCTACTTCTCGGTGGGAACATTGTATACGTCTATAACGATATATGTCCTAGCCAAAGGCAACCTAACATCTCGGATGTAATATTTTACAACATTCCTGGCATGTCGGTCCCTACATCTCGGTGGGAACATTCTATACGTCTATGACGTTGTATATCCTAACCTAAGGGAACCTAACACTTCGGGTGTAATATTTTACAACATTCCTGACGAGTCGGCCCCTATTTCTCGGTGGGAATATTATATACGTCTATAAAGTTACATATCCTAGCCTAAGGCAACCTAACATGTCGAATGTAATATTTTACAACATTTTGGCGTGTCGCCGCCTGCTTCTCGAAGGGGACATTATATACGTCTATAACGTTGTATATCTTAACCTAACGCAACCTAACTTCTGGGATGTCATATTTTACAACATTCCTGACGCTTCGGCCCCTATTTCTCGGTGGGAACATTATATACGTCTATCACGTTATATATCCTAGCCTAAGGCAACCTAACATATCGGATGTAACATTTCACAACATTCTGGCGTGTCGTCGCCTGCTTCTCGATGGGGACATTAGATACGTCTATAACGTTGTATATCCTATCCTAAGGGAACCTAACATCTAGCATGTAATATTTTACAACATTCCTGGCGTGTCGTCGCCTGCTTCTCGATGTGGACATTATATACATCTATAAGGTTGTATATCCTAACCTAAGGCAACCTAACATCTCGGATGTAATATTTTACAACATTCCTGGCATGTCGGTCCCTACATCTCGGTGGGAACATTCTATACGTCTATGACGTTGTATATCCTAACCTAAGGGAACCTAACATCTCGGGTGTAATATTTTACAACATTCCTGACGCGTCGGCCCCTATTTCTCGGTGGGAATATTATATACGTCTATAACGTTGTATATCCTAGCCTAAGGCAACCTAACATGTCGAATGTAATATTTTACAACATTCTGGCTTGTCGTCGCCTGCTTCTCGAAGGGGACATTATATACGTCTATAACGTTGTATATCTTAACCTAACGCAACCTAACTTCTGGGATGTCATATTTTACAACATTCCTGACGCGTCGGCCCCTATTTCTCGGTGGGAACATTCTATATGTCTATAACGTTGTGTATCCTAACCTAAGAGAACCTAACGTCTCGGGTGTAATATTTTACAACATTCCTGACGCGTCGGCCCCTATTTCTCGGTGGGAACATTCTATACGTCTATAACGTTGTATATCCTAACCTAAGGGAACCTAACATCTCGGGTGTAATATTTTACAACATTCCTGGCATGTCGGTCCCTACATCTCGGTGGGAACATTATATACGTCTGCAATGTTATATATCATAACCTAAGGCAACCTAACCTCTCTACCGTAATATTTTACAGCATTCCTGGCGTGACGGCACTTACTTCCCGATGGGGCATTATATACGTCTATAACGTTGTATACCCTAACCTAAGGCAACCTAAAATCTCGGATGTAATAGTTGATAACATTCCTGGCGTGTCGTCGCCTGCTTCTCGATGTGGACATTATATACATCTATAAGGTTGTATATCCTAACCTAAGGCAACATAACATCTCGGATGTAATATTTTACAACATTCCTGGCATGTCGGTCCCTACATCTCGGTGGGAACATTCTATACGTCTATAACGTTGTATATCCTAACCTAAGGGAACCTAACATCTCGGGTGTAATATTTTACAACATTCCTGACGCGTCGGCCCTTATTTCTCGGTGGGAATATTATATACGTCTATAACGTTACATATCCTAGCCTAAGGCAACCTAACATGTAGAATGTAATATTTTACAACATTCTGGCGTGTCGTCGCCTGCTTCTCGATGGGGACATTACATACGTCGATAACGTTGTATATCCTAACCCAAAGCAACCTAACATCTCGTATGTAATATTTTACAACATTCCTGGCATGTCGGTCCCTACTTCTCGGTGGAAACATTATATACGTCTATAACGTTGTATATGCTAACCTAAGGGAACCTAACATCTCGGGTGTAATATTTTACAACATTCCTGGCATGTCGGTCCCTACATCTCGGTGGGAACATTATATACGTCTGCAATGTTATATATCATAACCTAAGGCAACCTAACCTCTCTACCGTAATATTTTACAGCATTCCTGGCGTGACGGCACTTACTTCCCGATGGGGCATTATATACGTCTATAACGTTGTATATCCTAACCTGAGGCAACCTAAAATCTCGGATGTAATAGTTGATAACATTCCTGGCGTGTCGTCGCCTGCTTCTCGATGTGGACATTATACACATCTATAAGGTTGTATATCCTAACCTAAGGCAACCTAACATCTCGGATGTAATATTTTACAACATTCCTGGCATGTCGGTCCCTACATCTCGGTGGGAACATTCTGTACGTCTATGACGTTGTATATCCTAACCTAAGGGAACCTAACACTTCGGGTGTAATATTTTACAACATTCCTGACGAGTCGGCCCCTATTTCTCGGTGGGAATATTATATACGTCTATAAAGTTACATATCCTAGCCTAAGGCAACCTAACATGTCGAATGTAATATTTTACAACATTTTGGCGTGTCGCCGCCTGCTTCTCGAAGGGGACATTATATACGTCTATAACGTTGTATATCTTAACCTAACGCAACCTAACTTCTGGGATGTCATATTTTACAACATTCCTGACGCTTCGGCCCCTATTTCTCGGTGGGAACATTATATACGTCTATCACGTTATATATCCTAGCCTAAGGCAACCTAACATATCGGATGTAACATTTCACAACATTCTGGCGTGTCGTCGCCTGCTTCTCGATGGGGACATTAGATACATCTATAACGTTGTATATCCTATCCTAAGGGAACCTAACATCTAGCATGTAATATTTTACAACATTCCTGGCGTGTCGTCGCCTGCTTCTCGATGTGGACATTATATACATCTATAAGGTTGTATATCCTAACCTAAGGCAACCTAACATCTCGGATGTAATATTTTACAACATTCCTGGCATGTCGGTCCCTACATCTCGGTGGGAACATTCTATACGTCTATAACGTTGTATATCCTAACCTAAGGGAACCTAACATCTCGGGTGTAATATTTTACAACATTCCTGACGCGTCGGCCCCTATTTCTCGGTGGGAATATTATATATGTCTATAACGTTGTATATCCTAGCCTAAGGCAACCTAACATGTCGAATGTAATATTTTACAACATTCTGGCTTGTCGTCGCCTGCTTCTCGAAGGGGACATTATATACGTCTATAACGTTGCATATCTTAACCTAACGCAACCTAACTTCTGGGATGTCATATTTTACAACATTCCTGACGCGTCGGCCCCTATTTCTCGGTGGGAACATTCTATATGTCTATAACGTTGTGTATCCTAACCTAAGAGAACCTAACGTCTCGGGTGTAATATTTTACAACATTCCTGACGCGTCGGCCCCTATTTCTCGGTGGGAACATTCTATACGTCTATAACGTTGTATATCCTAACCTAAGGGAACCTAACATCTCGGGTGTAATATTTTACAACATTCCTGGCATGTCGGTCCCTACATCTCGGTGGGAACATTATATACGTCTGCAATGTTATATATCATAACCTAAGGCAACCTAACCTCTCTACCGTAATATTTTACAGCATTCCTGTCGTGACGGCACTTACTTCCCGATGGGGCATTATATACGTCTATAACGTTGTATACCCTAACCTAAGGCAACCTAAAATCTCGGATGTAATATTTGATAACATTCCTGGCGTGTCGTCGCCTGCTTCTCGATGTGGACATTATATACATCTATAAGGTTGTATACCCTAGCCTAAGGCAACCTAACATCTCGGATGTAATATTTTACAACATTCCTGGCATGTCGGTCCCTACATCTCGGTGGGAACATTCTATACGTCTATAACGCTGTATATCCTAACCTAAGGGAACCTAATATCTCGGGTGTAATATTTTACAACATTCCTGACGCGTCGGCCCCTATTTCTCGGTGGGAATATTATATACGTCTATAACGTTACATATCCTAGCCTAAGGCAACCTAACATGTCGAATGTAATATTTTACAACATTCTGGCGTGTCGTCGCCTGCTTCTCGAAGGGGACATTATATACGTCTATAACGTTGTATATCTTAACCTAACGCAACCTAACATCTGGGATGTCATATTTTACAACATTCCTGACGCGTCGGCCCCTATTTCTCGGTGGGAACATTATATACGTCTATCACGTTATATATCCTAGCCTAAGGCAACCTAACATATCGGATGTAACATTTCACAACATTCTGGCGTGTCGTCGCCTGCTCCTCGATGGGGACATTAGATACGTCTATAAAGTTGTATATCCTAATCTAAGGGAACCTAACATCTCGGATGTAATATTTTACAACATTCTGGCGTGTCGTCGCATGCTTCTCGATGGGGACATTATATACGTCGATAACGTTGTATATCCTAACCCAAAGCAACCTAACATCTCGTATGTAATATTTTACAACATTCCTGGCATTTCGGTCCCTACTTCTCGGTGGGAACATTATATACGTCTATCACGTTATATATCCTAGCCTAAGGCAACCTAATACATCGGATGTAATGTTTTACAACATTCTGGCGTGTCGTCGCCTGCTTCTCGATGGGGACATTATATACGTCTATAACGTTGTATATCCTAACCCAAAGAAACCTAACTTCTGGGATGTAATATTTTACAACATTCCTGGCATGTCGGTCCCCACGTCTCGGCGGGAACATTATATAAGTCTATAACGATATATATCCTAACCTAAAGCAACCTAACAACTCGGATGTAATATTTTACAACATTCCTGGCATGTCGGTCCCTACATCTCGGTGGGAACATTCTATACGTCTATAACGTTGTATATCCTAGCATAAGGCAACCTAACATCTCGGATGTAATATTTTACAACATTCTGGCGTGTCGTCGCCTGCTTCTCGAAGGGGACATTATATACGTCTATAACGTTGTATATCTTATCCTAACGCAACCTAACATCTGGGATGTCATATTTTACAACATTCCTGACGCGTCGGCCCCTATTTCTCGGTGGGAACATTATATACGTCTATCACGTTATATATCCTAGCCTAAGGCAACCTAACATATCGGATGTAATATTTTACAACATTCCTGGCATGTCGGTCCCTACATCTCGGTGGGAACATTCTATACGTCTATGACATTGTATATCCTAACCTAAGGGAACCTAACACTTCGGGTGTAATATTTTACAACATTCCTGACGAGTCGGCCCCTATTTCTCGGTGGGGACATTATATACGTCTATAACGTTGTATATCCTAACCCAAAGCAACCTAACTTCTGGGTTGTAATATTTTACAACATTCCTGGCATGTCGGTCCCTACATCTCGCTGAGAACTTTCTATACTTTATAACGTTGTATATCCTAACCTAAGGGAACCTAACATCTCGGGTGTAATATTTTACAACATTCCTGACCCGTCGGCCCCAATTTCTCGGTGGGAACATTCTATACGTCTATAACGTTGTATATCCTAACCTAAGGGAACCTAACATCTCGGGTGTAATATTTTACAACATTCCTGGCATTTCGGTCCCTACTTCCCGGTGGGAACATTATATACGTCTATCACGTTATATATCCTAGCCTAAGGCAACCTAACATATCGGATGTAATGTTTTACAACATTCTGGCGTGTCGTCGCCTGCTTCTCGATGGGGACATTATATACGTCTATAACGTTGTATATCCTAACCCAAAGAAACCTAACTTCTGGGATGTAATATTTTACAACATTCTGGCGTGTCGTCGCATGCTTCTCGATGGGGACATTATATACGTCTATAACGTTGTATATCCTAACCCAAAGAAACCTAACTTCTGGGATGTAATATTTTACAACATTCCTGGCATGTCGGTCCCCACGTCTTGGCGGGAACATTATATAAGTCTATAACGATATATATCCTAACCTAAAGCAACCTAACAACTCGGATGTAATATTTTACAACATTCCTGGCATGTCGGTCCCTACATCTCGGTGGGAACATTCTATACGTCTATAACGTTGTATATCCTAGCATAAGGCAACCTAACATCTCGGGTGTAATAATTTACAACATTCCTGACGAGTCGGCCCCTATTTCTCGGTGGGGACATTATATACGTCTATAACGTTGTATATCCTAACCCAAAGCAACCTAACTTCTGGGTTGTAATATTTTACAACATTCCTGGCATGTCGGTCCCTACATCTCGCTGAGAACTTTCTATACTTTATAACGTTGTATTTCCTAACCTAAGGGAACCTAACATCTCGGGTGTAATATTTTACAACATTCCTGTCCCGTCGGCCCCAATTTCTCGGTGGGAACATTCTATACGTCTATAACGTTGTATATCCTAACCTAAGGGAACCTAACATCTCGGGTGTAATATTTTACAACATTCCTGGCATTTCGGTCCCTACTTCCCGGTGGGAACATTATATACGTCTATCACGTTATATATCCTAGCCTAAGGCAACCTAACATATCGGATGTAATGTTTTACAACATTCTGGCGTGTCGTCGCCTGCTTCTCGATGGGGACATTATATACGTCTATAACGTTGTATATCCTAACCCAAAGAAACCTAACTTCTGGGATGTAATATTTTACAACATTCCTGGCATGTCGGTCCCTACATCTCGCTGCTAACTTTCTATACGTCTATAAAGTTGTATATCCTAACCTAAGGGAACCTAACATCTCAGGTGTAATATTTTACAAAATTCCTGACCCGTCGGCCCCAATTTCTCGGTGGGAACATTCTATACGTCTATAACGTTGTATATCCTAACCTAAGGGAACCTAACCTCTCTACCGTAATATTTTACAGCATTCCTGGCGTGACGGCACTTACTTCCCGATGGGGCATTATATACGTCTATAACGTTGTATATCCTAGCATAAGGCAACCTAACATCTCGGATGTAATATTTTACAACATTCTGGCGTGTCGTCGCCTGCTTCTCGATGGGGACATTAGATACGTCTATAACGTTGTATATCCTATCCTAAGGGAACCTAACATCTAGCATGTAATATTTTACAGCATTCCTGGCGTGT
This sequence comes from Xylocopa violacea, assembly GCA_963969225.1. Classification (NCBI taxonomy): domain Eukaryota; kingdom Metazoa; phylum Arthropoda; class Insecta; order Hymenoptera; family Apidae; genus Xylocopa; species Xylocopa violacea. The sequence continues at coordinate 1,026,354 of CAXAJV010001130.1, forward strand.
CGTCGCCTGCTTCTCGATGGGGACATTATATACGTCTATAACGTTGTATATACTAACCCAAAGCAACCTAACTTCTGGGATGTAATATTTTACAACATTCCTGGCATGTCGGTCCCTACATCTCGCTGGGAACTTTCTATACTTTATAACGTTGTATATCCTAACCTAAGGGAACCTAACATCTCGGGTGTAATATTTTACAACATTCCTGGCATTTCGGTCCCTACTTCTCGGTGGGAACATTGTATACGTCTATAACGATATATGTCCTAGCCAAAGGCAACCTAACATCTCGGATGTAATATTTTACAACATTCCTGACCCGTCGGCCCCAATTTCTCGGTGGGAACATTCTATACGTCTATAACGTTGTATATCCTAACCTAAGGGAACCTAACATCTCGGGTGTAATATTTTACAACATTCCTGGCGTTTCGGTCCCTACTTCTCGGTGGGAACATTATATACGTCTATCACGTTATATATCCTAGCCTAAGGCAACCTAATATATCGGATGTAATGTTTTACAACATTCTGGCGTGTCGTCGCCTGCTTCTCGATGGGGACATTATATACGTCTATAACGTTGTATATCCTAACCCAAAGAAACCTAACTTCTGGGATGTAATATTTTACAACATTGCTGGCATGTCGGTCCCCACGTCTCGGCGGGAACATTATATAAGTCTATAACGATATATATCTAACCTAAAGCAACCTAACAACTCGGATGTAATATTTTACAACATTCCTGGCATGTCGGTCCCTACATCTCGGTGGGAACATTCTATACGTCTATAACGTTGTATATCCTAGCATAAGGCAACCTAACATCTCGGATGTAATATTTTACAACATTCTGGCGTGTCGTCGCCTGCTTCTCGATGGGGACATTAGATACGTCTATAACGTTGTATATCCTATCCTAAGGGAACCTAACATCTAGCATGTAATATTTTACAGCATTCCTGGCGTGTCGTCGCCTGCTTCTCGATGGGGACATTATATACGTCTATAACGTTGTATATACTAACCCAAAGCAACCTAACTTCTGGGATGTAATATTTTACAACATTCCTGGCATGTCGGTCCCTACATCTCGCTGGGAACTTTCTATACTTTATAACGTTGTATATCCTAACCTAAGGGAACCTAACATCTCGGGTGTAATATTTTACAACATTCCTGGCATTTCGGTCCCTACTTCTCGGTGGGAACATTGTATACGTCTATAACGATATATGTCCTAGCCAAAGGCAACCTAACATCTCGGATGTAATATTTTACAACATTCCTGGCATGTCGGTCCCTACATCTCGGTGGGAACATTCTATACGTCTATAACGTTGTATATCCTAACCTAAGGGTACCTAACATTTCGGATGTAATATTTTACAACGTTCCTGACGCGTCGGCCCCTATTTCTCGGTGGGAACATTATATACGTCTATCACGTTATATATCCTAGCCTAAGGCAACCTAACATATCGGATGTAATATTTCACAACATTCTGGCGTGTCGTCGCCTGCTTCTCGATGGGGACATTAGATACGTCTATAACGTTGTATATCCTAACCTAAGGGAACCTAACATCTCGGATGTAATATTTTACAACATTCTGGCGTGTCGTCGCCTGCTTCTCGATGGGGACATTATATACGTCGATAACGTTGTATATCCTGACCCAAAGCAACCTAACATCTCGTATGTAATATTTTACATCATTCCTGGCATGTCGGTCCCTACTTCTCGGTGGGAACATTATATACGTCTATAACGTTGTATATCCTAACCTAAGGGAACCTAACATTTCGGGTGTAATATTTTACGACGTTCCTGACGCGTCGACCCCTATTTCTCGGTGGGAATATGATATTCGTCTATAACGTTACATATCCTAGCCTAAGGCAACCTAACATGTCGAATGTAATATTTTACAACATTCTGGCGTGTCGTCGCCTGCTTCTCGAAGGGGACATTATATACGTCTATAACGTTGTATATCCTAACCTAACGCAACCTAACATCTGGGATGTAATATTTTACAACATTCCTGACGCGTCGGTCCCTACTTCTCGGTGGGAACATTGTATACGTCTATAACGATATATGTCCTAGCCAAAGGCAACCTAACATCTCGGGTGTAATATTTTACAACATTCCTGACGCGTCGGCCCCTATTTCTCGGTGGGAACATTCTATACGTCTATAACGTTGTATATCCTAACCTAAGGGAACCTAACATCTCGGGTGTAATATTTTACAACATTCCTGGCATGTCGGTCCCTACATCTCGGTGGGAACATTACATACGTCTGCAATGTTATATATCATAACCTAAGGCAACCTAACCTCTCTACCGTAATATTTTACAGCATTCCTGGCGTGACGGCACTTACTTCCCGATGGGGCATTATATACGTCTATAACGTTGTATATCCTAACCTGAGGCAACCTAAAATCTCGGATGTAATAGTTGATAACATTCCTGGCGTGTCGTCGCCTGCTTCTCGATGTGGACATTATATACATCTATAAGGTTGTATATCCTAACCTAAGGCAACCTAACATCTCGGGTGTAATATTTTACAACATTCCTGACGCGTCGGCCCCTATTTCTCGGTGGGAATATTATATACGTCTATAACGTTACATATCCTAGCCTAAGGCAACCTAACATCTCGGATGTAATATTTTACAACATTCCTGGCATGTCGGTCCCTACATCTCGGTGGGAACATTCTATACGTCTATGACGTTGTATATCCTAACCTAAGGGAACCTAACACTTCGGGTGTAATATTTTACAACATTCCTGACGAGTCGGCCCCTATTTCTCGGTGGGAATATTATATACGTCTATAAAGTTACATATCCTAGCCTAAGGCAACCTAACATGTCGAATGTAATATTTTACAACATTTTGGCGCGTCGCCGCCTGCTTCTCGAAGGGGACATTATATACGTCTATAACGTTGTATATCTTAACCTAACGCAACCTAACTTCTGGGATGTCATATTTTACAACATTCCTGACGCGTCGGCCACTATTTCTCGGTGGGAACATTCCATATGTCTATAACGTTGTATATCCTAACCTAAGGGAACCTAACATCTCGGGTGTTATATTTTACAACATTCCTGGCATGTCGGTCCCTACATCTCGGTGGGAATATTATATACGTCTGCAATGTAATATATCATAACCTAAGGCAACCTAACCTCTCTACCGTAATATTTTACAGCATTCCTGGCGTGACGGCACTTACTTCCCGATGGGGCATTATATACGTCTATAACGTTGTATATCCTAACCTGAGGCAACCTAAAATCTCGGATGTAATAGTTGATAACATTCCTAGCGTGTCGTCGCCTGCTTCTCGATGTGGACATTATATACATCTATAAGGTTGTATATCCTAACCTAAGGCAACCTAACATCTCGGATGTAATATTTTACAACATTCCTGGCATGTCGGTCCCTACATCTCGGTGGGAACATTCTATACGTCTATGACGTTGTATATCCTAACCTAAGGGAACCTAACACTTCGGGTGTAATATTTTACAACATTCCTGACGAGTCGGCCCCTATTTCTCGGTGGGAATATTATATACGTCTATAAAGTTACATATCCTAGCCTAAGGCAACCTAGCATGTCGAATGTAATATTTTACAACATTTTGGCGTGTCGCCGCCTGCTTCTCGAAGGGGACATTATATACGTCTATAACGTTGTATATCTTAACCTAACGCAACCTAACTTCTGGGATGTCATATTTTACAACATTCCTGACGCTTCGGCCCCTATTTCTCGGTGGGAACATTATATACGTCTATCACGTTATATATCCTAGCCTAAGGCAACCTAACATATCGAATGTAACATTTCACAACATTCTGGCGTGTCGTCGCCTGCTTCTCGATGGGGACATTAGATACGTCTATAACGTTGTATATCCTATCCTAAGGGAACCTAACATCTAGCATGTAATATTTTACAACATTCCTGGCGTGTCGTCGCCTGCTTCTCGATGTGGACATTATATACATCTATAAGGTTGTATAACCTAACCTAAGGCAACCTAACATCTCGGATGTAATATTTTACAACATTCCTGGCATGTCGGTCCCTACATCTCGGTGGGAACTTTCTATACGTCTATAACGTTGTATATCCTAACCTAAGGGAACCTAACATCTCGGGTGTAATATTTTACAACATTCCTGACGCGTCGGCCCCTATTTCTCGGTGGGAATATTATATACGTCTATAACGTTGTATATCCTAGCCTAAGGCAACCTAACATGTCGAATGTAATATTTTACAACATTCTGGCTTGTCGTCGCCTGCTTCTCGAAGGGGACATTATATACGTCTATAACGTTGTATATCTTAACCTAACGCAACCTAACATCTGGGTTGTAATATTTTACAACATTCCTGGCATGTCGGTCCCTACATCTCGCTGAGAACTTTCTATACTTTATAACGTTGTATATCCTAACCTAAGGGAACCTAACATCTCGGGTGTAATATTTTACAACATTCCTGACCCGTCGGCCCCAATTTCTCGGTGGGAACATTCTATACGTCTATAACGTTGTATATCCTAACCTAAGGGAACCTAACATCTCGGGTGTAATATTTTACAACATTCCTGGCATTTCGGTCCCTACTTCCCGGTGGGAACATTATATACGTCTATCACGTTATATATCCTAGCCTAAGGCAACCTAACATATCGGATGTAATGTTTTACAACATTCTGGCGTGTCGTCGCCTGCTTCTCGATGGGGACATTATATACGTCTATAACGTTGTATATCCTAACCCAAAGAAACCTAACTTCTGGGATGTAATATTTTACAACATTCTGGCGTGTCGTCGCATGCTTCTCGATGGGGACATTATATACGTCTATAACGTTGTATATCCTAACCCAAAGAAACCTAACTTCTGGGATGTAATATTTTACAACATTCCTGGCATGTCGGTCCCCACGTCTTGGCGGGAACATTATATAAGTCTATAACGATATATATCCTAACCTAAAGCAACCTAACAACTCGGATGTAATATTTTACAACATTCCTGGCATGTCGGTCCCTACATCTCGGTGGGAACATTCTATACGTCTATAACGTTGTATATCCTAGCATAAGGCAACCTAACATCTCGGGTGTAATAATTTACAACATTCCTGACGAGTCGGCCCCTATTTCTCGGTGGGGACATTATATACGTCTATAACGTTGTATATCCTAACCCAAAGCAACCTAACTTCTGGGTTGTATTATTTTACAACATTCCTGGCATGTCGGTCCCTACATCTCGCTGAGAACTTTCTATACTTTATAACGTTGTATACCCTAACCTAAGGGAACCTAACATCTCGGGTGTAATATTTTACAACATTCCTGACCCGTCGGCCCCAATTTCTCGGTGGGAACATTCTATACGTCTATAACGTTGTATATCCTAACCTAAGGGAACCTAACATCTCGGGTGTAATATTTTACAACATTCCTGGCATTTCGGTCCCCACTTCCCGGTGGGAACATTATATACGTCTAACGCGTTATATATCCTAGCCTAAGGCAACCTAACATATCGGATGTAATGTTTTACAACATTCTGGCGTGTCGTCGCCTGCTTCTCGATGGGGACATTATATACGTCTATAACGTTGTATATCCTAACCCAAAGAAACCTAACTTCTGGAATGTAATATTTTACAACATTCCTGGCATGTCGGTCCCTACATCTCGCTGCTAACTTTCTATACGTCTATAAAGTTGTATATCCTAACCTAAGGGAACCTAACATCTCAGGTGTAATATTTTACAAAATTCCTGACCCGTCGGCCCCAATTTCTCGGTGGGAACATTCTATACGTCTATAACGTTGTATATCCTAACCTAAGGGAACCTAACATCTCGGGTGTAATATTTTACAACATTCCTGGCGTTTCGGTCCCTACTTCTCGGTGGGAACATTATATACGTCTATCACGTTATATATCCTAGCCTAAGGCAACCTAATATATCGGATGTAATGTTTTACAACATTCTGGCGTGTCGTCGCCTGCTTCTCGATGGGGACATTATATACGTCTATAACGTTGTATATCCTAACCCAAAGAAACCTAACTTCTGGGATGTAATATTTTACAACATTCCTGGCATGTCGGTCTCCACGTCTCGGCGGGAACATTATATAAGTCTATAACGATATATATCCTAACCTAAAGCAACCTAACAACTCGGATGTAATATTTTACAACATTCCTGGCATGTCGGTCCCTACATCTCGGTGGGAACATTCTATACGTCTATAACGTTGTATATCCTAGCATAAGGCAACCTAACATCTCGGATGTAATATTTTACAACATTCTGGCGTGTCGTCGCCTGCTTCTCGATGGGGACATTAGATACGTCTATAACGTTGTATATCCTATCCTAAGGGAACCTAACATCTAGGATGTAATATTTTACAGCATTCCTGGCGTGTCGTCGCCTGCTTCTCGATGGGGACATTATATACGTCTATAACGTTGTATATACTAACCCAAAGCAACCTAGCTTCTGGGATGTAATATTTTACAACATTCCTGGCATGTCGGTCCCTACATCTCGCTGGGAACTTTCTATACTTTATAACGTTGTATATCCTAACCTAAGGGAACCTAACATCTCGGGTGTAATATTTTACAACATTCCTGGCATTTCGGTCCCTACTTCTCGGTGGGAACATTGTATACGTCTATAACGATATATGTCCTAGCCAAAGGCAACCTAACATCTCGGATGTAATATTTTACAACATTCCTGGCATGTCTGGGTCGGTCCCTACATCTCGGTGGGAACATTCTATACGTCTATAACGTTGTATATCCTAACCTAAGGGTACCTAACATTTCGGATGTAATATTTTACAACGTTCCTGACGCGTCGGCCCCTATTTCTCGGTGGGAACATTATATACGTCTATCACGTTATATATCCTAGCCTAAGGCAACCTAACATATCGGATGTAATATTTCACAACATTCTGGCGTGTCGTCGCCTGCTTCTCGATGGGGACATTAGATACGTCTATAACGTTGTATATCCTAACCTAAGGGAACCTAACATCTCGTATGTAATATTTTACATCATTCCTGGCATGTCGGTCCCTACTTCTCGGTGGGAACATTATATACGTCTATAACGTTGTATATCCTAACCTAAGGGAACCTAACATTTCGGGTGTAATATTTTACGACGTTCCTGACGCGTCGGCCCCTATTTCTCGGTGGGAATATAATATTCGTCTATAACGTTACATATCCTAGCCTAAGGCAACCTAACATGTCGAATGTAATATTTTACAACATTCTGGCGTGTCGTCGCCTGCTTCTCGAAGGGGACATTATATACGTCTATAACGTTGTATATCCTAACATCTCGGGTGTAATATTTTACAACATTCCTGGCATGTCGGTCCCTACATCTCGGTGGGAACATTACATACGTCTGCAATGTTATATATCATAACCGAAGGCAACCTAACCTCTCTACCGTAATATTTTACAGCATTCCTGGCGTGACGGCACTTACTTCCCGATGGGGCATTATATACGTCTATAACGTTGTATATCCTAACCTAAGGCAATCTAAAATCTCGGATGTAATAGTTGATAACATTCCTGGCGTGTCGTCGCCTGCTTCTCGATGTGGACATTACATACATCTATAAGGTTGTATATCCTAACCTAAGGCAACCTAACATCTCGGATGTAATATTTTACAACATTCCTGGAATGTCGGTCCCTACATCTCGGTGGGAACATTCTATACGTCTATAACGCTGTATATCCTAACCTAAGGGAACCTAACATCTCGGGTGTTATATTTTACAACATTCCTGGCATGTCGGTCCCTACATCTCGGTGGGAATATTATATACGTCTGCAATGTAATATATCATAACCTAAGGCAACCTAACCTCTCTACCGTAATATTTTACAGCATTCCTGGCGTGACGGCACTTACTTCCCGATGGGGCATTATATACGTCTATAACGTTGTATATCCTATCCTGAGGCAACCTAAAATCTCGGATGTAATAGTTGATAACATTCCTAGCGTGTCGTCGCCTGCTTCTCGATGTGTACATTATATACATCTATAAGGTTGTATATCCTAACCTAAGGCAACCTAACATCTCGGATGTAATATTTTACAACATTCCTGGCATGTCGGTCCCTACATCTCGGTGGGAACATTCTATACGTCTATGACGTTGTATATCCTAACCTAAGGGAACCTAACACTTCGGGTGTAATATTTTACAACATTCCTGACGCTTCGGCCCCTATTTCTCGGTGGGAACATTATATACGTCTATCACGTTATATATCCTAGCCTAAGGCAACCTAACATATCGGATGTAACATTTCACAACATTCTGGCGTGTCGTCGCCTGCTTCTCGATGGGGACATTAGATACGTCTATAACGTTGTATATCCTATCCTAAGGGAACCTAACATCTAGCATGTAATATTTTACAACGTTCCTGGCGTGTCGTCGCCTGCTTCTCGATGTGGACATTATATACATCTATAAGGTTGTATAACCTAACCTAAGGCAACCTAACATCTCGGATGTAATATTTTACAACATTCCTGGCATGTCGGTCCCTACATCTCGGTGGGAACTTTCTATACGTCTATAACGTTGTATATCCTAACCTAAGGGAACCTAACATCTCGGGTGTAATATTTTACAACATTCCTGACGCGTCGGCCCCTATTTCTCGGTGGGAATATTATATACGTCTATAACGTTGTATATCCTAGCCTAAGGCAGCCTAACATGTCGAATGTAATATTTTACAACATTCTGGCTTGTCGTCGCCTGCTTCTCGAAGGGGACATTATATACGTCTATAACGTTGTATATCTTAACCTAACGCAACCTAACATCTGGGATGTCATATTTTACAACATTCCTGACGCGTCGGCCCCTATTTCTCGGTGGGAACATTATATACGTCTATCACGTTATATATCCTAGCCTAAGGCAACCTAACATATCGGATGTAATATTTCACAACATTCCTGGCATGTCGGTCCCTACATCTCGGTGGGAACATTCTATACGTCTATAACGTTGTATATCCTAACCTAAGGGTGCCTAACATTTCGGGTGTAATATTTTACAACGTTCCTGACGCGTCGGCCCCTATTTCTCGGTGGGAATATTATATTCGTCTATAACGTTATATATCCTAGCCTAAGGCAACCTAACATTTCGAATGTAATATTTTACAACATTCTGGCGTGTTGTCGCCTGCTTCTCGAAGGGGACATTCTATACGTCTATAACGTTGTATATCTTAACCTAACGCAACCTAACATCTGGGATGTCATATTTTACAACATTCCTGACGCGTCGGCCCCTATTTCTCGGTGGGAACATTCTATATGTCTATAACGTTTTATGTCCTAACCTAAGAGAACCTAACGTCTCGGGTGTAATATTTAACAACATTCCTGACGCGTCGGCCCCTATTTCTCGGTGGGAACATTCTATACGTCTATAACGTTGTATATCCTAACCTAAGGGAACCTAACATCTCGGGTGTAATATTTTACAACATTCCTGGCATGTCGGTCCCTACATCTCGGTGGGAACATTACATACGTCTGCAATGTTATATATCATAACCTAAGGCAACCTAACCTCTCTACCGTAATATTTTACAGCATTCCTGGCGTGACGGCACTTACTTCCCGATGGGGCATTATATACGTCTATAACGTTGTATATCCTAACCTAAGGCAATCTAAAATCTCGGATGTAATAGTTGATAACATTCCTCGCGTGTCGTCGCCAGCTTCTCGATGTGGACATTACATACATCTATAAGGTTGTATATCCTAACCTAAGGCAACCTAACATCTCGGATGTAATATTTTACAACATTCCTGGAATGTCGGTCCCTACATCTCGGTGGGAACATTCTATACGTCTATAACGCTGTATATCCTAACCTAAGGGAACCTAACATCTCGGGTGTTATATTTTACAACATTCCTGGCATGTCGGTCCCTACATCTCGGTGGGAATATTATATACGTCTGCAATGTAATATATCATAACCTAAGGCAACCTAACCTCTCTACCGTAATATTTTACAGCATTCCTGGCGTGACGGCACTTACTTCCCGATGGGGCATTATATACGTCTATAACGTTGTATATCCTATCCTGAGGCAACCTAAAATCTCGGATGTAATAGTTGATAACATTCCTAGCGTGTCGTCGCCTGCTTCTCGATGTGTACATTATATACATCTATAAGGTTGTATATCCTAACCTAAGGCAACCTAACATCTCGGATGTAATATTTTACAACATTCCTGGCATGTCGGTCCCTACATCTCGGTGGGAACATTCTATACGTCTATGACGTTGTATATCCTAACCTAAGGGAACCTAACACTTCGGGTGTAATATTTTACAACATTCCTGACGAGTCGGCCCCTATTTCTCGGTGGGAATATTATATACGTCTATAAAGTTACATATCCTAGCCTAAGGCAACCTAGCATGTCGAATGTAATATTTTACAACATTTTGGCGTGTCGCCGCCTGCTTCTCGAAGGGGACATTATATACGTCTATAACGTTGTATATCTTAACCTAACGCAACCTAACTTCTGGGATGTCATATTTTACAACATTCCTGACGCTTCGGCCCCTATTTCTCGGTGGGAACATTATATACGTCTATCACGTTATATATCCTAGCCTAAGGCAACCTAACATATCGGATGTAACATTTCACAACATTCTGGCTTGTCGTCGCCTGCTTCTCGAAGGGGACATTATATACGTCTATAACGTTGTATATCTTAACCTAACGCAACCTAACATCTGGGATGTCATATTTTACAACATTTCTGACGCGTCGGCCCCTATTTCTCGGTGGGAACATTATATACGTCTATCACGTTATATATCCTAGCCTAAGGCAACCTAACATATCGGATGTAATATTTCACAACATTCCTGGCATGTCGGTCCCTACATCTCGGTGGGAACATTCTATACGTCTATAACGTTGTATATCCTAACCTAAGGGTGCCTAACATTTCGGGTGTAATATTTTACAACGTTCCTGACGCGTCGGCCCCTATTTCTCGGTGGGAATATTATATTCGTCTATAACGTTATATATCCTAGCCTAAGGCAACCTAACATTTCGAATGTAATATTTTACAACATTCTGGCGTGTTGTCGCCTGCTTCTCGAAGGGGACATTATATACGTCTATAACGTTGTATATCTTAACCTAACGCAACCTAACATCTGGGATGTCATATTTTACAACATTCCTGACGCGTCGGCCCCTATTTCTCGGTGGGAACATTCTATATGTCTATAACGTTGTATATCCTAACCTAAGAGAACCTAACGTCTCGGGTGTAATATTTTACAACATTCCTGACGCGTCGGCCCCTATTTCTCGGTGGGAATATTCTATACGTCTATAACGTTGTATATCCTAACCTAAGGGAACCTAACATCTCGGGTGTAATATTTTACAACATTCCTGGCATGTCGGTCCCTACATCTCGGTGGGAACATTATATACGTCTGCAAGGTTATATATCCTAACCTAAGGGAACCTAACATCTCGGGTGTAATATTTTACAACATTCCTGGCATGTCGGTCCCTACATCTCGGTGGGAACATTATATACGTCTGCAATGTTATATATCATAACCTAAGGCAACCTAACCTCTCTACCGTAATATTTTACAGCATTCCTGGCGTGACGGCACTTACTTCCCGATGGGGCATTATATACGTCTATAACGTTGTATATTCTAACCTGAGGCAACCCAAAATCTCGGATGTAATAGTTGATAACATTCCGGTCGTGTCGTCGCCTGCTTCTCGATGTGGACATTATATACATCTATAAGGTTGTATATCCTAACCTAAGGCAACCTAACATCTCGGATGTAATATTTTACAACATTCCTGGCATGTCGGTCCCTACATCTCGGTGGGAACTTTCTATACGTCTATAACGTTGTATATCCTAACCTAAGGGAACCTAACATCTCGGGTGTAATATTTTACAACATTCCTGACGCGTCGGCCCCTATTTCTCGGTGGGAATATTATATACGTCTATAACGTTGTATATCCTAGCCTAAGGCAACCTAACATGTCGAATGTAATATTTTACAACATTTTGGCGTGTCGCCGCCTGCTTCTCGAAGGGGACATTATATACGTCTATAACGTTGTATATCTTAACCTAACGCAACCTAACTTCTGGGATGTCATATTTTACAACATTCCTGACGCTTCGGCCCCTATTTCTCGGTGGGAACATTATATACGTCTATCACGTTATATATCCTAGCCTAAGGCAACCTAACATATCGGATGTAACATTTCACAACATTCTGGCGTGTCGTCGCCTGCTTCTCGATGGGGACATTAGATACGTCTATAACGTTGTATATCCTATCCTAAGGGAACCTAACATCTAGCATGTAATATTTTACAACATTCCTGGCGTGTCGTCGCCTGCTTCTCGATGTGGACATTATATACATCTATAAGGTTGTATAACCTAACCTAAGGCAACCTAACATCTCGGATGTAATATTTTACAACATTCCTGGCATGTCGGTCCCTACATCTCGGTGGGAACATTCTATACGTCTATAACGTTGTATATCCTAACCTAAGGGAACCTAACATCTCGGGTGTAATATTTTACAACATTCCTGACGCGTCGGCCCCTATTTCTCGGTGGGAATATTATATACGTCTATAACGTTGTATATCCTAGCCTAAGGCAACCTAACATGTCGAATGTAATATTTTACAACATTCTGGCTTGTCGTCGCCTGCTTCTCGAAGGGGACATTATATACGTCTATAACGTTGTATATCTTAACCTAACGCAGCCTAACATCTGGGATGTCATATTTTACAACATTCCTGACGCGTCGGCCCCTATTTCTCGGTGGGAACATTATATACGTCTATCACGTTATATATCCTAGCCTAAGGCAACCTAACATATCGGATGTAATATTTCACAACATTCCTGGCATGTCGGTCCCTACATCTCGGTGGGAACATTCTATACGTCTATAACGTTGTATATCCTATCCTAAGGGTGCCTAACATTTCGGGTGTAATATTTTACAACGTTCCTGACGCGTCGGCCCCTATTTCTCGGTGGGAATATTATATTCGTCTATAACGTTATATATCCTAGCCTAAGGCAACCTAACATTTCGAATGTAATATTTTACAACATTCTGGCGTGTTGTCGCCTGCTTCTCGAAGGGGACTTTATATACGTCTATAACGTTGTATATCTTAACCTAACGCAACCTAACATCTGGGATGTCATATTTTACAACATTCCTGACGCGTCGGCCCCTATTTCTCGGTGGGAACATTCTATATGTCTATAACGTTGTATATCCTAACCTAAGAGAACCTAACGTCTCGGGTGTAATATTTTACAACATTCCTGACGCGTCGGCCCCTATTTCTCGGTGGGAATATTCTATACGTCTATAACGTTGTATATCCTAACCTAAGGGAACCTAACATCTCGGGTGTAATATTTTACAACATTCCTGGCATGTCGGTCCCTACATCTCGGTGGGAACATTATATACGTCTGCAAGGTTATATATCCTAACCTAAGGGAACCTAACATCTCGGGTGTAATATTTTACAACATTCCTGGCATGTCGGTCCCTACATCTCGGTGGGAACATTATATACGTCTGCAATGTTATATATCATAACCTAAGGCAACCTAACCTCTCTACCGTAATATTTTACAGCATTCCTGGCGTGACGGCACTTACTTCCCGATGGGGCATTATATACGTCTATAACGTTGTATATCCTAACCTAAGGCAACCTAAAATCTCGGATGTAATAGTCGATAACATTCCTGGCGTGTCGTCGCCTGCTTCTCGATGTGGACATTATATACATCTATAAGGTTGTATATCCTAACCTAAGGCAACCTAACATCTCGGATGTAATATTTTACAACATTCCTGGCATGTCGGTCCCTACATCTCGGTGGGAACATTCTATACGTCTATAACGCTGTATATCCTAACCTAAGGGAACCTAACATCTCGGGTGTAATATTTTACAACATTCCTGGCATGTCGGTCCCTACATCTCGGTGGGAACATTATATACGTCTGCAATGTTATATATCATAACCTAAGGCAACCTAACCTCTCTACCGTAATATTTTACAGCATTCCTGGCGTGACGGCACTTACTTCCCGATGGGGCATTATATACGTCTATAACGTTGTATATTCTAACCTGAGGCAACCCAAAATCTCGGATGTAATAGTTGATAACATTCCGGTCGTGTCGTCGCCTGCTTCTCGATGTGGACATTATATACATCTATAAGGTTGTATATCCTAACCTAAGGCAACCTAACATCTCGGATGTAATATTTTACAACATTCCTGGCATGTCGGTCCCTACATCTCGGTGGGAACTTTCTATACGTCTATAACGTTGTATATCCTAACCTAAGGGAACCTAACATCTCGGGTGTAATATTTTACAACATTCCTGACGCGTCGGCCCCTATTTCTCGGTGGGAATATTATATACGTCTATAACGTTGTATATCCTAGCCTAAGGCAACCTAACATGTCGAATGTAAAATTTTACAACATTTTGGCGTGTCGCCGCCTGCTTCTCGAAGGGGACATTATATACGTCTATAACGTTGTATATCTTAACCTAACGCAACCTAACTTCTGGGATGTCATATTTTACAACATTCCTGACGCTTCGGCCCCTATTTCTCGGTGGGAACATTATATACGTCTATCACGTTATATATCCTAGCCTAAGGCAACCTAACATATCGGATGTAACATTTCACAACATTCTGGCGTGTCGTCGCCTGCTTCTCGATGGGGACATTAGATACGTCTATAACGTTGTATATCCTATCCTAAGGGAACCTAACATCTAGCATGTAATATTTTACAACATTCCTGGCGTGTCGTCGCCTGCTTCTCGATGTGGACATTATATACATCTATAAGGTTGTATAACCTAACCTAAGGCAACCTAACATCTCGGATGTAATATTTTACAACATTCCTGGCATGTCGGTCCCTACATCTCGGTGGGAACTTTCTATACGTCTATAACGTTGTATATCCTAACCTAAGGGAACCTAACATCTCGGGTGTAATATTTTACAACATTCCTGACGCGTCGGCCCCTATTTCTCGGTGGGAATATTATATACGTCTATAACGTTGTATATCCTAGCCTAAGGCAACCTAACATGTCGAATGTAAAATTTTACAACATTTTGGCGTGTCGCCGCCTGCTTCTCGAAGGGGACATTATATACGTCTATAACGTTGTATATCTTAACCTAACGCAACCTAACTTCTGGGATGTCATATTTTACAACATTCCTGACGCTTCGGCCCCTATTTCTCGGTGGGAACATTATATACGTCTATCACGTTATATATCCTAGCCTAAGGCAACCTAACATATCGGATGTAACATTTCACAACATTCTGGCGTGTCGTCGCCTGCTTCTCGATGGGGACATTAGATACGTCTATAACGTTGTATATCCTATCCTAAGGGAACCTAACATCTAGCATGTAATGTTTTACAACATTCCTGGCGTGTCGTCGCCTGCTTCTCGATGTGGACATTATATACATCTATAAGGTTGTATAACCTAACCTAAGGCAACCTAACATCTCGGATGTAATATTTTACAACATTCCTGGCATGTCGGTCCCTACATCTCGAAGGGGACTTTCTATACGTCTATAACGTTGTATATCCTAACCTAAGGGAACCTAACATCTCGAGTGTAATATTTTACAACATTCCTGACGCGTCGGCCCCTATTTCTCGGTGGGAATATTATATACGTCTATAACGTTGTATATCCTAGCCTAAGGCAACCTAACATGTCGAATGTAATATTTTACAACATTCTGGCTTGTCGTCGCCTGCTTCTCGAAGGGGACATTATATACGTCTATAACGTTGTATATCTTAACCTAACGCAACCTAACATCTGGGATGTCATATTTTACAACATTCCTGACGCGTCGGCCCCTATTTCTCGGTGGGAACATTATATACGTCTATCACGTTATATATCCTAGCCTAAGGCAACCTAACATATCGGATGTAACATTTCACAACATTCTGGCGTGTCGTCGCCTGCTTCTCGATGGGGACATTAGATACGTCTATAACGTTGTATATCCTAACCTAAGGGAACCTAACATCTCGGGTGTAATATTTTACAACATTCTGGCGTGTCGTCGCCTGCTTTTCGATGGGAACATTATATACGTCGATAACGTTGTATATCCTAACCCAAAGCAACCTAACATCTCGTATGTAATATTTTACAACATTCCTGGCATGTCGGTCCCTACTTCTCGGTGGGAACATTCTATACGTCTATAACGCTGTATATCCTAACCTAAGGGTGCCTAACATTTCGGGTGTAATATTTTACAACGTTCCTGACGCGTCGGCCCCTATTTCTCGGTGGGAATATTATATTCGTCTATAACGTTATATATCCTAACCTAAGGCAACCTAAAATCTCGGATGTAATAGTTGATAACATTCCTGGCGTGTCGTCGCCTGCTTCTCGAAGGGGATATTATATACGTATATAACGTTGTATATCCTAACCTAACGCAACCTAACATCTGGGATGTAATATATTACAACATTCCTGACGCGTCGGTCCCTACTTTTCGGTGCGAACATTGTATACGTCTATAACGATATATGTCCTAGCCTAAGGCAACCTAACATCTCGGATGTAATATTTTACAACATTCCTGGCATGTCGGTCCCTACATCTCGGTGGGAACATTCTATACGTCTATGACGTTGTATATCCTAACCTAGGGGAACCTAACACTTCGGGTGTAATATTTTACAACATTCCTGACGAGTCGGCCCCTATTTCTCGGTGGGAATATTATATACGTCTATAAAGTTACATATCCTAGCCGAAGGCAACCTAACATGTCGAATGTAATATTTTACAACATTTTGGCGTGTCGCCGCCTGCTGCTCGAAGGGGACATTATATACGTCTATAACGTTGTATATCTTAGCCTAACGCATCCTAGCTTCTGGGATGTCATATTTTACAACATTCCTGACGCTTCGGCCCCTATTTCTCGGTGGGAACATTATATACGTCTATCACGTTATATATCCTAGCCTAAGGCAACCTAACATATCGGATGTAACATTTCACAACATTCTGGCGTGTCGTCGCCTGCTTCTCGATGGGGACATTAGATACGTCTATAACGTTGTATATCCTATCCTAAGGGAACCTAACATCTAGCATGTAATATTTTACAACATTCATGGCGTGTCGTCGCCTGCTTCTCGATGTGGACATTATATACATCTATAAGGTTGTATATCCTAACCTAACGCAACCTAACATCTGGGATGTCATATTTTACAACATTCCTGACGCGTCGGCCCCTATTTCTCGGTGGGAACATTCTATATGTCTATAACGTTGTATATCCTAACCTAAGAGAACCTAACGTCTCGGGTGTAATATTTTACAACATTCCTGACGCGTCGGCCCCTATTTCTCGGTGGGAATATTCTATACGTCTATAACGTTGTATATCCTAACCTAAGGGAACCTAACATCTCGGGTGTAATATTTTACAACATTCCTGGCATGTCGGTCCCTACATCTCGGTGGGAACATTATATACGTCTGCAAGGTTATATATCCTAACCTAAGGGAACCTAACATCTCGGGTGTAATATTTTACAACATTCCTGGCATGTCGGTCCCTACATCTCGGTGGGAACATTATATACGTCTGCAATGTTATATATCATAACCTAAGGCAACCTAACCTCTCTACCGTAATATTTTACAGCATTCCTGGCGTGACGGCACTTACTTCCCGATGGGGCATTATATACGTCTATAACGTTGTATATCCTAACCTAAGGCAACCTAAAATCTCGGATGTAATAGTTGATAACATTCCTGGCGTGTCGTCGCCTGCTTCTCGATGTGGACATTATATACATCTATAAGGTTGTATATCCTAACCTAAGGCAACCTAACATCTCGGATGTAATATTTTACAACATTCCTGACGCGTCGGCCCCTATTTCTCGGTGGGAATATTCTATACGTCTATAACGTTGTATATCCTAACCTAAGGGAACCTAACATCTCGGGTGTAATATTTTACAACATTCCTGGCATGTCGGTCCCTACATCTCGGTGGGAACATTATATACGTCTGCAAGGTTATATATCCTAACCTAAGGGAACCTAACATCTCGGGTGTAATATTTTACAACATTCCTGGCATGTCGGTCCCTACATCTCGGTGGGAACATTATATACGTCTGCAATGTTATATATCATAACCTAAGGCAACCTAACCTCTCTACCGTAATATTTTACAGCATTCCTGGCGTGACGGCACTTACTTCCCGATGGGGCATTATATACGTCTATAACGTTGTATATTCTAACCTGAGGCAACCCAAAATCTCGGATGTAATAGTTGATAACATTCCGGTCGTGTCGTCGCCTGCTTCTCGATGTGGACATTATATACATCTATAAGGTTGTATATCCTAACCTAAGGCAACCTAACATCTCGGATGTAATATTTTACAACATTCCTGGCATGTCGGTCCCTACATCTCGGTGGGAACTTTCTATACGTCTATAACGTTGTATATCCTAACCTAAGGGAACCTAACATCTCGGGTGTAATATTTTACAACATTCCTGACGCGTCGGCCCCTATTTCTTGGTGGGAATATTATATACGTCTATAACGTTGTATATCCTAGCCTAAGGCAACCTAACATGTCGAATGTAAAATTTTACAACATTTTGGCGTGTCGCCGCCTGCTTCTCGAAGGGGACATTATATACGTCTATAACGTTGTATATCTTAACCTAACGCAACCTAACTTCTGGGATGTCATATTTTACAACATTCCTGACGCTTCGGCCCCTATTTCTCGGTGGGAACATTATATACGTCTATCACGTTATATATCCTAGCCTAAGGCAACCTAACATATCGGATGTAACATTTCACAACATTCTGGCGTGTCGTCGCCTGCTTCTCGATGGGGACATTAGATACGTCTATAACGTTGTATATCCTATCCTAAGGGAACCTAACATCTAGCATGTAATATTTTACAACATTCATGGCGTGTCGTCGCCTGCTTCTCGATGTGGACATTATATACATCTATAAGGTTGTATATCCTAACCTAACGCAACCTAACATCTGGGATGTCATATTTTACAACATTCCTGACGCGTCGGCCCCTATTTCTCGGTGGGAACATTCTATATGTCTATAACGTTGTATATCCTAACCTAAGAGAACCTAACGTCTCGGGTGTAATATTTTACAACATTCCTGACGCGTCGGCCCCTATTTCTCGGTGGGAATATTCTATACGTCTATAACGTTGTATATCCTAACCTAAGGGAACCTAACATCTCGGGTGTAATATTTTACAACATTCCTGGCATGTCGGTCCCTACATCTCGGTGGGAACATTATATACGTCTGCAATGTTATATATCATAACCTAAGGCAACCTAACCTCTCTACCGTAATATTTTACAGCATTCCTGGCGTGACGGCACTTACTTCCCGATGGGGCATTATATACGTCTAT
Source organism: Xylocopa violacea (assembly GCA_963969225.1). NCBI lineage: Eukaryota > Metazoa > Arthropoda > Insecta > Hymenoptera > Apidae > Xylocopa > Xylocopa violacea. The sequence continues at coordinate 1,046,167 of CAXAJV010001130.1, forward strand.
AACGTTGTATATTCTAACCTGAGGCAACCCAAAATCTCGGATGTAATAGTTGATAACATTCCGGTCGTGTCGTCGCCTGCTTCTCGATGTGGACATTATATACATCTATAAGGTTGTATATCCTAACCTAAGGCAACCTAACATCTCGGATGTAATATTTTACAACATTCCTGGCATGTCGGTCCCTACATCTCGGTGGGAACTTTCTATACGTCTATAACGTTGTATATCCTAACCTAAGGGAACCTAACATCTCGGGTGTAATATTTTACAACATTCCTGACGCGTCGGCCCCTATTTCTCGGTGGGAATATTATATACGTCTATAACGTTGTATATCCTAGCCTAAGGCAACCTAACATGTCGAATGTAAAATTTTACAACATTTTGGCGTGTCGCCGCCTGCTTCTCGAAGGGGACATTATATACGTCTATAACGTTGTATATCTTAACCTAACGCAACCTAACTTCTGGGATGTCATATTTTACAACATTCCTGACGCTTCGGCCCCTATTTCTCGGTGGGAACATTATATACGTCTATCACGTTATATATCCTAGCCTAAGGCAACCTAACATATCGGATGTAACATTTCACAACATTCTGGCGTGTCGTCGCCTGCTTCTCGATGGGGACATTAGATACGTCTATAACGTTGTATATCCTATCCTAAGGGAACCTAACATCTAGCATGTAATATTTTACAACATTCCTGGCGTGTCGTCGCCTGCTTCTCGATGTGGACATTATATACATCTATAAGGTTGTATAACCTAACCTAAGGCAACCTAACATCTCGGATGTAATATTTTACAACATTCCTGGCATGTCGGTCCCTACATCTCGGTGGGAACTTTCTATACGTCTATAACGTTGTATATCCTAACCTAAGGGAACCTAACATCTCGAGTGTAATATTTTACAACATTCCTGTCGCGTCGGCCCCTATTTCTCGGTGGGAATATTATATACGTCTATAACGTTGTATATCCTAGCCTAAGGCAACCTAACATGTCGAATGTAATATTTTACAACATTCTGGCTTGTCGTCGCCTGCTTCTCGAAGGGGACATTATATACGTCTATAACGTTGTATATCTTAACCTAACGCAACCTAACATCTGGGATGTCATATTTTACAACATTCCTGACGCGTCGGCCCCTATTTCTCGGTGGGAACATTATATACGTCTATCACGTTATATATCCTAGCCTAAGGCAACCTAACATATCGGATGTAACATTTCACAACATTCTGGCGTGTCGTCGCCTGCTTCTCGATGGGGACATTAGATACGTCTATAACGTTGTATATCCTAACCTAAGGGAACCTAACATCTCGGGTGTAATATTTTACAACATTCTGGCGTGTCGTCGCCTGCTTTTCGATGGGAACATTATATACGTCGATAACGTTGTATATCCTAACCCAAAGCAACCTAACATCTCGTATGTAATATTTTACAACATTCCTGGCATGTCGGTCCCTACTTCTCGGTTGGAACATTCTATACGTCTATAACGCTGTATATCCTAACCTAAGGGTGCCTAACATTTCGGGTGTAATATTTTACAACGTTCCTGACGCGTCGGCCCCTATTTCTCGGTGGGAATATTATATTCGTCTATAACGTTATATATCCTAACCTAAGGCAACCTAAAATCTCGGATGTAATAGTTGATAACATTCCTGGCGTGTCGTCGCCTGCTTCTCGAAGGGGATATTATATACGTCTATAACGTTGTATATCCTAACCTAACGCAACCTAACATCTGGGATGTAATATATTACAACATTCCTGACGCGTCGGTCCCTACTTTTCGGTGCGAACATTGTATACGTCTATAACGATATATGTCCTAGCCTAAGGCAACCTAACATCTCGGATGTAATATTTTACAACATTCCTGGCATGTCGGTCCCTACATCTCGGTGGGAACATTCTATACGTCTATGACGTTGTATATCCTAACCTAAGGGAACCTAACACTTCGGGTGTAATATTTTACAACATTCCTGACGAGTCGGCCCCTATTTCTCGGTGGGAATATTATATACGTCTATAAAGTTACATATCCTAGCCGAAGGCAACCTAACATGTCGAATGTAATATTTTACAACATTTTGGCGTGTCGCCGCCTGCTGCTCGAAGGGGACATTATATACGTCTATAACGTTGTATATCTTAGCCTAACGCATCCTAGCTTCTGGGATGTCATATTTTACAACATTCCTGACGCTTCGGCCCCTATTTCTCGGTGGGAACATTATATACGTCTATCACGTTATATATCCTAGCCTAAGGCAACCTAACATATCGGATGTAACATTTCACAACATTCTGGCGTGTCGTCGCCTGCTTCTCGATGGGGACATTAGATACGTCTATAACGTTGTATATCCTATCCTAAGGGAACCTAACATCTAGCATGTAATATTTTACAACATTCATGGCGTGTCGTCGCCTGCTTCTCGATGTGGACATTATATACATCTATAAGGTTGTATATCCTAACCTAACGCAACCTAACATCTCGGATGTCATATTTTACAACATTCCTGACGCGTCGGCCCCTATTTCTCGGTGGGAACATTCTATATGTCTATAACGTTGTATATCCTAACCTAAGAGAACCTAACGTCTCGGGTGTAATATTTTACAACATTCCTGACGCGTCGGCCCCTATTTCTCGGTGGGAATATTCTATACGTCTATAACGTTGTATATCCTAACCTAAGGGAACCTAACATCTCGGGTGTAATATTTTACAACATTCCTGGCATGTCGGTCCCTACATCTCGGTGGGAACATTATATACGTCTGCAAGGTTATATATCATAACCTAAGGCAACCTAACCTCTCTACCGTAATATTTTACAGCATTCCTGGCGTGACGGCACTTACTTCCCGATGGGGCATTATATACGTCTATAACGTTGTATATCCTAACCTAAGGCAACCTAAAATCTCGGATGTAATAGTTGATAACATTCCTGGCGTGTCGTCGCCTGCTTCTCGATGTGGACATTATATACATCTATAAGGTTGTATATCCTAACCTAAGGCAACCTAACATCTCGGATGTAATATTTTACAACATTCCTGGCATGTCGGTCCCTACTTCTCGGTGGGAACATTCTATACGTCTATAACGCTGTATATCCTAACCTAAGGGTGCCTAACATTTCGGGTGTAATATTTTACAACGTTCCTGACGCGTCGGCCCCTATTTCTCGGTGGGAATATTATATTCGTCTATAACGTTATATATCCTAACCTAAGGCAACCTAAAATCTCGGATGTAATAGTTGATAACATTCCTGGCGTGTCGTCGCCTGCTTCTCGAAGGGGATATTATATACGTCTATAACGTTGTATATCCTAACCTAACGCAACCTAACATCTGGGATGTAATATATTACAACATTCCTGACGCGTCGGTCCCTACTTTTCGGTGCGAACATTGTATACGTCTATAACGATATATGTCCTAGCCTAAGGCAACCTAACATATCGGATGTAATATTTTACAACATTCCTGGCATGTCGGTCCCTACATCTCGGTGGGAACATTCTATACGTCTATGACGTTGTATATCCTAACCTAAGGGAACCTAACACTTCGGGTGTAATATTTTACTACATTCCTGACGAGTCGGCCCCTATTTCTCGGTGGAAATATTATATACGTCTATAAAGTTACATATCCTAGCCTAAGGCAACCTAACATGTCGAATGTAATATTTTACAACATTTTGGCGTGTCGCCGCCTGCATCTCGAAGGGGACATTATATACGTCTATAACGTTGTATATCCTATCCTAAGGGAACCTAACATCTAGCATGTAATATTTTACAACATTCATGGCGTGTCGTCGCCTGCTTCTCGATGTGGACATTATATACATCTATAAGGTTGTATATCCTAACCTAACGCAACCTAACATCTCGGATGTCATATTTTACAACATTCCTGACGCGTCGGCCCCTATTTCTCGGTGGGAACATTCTATATGTCTATAACGTTGTATATCCTAACCTAAGAGAACCTAACGTCTCGGGTGTAATATTTTACAACATTCCTGACGCGTCGGCCCCTATTTCTCGGTGGGAATATTCTATACGTCTATAACGTTGTATATCCTAACCTAAGGGAACCTAACATCTCGGGTGTAATATTTTACAACATTCCTGGCATGTCGGTCCCTACATCTCGGTGGGAACATTATATACGTCTGCAAGGTTATATATCATAACCTAAGGCAACCTAACCTCTCTACCGTAATATTTTACAGCATTCCTGGCGTGACGGCACTTACTTCCCGATGGGGCATTATATACGTCTATAACGTTGTATATCCTAACCTAAGGCAACCTAAAATCTCGGATGTAATAGTTGATAACATTCCTGGCGTGTCGTCGCCTGCTTCTCGATGTGGACATTATATACATCTATAAGGTTGTATATCCTAACCTAAGGCAACCTAACATCTCGGATGTAATATTTTACAACATTCCTGGCATGTCGGTCCCTACTTCTCGGTGGGAACATTCTATACGTCTATAACGCTGTATATCCTAACCTAAGGGTGCCTAACATTTCGGGTGTAATATTTTACAACGTTCCTGACGCGTCGGCCCCTATTTCTCGGTGGGAATATTATATTCGTCTATAACGTTATATATCCTAACCTAAGGCAACCTAAAATCTCGGATGTAATAGTTGATAACATTCCTGGCGTGTCGTCGCCTGCTTCTCGAAGGGGATATTATATACGTCTATAACGTTGTATATCCTAACCTAACGCAACCTAACATCTGGGATGTAATATATTACAACATTCCTGACGCGTCGGTCCCTACTTTTCGGTGCGAACATTGTATACGTCTATAACGATATATGTCCTAGCCTAAGGCAACCTAACATATCGGATGTAATATTTTACAACATTCCTGGCATGTCGGTCCCTACATCTCGGTGGGAACATTCTATACGTCTATGACGTTGTATATCCTAACCTAAGGAAACCTAACACTTCGGGTGTAATATTTTACAACATTCCTGACGAGTCGGCCCCTATTTCTCGGTGGAAATATTATATACGTCTATAAAGTTACATATCCTAGCCTAAGGCAACCTAACATGTCGAATGTAATATTTTACAACATTTTGGCGTGTCGCCGCCTGCATCTCGAAGGGGACATTATATACGTCTATAACGTTGTATATCTTAACCTAACGCAACCTAACTTCTGGGATGTCATATTTTACAACATTCCTGACGCGTCGGCCCCTATTTCTCGGTGGGAACATTCTATATGTCTATAACGTTGTCTATCCTAACCTAAGAGAACCTAACGTCTCGGGTGTAATATTTTACAACATTCCTGACGCGTCGGCCCCTATTTCTCGGTGGGAACATTCTATACGTCTATAACGTTGAATATCCTAACCTAACGGAACCTAACATCTCGGGTGTAATATTTTACAACATTCCTGGCATGTCGGTCCCTACATCTCGGTGGGAACATTATATACGTCTGCAATGTTATATATCATAACCTAAGGCAACCTAACCTCTCTACCGTAATATTTTACAGCATTCCTGGCGTGACGGCACTTACTTCTCGATGGGGCATTATATACGTCTATAACGTTGTATACCCTAACCTAAGGCAACCTAAAATCTCGGATGTAATAGTTGATAACATTCCTGGCGTGTCGTCGCCTGCTTCTCGATGTGGACATTATATACATCTATAAGGTTGTATATCCTAGCCTGAGGCAACCTAACATCTCGGATGTAATATTTTACAACATTCCTGGCATGTCGGTCCCTACATCTCGGTGGGAACATTCTATACGTCTATAACGCTGTATATCCTAACCTAAGGGAACCTAACATCTCGGGTGTAATATTTTACAACATTCCTGACGCGTCGGCCCCTATTTCTCGGTGGGAATATTATATACGTCTATAACGTTACATATCCTAGCCTAAGGCAACCTAACATGTCGAATGTAATATTTTACAACATTCTGGCGTGTCGTCGCCTGTTTCTCGAAGGGGACATTATATACGTCTATAACGTTGTATATCTTAACCTAACGCAACCTAACATCTGGGATGTCATATTTTACAACATTCCTGACGCGTCGGCCCCTATTTCTCGGTGGGAACATTATATACGTCTATCACGTTACATATCCTAGCCTAAGGCAACCTAACATATCGGATGTAACATTTTACAACATTCTGGCGTGTCGTCGCCTGCTCCTCGATGGGGACATTAGATACGTCTATAAAGTTGTATATCCTAACCTAAGGGAACCTAACATCTCGGGTGTAATATTTTACAACATTCTGGCGTGTCGTCGCCTGCTTTTCGATGGGGACATTATATACGTCGATAACGTTGTATATCCTAACCCAAAGCAACCTAACATCTCGTATGTAATATTTTCCAACATTCCTGGCATGTCGGTCCCTACTTCTCGGTGGGAACATTCTATACGTCTATAACGTTGTATATCCTAACCTAAGGGTGCCTAACATTTCGGGTGTAATATTTTACAACGTTCCTGACGCGTCGGCCCCTATTTCTCGGTGGGAATATTATATTCGTCTATAGCGTTATATATCCTAACCTAAGGCAACCTAAAATCTCGGATGTAATAGTTGATAACATTCCTGGCGTGTCGTCGCCTGCTTCGCGAAGGGGACATTATATACGTCTATAACGTTGTATATCCTAACCTAACGCAACCTAACATCTGGGATGTAATATATTACAACATTCCTGACGCGTCGGTCCCTACTTTTCGGTTGGAACATTGTATACGTCTATAACGATATATGTCCTAGCCTAAGGCAACCTAACATCTCGGATGTAATATTTTACAACATTCTGGCGTGTTGTCGCCTGCTTCTCGAAGGGGACATTATATACGTCTATAACGTTGTATATCTTAACCTAACGCAACCTAACATCTGGGATGTCATATTTTACAACATTCCTGACGCGTCGGCCCCTATTTCTCGGTGGGAACATTCTATATGTCTATAACGTTGTATATCGTAACCTAAGAGAACCTAACGTCTCGGGTGTAATATTTTACAACATTCCTGACGCGTAGGCCCCTATTTCTCGGTGGGAACATTCTATACGTCTATAACGTTGTATATCCTATCCTAAGGCAACCTAATATATCGGATGTAATATTTCAGAACATTACTGGCATGTCGGTCCCTACATCTCGGTGGGAACATTATATATGTCTGCAAGGTTATATATCATAACCTAAGGCAACCTAACCTCTCTACCGTAATATTTTACAGCATTCCTGGCGTGACGGCACTTACTTCCCGATGGGGCATTATATACGTCTATAACGTTGTATATCCTAACCTAAGGCAACCTAACATCTCGGATGTAATATTTTACAACATTCCTGGCATGTCGGTCCCTACATCTCGGTGGGAACATTCTATACGTCTATGACGTTGTATATCTTAACCTAACGCAACCTAACATCTGGGATGTCATATTTTACAACATTCCTGACGAGTCGGCCCCTATTTCTCGGTGGGAACATTATATACGTCAATCACGTTATATATCCTAGCCTAAGGCAACCTAACATATCGGATGTAATATTTCAGAACATTCCTGGCATGTCGGTCCCTACATCTCGGTGGGAACATTCTATACGTCTATAACGTTGTATATCCTAACCTAACGGTGCCTAACATTTCGGGTGTAATATTTTACAACATTCCTGACGCGTCGGCCCTTATTTCTCGGTGGGAATATTATATACGTCTATAACGTTACATATCCTAGCCTAAGGGAACCTAACATCCTGGGTGTAATATTTTACAACATTCCTGGCATGTCGGTCCCTACATCTCGGTGGGAACATTATATACGCCTGCAAGGTTATATATCATAACCTAAGGCAACCTAACCTCTCTACCGTAATATTTTACAGCATTCCTGGCGTGACGGCACTTAATTCCCGATGGGGCATTATATACGTCTATAACGTTGTATATCCTAACCTAAGGCAACCTAAAATCTCGGATGTAATAGTTGGTAACATTCCTGGCGTGTCGTCGCCTGCTTCTCGATGTGGACATTATATACATCTATAAGGTTGTATATCCTAACCTAAGGCAACCTAACATCTCGAATGTAATATTTTACATCATTCCTGGCATGTCGGTCCCTACATCTCGGTGGGAACATTCTATACGTCTATAACGCTGTATATCCTAACCTAAGGGAACCTAACATCTCGGGTGTAATATTTTACAACATTCCTGACGCGTCGGCCCCCAATTTCTCGGTGGGAATACTATATACGTCTATAACGTTACATATCCTAGCCTAAGGCAACCTAACATGTCGAATGTAATATTTTACAACATTCTGGCGTGTCGTCGCCTGCTTCTCGAAGGGGACATTATATACGTCTATAACGTTGTATATCTTAACCTAACGCAACCTAACATCTGGGATGTCATATTTTACAACATTCCTGATGCGTCGGCCCCTATTTCTCGGTGGGAACATTCTATACGTCTATAACGCTGTATATCCTAACCTAAGGGAACCTAACATCTCGGGTGTAATATTTTACAACATTCCTGACGCATCGGCCCCTATTTCTCCGTGGGAATATTATATACGTCTATAACGTTATATATCCTAGCCTAAGGCAACTTAACATGTCGAATGGAATATTTTACAACATTCTGGCGTGTCGTCGCCTGCTTCTCGAAGGGGACATTATATACGTCTATAACGTTATATATCCTAACCTAACGCAACCTAACATCTGGGATGTAATATATTACAACATTTCTGACGCGTCGGTCCCTACTTTTCGGTGGGAACATTGTTTACGTCTATAACGATATATGTCCTAGCCGAAGGCAACCTAACATCTCGGATGTAATATTTTACAACATTCCTGACGCTTCGGCCCCTATTTCTCGGTGGGATCATTTTATACGTCTATAACGTTGTATATCCTAACCTAAGGGAACCTAACATCTCGGGTGTAATATTTTACAACATTCCTGGCATATCGGCCCCTACATCTCGGTGGGAACATTATATACGTCTGCAATGTTATATATCATAACCTAAGGCAACCTAACCTCTCTACCGTAATATTTTACAGCATTCCTGGCGTGACGGCACTTACTTCCCGATGGGGCATTATATACGTCTATAACGTTGTATATCCTAACCTAAGGCAACCTAAAATCTCGGATGTAATAGTTGATAACATTCCTGGCGTGTCGTCGCCTGCTTCTCGATGTGGACATTATATACATCTATAAGGTTGTATATCCTAACCTAAAGCAACCTAACATCTCGGATGTAATATTTTACAACATTCATGGCATGTCGGTCCCTACATCTCGCTGGGAACTTTCTATACGTCTATAACGTTGTATATCCTAACCTAAGGGAACCTAACATCTGGGATGTAATATATTACAACATTCCTGACGCGTCGGTCCCTACTTCTCGGTGGGAACATTGTATACGTCTATAACGATATATGTCCAAGCCTAAGGCAACCTAACAGCTCGGATGTAATATTTTAAAACATTCCTGGCATGTCGGTCCCTACATCTCGGTGGGAACATTCTATACGTCTATGACGTTGTATATCCTAACCTAAGGGAACCTAACACTTCGGGTGTAATATTTTACAACATTCCTGACGAGTCGGCCCCTATTTCTCGGTGGGAATATTATATACGTCTATAAAGTTACATATCCTAGCCTAAGGCAACCTAACATGTCGAATGTAATATTTTACAACATTTTGGCGTGTCGCCGCCTGCTTCTCGAAGGGGACATTATATACGTCTATAACGTTGTATATCTTAACCTAACGCAACCTAACATCTGGGATGTCATATTTTACAACATTCCTGACGCGTCGGTCCCTATTTCTCGGTGGGAACATTATATACGTCTATCACGTTATATATCCTAGCCTAAGGCAACCTAACATATCGGATGTAATATTTCAGAACATTCCTGGCATGTCGGTCCCTACATCTCGGTGGGAACATTCTATACGTCTATAACGTTGTATATCCTAACCTAACGGTGCCTAACATTTCGGGTGTAATATTTTACAACATTCCTGACGCGTCGGCCCTTATTTCTCGGTGGGAATATTATATACGTCTATAACGTTACATATCCTAGCCTAAGGGAACCTAACATCTCGGGTGTAATATTTTACAACATTCCTGGCATGTCGGTCCCTACATCTCGGTGGGAACATTATATACGCCTGCAAGGTTATATATCATAACCTAAGGCAACCTAACCTCTCTACCGTAATATTTTACAGCATTCCTGGCGTGACGGCACTTACTTCCCGATGGGGCATTATATACGTCTATAACGTTGTATATCCTAACCTAAGGCAACCTAAAATCTCGGATGTAATAGTTGATAACATTCCTGGCGTGTCGTCGCCTGCTTCTCGATGTGGACATTATATACATCTATAAGGTTGTATATCCTAACCTAAGGCAACCTAACATCTCGAATGTAATATTTTACATCATTCCTGGCATGTCGGTCCCTACATCTCGTTGGGAACATTCTATACGTCTATAACGCTGTATATCCTAACCTAAGGGAACCTAACATCTCGGGTGTAATATTTTACAACATTCCTGACGCGTCGGCCCCCAATTTCTCGGTGGGAATATTATATACGTCTATAACGTTACATATCCTAGCCTAAGGCAACCTAACATGTCGAATGTAATATTTTACAACATTCTGGCGTGTCGTCGCCTGCTTCTCGAAGGGGACATTATATACGTCTATAACGTTGTATATCTTAACCTAACGCAACCTAACATCTGGGATGTCATATTTTACAACATTCCTGACGCGTCGGCCCCTATTTCTCGGTGGGAACATTATATACGTCTATCACGTTATATATCCTAGCCTAAGGCAACCTAACATATCGGATGTAACATTTCGCAACATTCTGGCGTGTCGTCGCCTGCTTCTCGATGGGGACATTAGATACGTCTATAACGTTGTATATCCTAACCTAAGGGAACCTAACATCTCGGGTGTAATATTTTACAACATTCCTGGCATGTCGGTCGCTACATCTCGGTGGGAACATTATATATGTCTGCAAGGTTATATATCATAACCTAAGGCAACCTAACCTCTCTACCGTAATATTTTACAGCATTCCTGGCGTGACGGCACTTACTTCCCGATGGGGCATTATATACGTCTATAACGTTGTATATCCTAACCTAGGGCAACCTAAAATCTCGGATGTAATATTTGATAACATTCCTGGCGTGTCGTCGCCTGCTTCTCGATATGGACATTATATACATCTATAAGGTTGTATATCCTAACCTAAGGCAACATAACATCTCGGATGTAATATTTTACAACATTCATGGCATGTCGGTCCCTACATCTCGCTGGGAACTTTCTATACGTCTATAACGTTGTATATCCTAACCTAAGGGAACCTAACATCTGGGATGTAATATATTACAACATTCCTGACGCGTCGGTCCCTACTTCTCGGTGGGAACATTGTATACGTCTATAACGATATATGTCCAAGCCTAAGGCAACCTAACAGCTCGGATGTAATATTTTAAAACATTCCTGGCATGTCGGTCCCTACATCTCGGTGGGAACATTCTATACGTCTATAACGCTGTATATCCTAACCTAAGGGAACCTAACATCTCGGGTGTAATATTTTACAACATTCCTGACGCGTCGGCCCCTATTTCTCGTTGGGAATATTATATACGTCTATAACGTTACATATCCTAGCCTAAGGCAACCTAACATGTCGAATGTAATATTTTACAACATTCTGGCGTGTCGTCGCCTGCTTCTCGAAGGGGACATTATATACGTCTATAACGTTATATATCCTAGCCCAAGGCAACCTAACATCTCGGGTGTAATATTTTACAACATTCTGGCGTGTCGTCGCATGCTTTTCGATGGGGACATTATATATGTCGATAACGTTGTATATCCTAACCCAAAGCAACCTAACATCTCGTATGTAATATTTTACAACATTCCTGGCATGTCGGTCCCTACTTCTCGGTGGGAACATTATATACGTCTATAACGTTGTATATGCTAACATAAGGGAACCTAACATCTCGGGTGTAATATTTTACAACATTCCTAACGCGTCGGCCCCTATTTCTGCGTGGGAATATTATATACGTCTATAACGTTATATATCCTAGCCTAAGGCAACCTAACATGTCGAATGTAATATTTTACAACATTCTGGCGTGTCGTCGCCTGCTTCTCGAAGGGGACATTATATACGTCTATAACGTTGTAGATCGTAACCCAAAGAAACCTAACTTCTGGGATGTAATATTTTACAACATTCCTGGCATGTCGGTCCCCACGTCTCGGTGGGAACATTATATAAGTCTATAACGATGTATATCCAAACCTAAAGCAACCTAACAACTCGGATGTAATATTTTACAACATTCCTGTCATGTCGGACCCTACATCTCGATGGGAACATTCTATACGTCTATAACGTTGTATATCCTGGCCTAAGGCAACCTAACATCTCGGATGTAATATTTTACAACATTCCTGTCGTGTCGTCGCCTGCTTCTCGATGGGGACATTATATACGTCTATAACGTTGTATATCCTAACCCAAAGCAACCTAACGTCTGGGATGTAATATTTTACAACATTCCTGGCATGTCGGTCCCTACATCTCGCTGGGAACTTTCTATACGTCTATAACGTTGTATATCCTAACCTAAGGGAACCTAACATCTCGCGTGTAATATTTTACAACATTCCTGACCCGTCGGCCCCAATTTCTCGGTGGGAACATTCTATACGTCTATAACGTTGTATATCCTAGCCTAAGGCAACCTAACATGTCGAATGTAATATTTTACAACATTCTGGCGTGTCGTCGCCTGCTTCTCGAAGGGGACATTATATACGTCTATAACGTTGTATATCTTAACCTAACCCAACCTAACATCTGGGATGTCATATTTTACAACATTCCTGACGCGTCGGCCCCTATTTCTCGGTGGGAACATTATATACGTCTATCACGTTATATATCCTAGCCCAAGGCAACCTAACATATCGGATGTAACATTTCACAACATTCTGGCGTGTCGTCGCCTGCTTCTCGATGGGGACATTAGATACGTCTATAACGTTGTATATCCTAACCTAAGGGAACCTAACATCTCGGGTGTAATATTTTACAACATTCTGGCGTGTCGTCGCCTGCTTTTCGATGGGGACATTATATATGTCGATAACGTTGTATATCCTAACCCAAAGCAACCTAACATCTCGTATGTAATATTTTACAACATTCCTGGCATGTCGGTCCCTACTTCTCGGTGGGAACATTATATACGTCTATAACGTTGTATATGCTAACATAAGGGAACCTAACATCTCGGGTGTAATATTTTACAACATTCCTGACGCGTCGGCCCCTATTTCTCCGTGGGAATATTATATACGTCTATAACGATGTATATCCAAACCTAAAGCAACCTAACAACTCGGATGTAATATTTTACAACATTCTGGCGTGTCGTCGCCTGCTTCTCGATGGGGACATTATATACGTCTATAACGTTGTATATCCTAACCCAAAGCAACCTAACTTCTGGGATGTAATATTTTACAAAATTCCTGGCATGTCGGTCCCTACATCTCGCTGGGAACTTTCTATACGTCTATAACGTTGTATATCCTAACCTAAGGGAACCTAACATCTCGGGTGTAATATTTTACAACATTCCTGACCCGTCGGCCCCAATTTCTCGGTGGGAACATTCTATACGTCTATAACGTTGTATATCCTAGCCTAAGGCAACCTAACATGTCGAATGTAATATTTTACAACATTCTGGCGTGTCGTCGCCTGCTTCTCGAAGGGGACATTATATACGTCTATAACGTTGTATATCTTAAGCTAACGCAACCTAACATCTGGGATGTAATATATTATAACATTCCTGACGCGTCGGTCCCTACTTCTCGGTGGGAACACTGTATACGTCTATAACGATATATGTCCTAGCCTAAGGCAACCTAACATCTCGGATGTAATATTTTACAACATTCCTGGCATTTCGGTCCCTACTTCTCGGTGGGAACATTATATACGTCTATCACGTTATATATCCTAGCCTAAGGCAACCTAACATATCGGATGTAATGTTTTACAACATTCTGGCGTGTCGTCGCCTGCTTCTCGAAGGGGACATTCTATACGTCTATAACGATGTATATCCAAACCTAAAGCAACCTAACAACTCGGATGTAATATTTTACAACATTCCTGTCATGTCGGACCCTACATCTCGATGGGAACATTCTATACGTCTATAACGTTGTATATCCTGGCCTAAGGCAACCTAACATCTCGGATGTAATATTTTACAACATTCCTGTCGTGTCGTCGCCTGCTTCTCGATGGGGACATTATATACGTCTATAACGTTGTATATCCTAACCCAAAGCAACCTAACGTCTGGGATGTAATATTTTACAACATTCCTGGCATGTCGGTCCCTACATCTCGCTGGGAACTTTCTATACGTCTATAACGTTGTATATCCTAACCTAAGGGAACCTAACATCTCGCGTGTAATATTTTACAACATTCCTGACCCGTCGGCCCCAATTTCTCGGTGGGAACATTCTATACGTCTATAACGTTGTATATCCTAGCCTAAGGCAACCTAACATGTCGAATGTAATATTTTACAACATTCTGGCGTGTCGTCGCCTGCTTCTCGAAGGGGACATTATATACGTCTATAACGTTGTATATCTTAACCTAACCCAACCTAACATCTGGGATGTCATATTTTACAACATTCCTGACGCGTCGGCCCCTATTTCTCGGTGGGAACATTATATACGTCTATCACGTTATATATCCTAGCCCAAGGCAACCTAACATATCGGATGTAACATTTCACAACATTCTGGCGTGTCGTCGCCTGCTTCTCGATGGGGACATTAGATACGTCTATAACGTTGTATATCCTAACCTAAGGGAACCTAACATCTCGGGTGTAATATTTTACAACATTCTGGCGTGTCGTCGCCTCCTTTTCGATGGGGACATTATATATGTCGATAACGTTGTATATCCTAACCCAAAGCAACCTAACATCTCGTATGTAATATTTTACAACATTCCTGGCATGTCGGTCCCTACTTCTCGGTGGGAACATTATATACGTCTATAACGTTGTATATGCTAACATAAGGGAACCTAACATCTCGGGTGTAATATTTTACAACATTCCTGACGCGTCGGCCCCTATTTCTCCGTGGGAATATTATATACGTCTATAACGATGTATATCCAAACCTAAAGCAACCTAACAACTCGGATGTAATATTTTACAACATTCTGGCGTGTCGTCGCCTGCTTCTCGATGGGGACATTATATACGTCTATAACGTTGTATATCCTAACCCAAAGCAACCTAACTTCTGGGATGTAATATTTTACAAAATTCCTGGCATGTCGGTCCCTACATCTCGCTGGGAACTTTCTATACGTCTATAACGTTGTATATCCTAACCTAAGGGAACCTAACATCTCGGGTGTAATATTTTACAACATTCCTGACCCGTCGGCCCCAATTTCTCGGTGGGAACATTCTATACGTCTATAACGTTGTATATCCTAGCCTAAGGCAACCTAACATGTCGAATGTAATATTTTACAACATTCTGGCGTGTCGTCGCCTGCTTCTCGAAGGGGACATTATATACGTCTATAACGTTGTATATCTTAAGCTAACGCAACCTAACATCTGGGATGTAATATATTATAACATTCCTGACGCGTCGGTCCCTACTTCTCGGTGGGAACACTGTATACGTCTATAACGATATATGTCCTAGCCTAAGGCAACCTAACATCATGGATGTAATATTTTACAACATTCCTGGCATTTCGGTCCCTACTTCTCGGTGGGAACATTATATACGTCTATCACGTTATATATCCTAGCCTAAGGCAACCTAACATATCGGATGTAATGTTTTACAACATTCTGGCGTGTCGTCGCCTGCTTCTCGAAGGGGACATTCTATACGTCTATAACGATGTATATCCAAACCTAAAGCAACCTAACAACTCGGATGTAATATTTTACAACATTCCTGTCATGTCGGACCCTACATCTCGATGGGAACATTCTATACGTCTATAACGTTGTATATCCTGGCCTAAGGCAACCTAACATCTCGGATGTAATATTTTACAACATTCCTGTCGTGTCGTCGCCTGCTTCTCGATGGGGACATTATATACGTCTATAACGTTGTATATCCTAACCCAAAGCAACCTAACGTCTGGGATGTAATATTTTACAACATTCCTGGCATGTCGGTCCCTACATCTCGCTGGGAACTTTCTATACGTCTATAACGTTGTATATCCTAACCTAAGGGAACCTAACATCTCGCGTGTAATATTTTACAACATTCCTGACCCGTCGGCCCCAATTTCTCGGTGGGAACATTCTATACGTCTATAACGTTGTATATCCTAGCCTAAGGCAACCTAACATGTCGAATGTAATATTTTACAACATTCTGGCGTGTCGTCGCCTGCTTCTCGAAGGGGACATTATATACGTCTATAACGTTGTATATCTTAACCTAACCCAACCTAACATCTGGGATGTCATATTTTACAACATTCCTGACGCGTCGGCCCCTATTTCTCGGTGGGAACATTATATACGTCTATCACGTTATATATCCTAGCCCAAGGCAACCTAACATATCGGATGTAACATTTCACAACATTCTGGCGTGTCGTCGCCTGCTTCTCGATGGGGACATTAGATACGTCTATAACGTTGTATATCCTAACCTAAGGGAACCTAACATCTCGGGTGTAATATTTTACAACATTCTGGCGTGTCGTCGCCTCCTTTTCGATGGGGACATTATATATGTCGATAACGTTGTATATCCTAACCCAAAGCAACCTAACATCTCGTATGTAATATTTTACAACATTCCTGGCATGTCGGTCCCTACTTCTCGGTGGGAACATTATATACGTCTATAACGTTGTATATGCTAACATAAGGGAACCTAACATCTCGGGTGTAATATTTTACAACATTCCTGACGCGTCGGCCCCTATTTCTCCGTGGGAATATTATATACGTCTATAACGATGTATATCCAAACCTAAAGCAACCTAACAACTCGGATGTAATATTTTACAACATTCTGGCGGGTCGTCGCCTGCTTCTCGATGGGGACATTATATACGTCTATAACGTTGTATATCCTAACCCAAAGCAACCTAACTTCTGGGATGTAATATTTTACAAAATTCCTGGCATGTCGGTCCCTACATCTCGCTGGGAACTTTCTATACGTCTATAACGTTGTATATCCTAACCTAAGGGAACCTAACATCTCGGGTGTAATATTTTACAACATTCCTGACCCGTCGGCCCCAATTTCTCGGTGGGAACATTCTATACGTCTATAACGTTGTATATCCTAGCCTAAGGCAACCTAACATGTCGAATGTAATATTTTACAACATTCTGGCGTGTCGTCGCCTGCTTCTCGAAGGGGACATTATATACGTCTATAACGTTGTATATCTTAAGCTAACGCAACCTAACATCTGGGATGTAATATATTATAACATTCCTGACGCGTCGGTCCCTACTTCTCGGTGGGAACACTGTATACGTCTATAACGATATATGTCCTAGCCTAAGGCAACCTAACATCTCGGATGTAATATTTTACAACATTCCTGGCATTTCGGTCCCTACTTCTCGGTGGGAACATTATATACGTCTATCACGTTATATATCCTAGCCTAAGGCAACCTAACATATCGGATGTAATGTTTTACAACATTCTGGCGTGTCGTCGCCTGCTTCTCGAAGGGGACATTCTATACGTCTATAACGATGTATATCCAAACCTAAAGCAACCTAACAACTCGGATGTAATATTTTACAACATTCCTGTCATGTCGGACCCTACATCTCGATGGGAACATTCTATACGTCTATAACGTTGTATATCCTGGCCTAAGGCAACCTAACATCTCGGATGTAATATTTTACAACATTCCTGTCGTGTCGTCGCCTGCTTCTCGATGGGGACATTATATACGTCTATAACGTTGTATATCCTAACCCAAAGCAACCTAACGTCTGGGATGTAATATTTTACAACATTCCTGGCATGTCGGTCCCTACATCTCGCTGGGAACTTTCTATACGTCTATAACGTTGTATATCCTAACCTAAGGGAACCTAACATCTCGCGTGTAATATTTTACAACATTCCTGACCCGTCGGCCCCAATTTCTCGGTGGGAACATTCTATACGTCTATAACGTTGTATATCCTAGCCTAAGGCAACCTAACATGTCGAATGTAATATTTTACAACATTCTGGCGTGTCGTCGCCTGCTTCTCGAAGGGGACATTATATACGTCTATAACGTTGTATATCTTAACCTAACCCAACCTAACATCTGGGATGTCATATTTTACAACATTCCTGACGCGTCGGCCCCTATTTCTCGGTGGGAACATTATATACGTCTATCACGTTATATATCCTAGCCCAAGGCAACCTAACATATCGGATGTAACATTTCACAACATTCAGGCGTGTCGTCGCCTGCTTCTCGATGGGGACATTAGATACGTCTATAACGTTGTATATCCTAACCTAAGGGAACCTAACATCTCGGGTGTAATATTTTACAACATTCTGGCGTGTCGTCGCCTCCTTTTCGATGGGGACATTATATATGTCGATAACGTTGTATATCCTAACCCAAAGCAACCTAACATCTCGTATGTAATATTTTACAACATTCCTGGCATGTCGGTCCCTACTTCTCGGTGGGAACATTATATACGTCTATAACGTTGTATATGCTAACATAAGGGAACCTAACATCTCGGGTGTAATATTTTACAACATTCCTGACGCGTCGGCCCCTATTTCTCCGTGGGAATATTATATACGTCTATAACGATGTATATCCAAACCTAAAGCAACCTAACAACTCGGATGTAATATTTTACAACATTCTGGCGGGTCGTCGCCTGCTTCTCGATGGGGACATTATATACGTCTATAACGTTGTATATCCTAACCCAAAGCAACCTAACTTCTGGGATGTAATATTTTACAAAATTCCTGGCATGTCGGTCCCTACATCTCGCTGGGAACTTTCTATACGTCTATAACGTTGTATATCCTAACCTAAGGGAACCTAACATCTCGGGTGTAATATTTTACAACATTCCTGACCCGTCGGCCCCAATTTCTCGGTGGGAACATTCTATACGTCTATAACGTTGTATATCCTAGCCTAAGGCAACCTAACATGTCGAATGTAATATTTTACAACATTCTGGCGTGTCGTCGCCTGCTTCTCGAAGGGGACATTATATACGTCTATAACGTTGTATATCTTAAGCTAACGCAACCTAACATCTGGGATGTAATATATTATAACATTCCTGACGCGTCGGTCCCTACTTCTCGGTGGGAACACTGTATACGTCTATAACGATATATGTCCTAGCCTAAGGCAACCTAACATCTCGGATGTAATATTTTACAACATTCCTGGCATTTCGGTCCCTACTTCTCGGTGGGAACATTATATACGTCTATCACGTTATATATCCTAGCCTAAGGCAACCTAACATATCGGATGTAATGTTTTACAACATTCTGGCGTGTCGTCGCCTGCTTCTCGAAGGGGACATTCTATACGTCTATAACGATGTATATCCAAACCTAAAGCAACCTAACAACTCGGATGTAATATTTTACAACATTCCTGTCATGTCGGACCCTACATCTCGATGGGAACATTCTATACGTCTATAACGTTGTATATCCTGGCCTAAGGCAACCTAACATCTCGGATGTAATATTTTACAACATTCCTGTCGTGTCGTCGCCTGCTTCTCGATGGGGACATTATATACGTCTATAACGTTGTATATCCTAACCCAAAGCAACCTAACTTCTGGGATGTAATATTTTACAACATTCCTGGCATGTCGGTCCCTACATCTCGCTGGGAACTTTCTATACGTCTATAACGTTGTATATCCTAACCTAAGGGAACCTAACATCTCGCGTGTAATATTTTACAACATTCCTGACCCGTCGGCCCCAATTTCTCGGTGGGAACATTCTATACGTCTATAACGTTGTATATCCTAGCCTAAGGCAACCTAACATGTCGAATGTAATATTTTACAACATTCTGGCGTGTCGTCGCCTGCTTCTCGAAGGGGACATTATATACGTCTATAACGTTGTATATCTTAACCTAACCCAACCTAACATCTGGGATGTCATATTTTACAACATTCCTGACGCGTCGGCCCCTATTTCTCGGTGGGAACATTATATACGTCTATCACGTTATATATCCTAGCCCAAGGCAACCTAACATATCGGATGTAACATTTCACAACATTCTGGCGTGTCGTCGCCTGCTTCTCGATGGGGACATTAGATACGTCTATAACGTTGTATATCCTAACCTAAGGGAACCTAACATCTCGGGTGTAATATTTTACAACATTCTGGCGTGTCGTCGCCTCCTTTTCGATGGGGACATTATATATGTCGATAACGTTGTATATCCTAACCCAAAGCAACCTAACATCTCGTATGTAATATTTTACAACATTCCTGGCATGTCGGTCCCTACTTCTCGGTGGGAACATTATATACGTCTATAACGTTGTATATGCTAACATAAGGGAACCTAACATCTCGGGTGTAATATTTTACAACATTCCTGACGCGTCGGCCCCTATTTCTCCGTGGGAATATTATATACGTCTATAACGATGTATATCCAAACCTAAAGCAACCTAACAACTCGGATGTAATATTTTACAACATTCTGGCGTGTCGTCGCCTGCTTCTCGATGGGGACATTATATACGTCTATAACGTTGTATATCCTAACCCAAAGCAACCTAACTTCTGGGATGTAATATTTTACAAAATTCCTGGCATGTCGGTCCCTACATCTCGCTGGGAACTTTCTATACGTCTATAACGTTGTATATCCTAACCTAAGGGAACCTAACATCTCGGGTGTAATATTTTACAACATTCCTGACCCGTCGGCCCCAATTTCTCGGTGGGAACATTCTATACGTCTATAACGTTGTATATCCTAGCCTAAGGCAACCTAACATGTCGAATGTAATATTTTACAACATTCTGGCGTGTCGTCGCCTGCTTCTCGAAGGGGACATTATATACGTCTATAACGTTGTATATCTTAAGCTAACGCAACCTAACATCTGGGATGTAATATATTATAACATTCCTGACGCGTCGGTCCCTACTTCTCGGTGGGAACACTGTATACGTCTATAAAGATATATGTCCTAGCCTAAGGCAACCTAACATCATGGATGTAATATTTTACAACATTCCTGGCATTTCGGTCCCTACTTCTCGGTGGGAACATTATATACGTCTATCACGTTATATATCCTAGCCTAAGGCAACCTAACATATCGGATGTAATGTTTTACAACATTCTGGCGTGTCGTCGCCTGCTTCTCGAAGGGGACATTCTATACGTCTATAACGATGTATATCCAAACCTAAAGCAACCTAACAACTCGGATGTAATATTTTACAACATTCCTGTCATGTCGGACCCTACATCTCGATGGGAACATTCTATACGTCTATAACGTTGTATATCCTGGCCTAAGGCAACCTAACATCTCGGATGTAATATTTTACAACATTCCTGTCGTGTCGTCGCCTGCTTCTCGATGGGGACATTATATACGTCTATAACGTTGTATATCCTAACCCAAAGCAACCTAACGTCTGGGATGTAATATTTTACAACATTCCTGGCATGTCGGTCCCTACATCTCGCTGGGAACTTTCTATACGTCTATAACGTTGTATATCCTAACCTAAGGGAACCTAACATCTCGCGTGTAATATTTTACAACATTCCTGACCCGTCGGCCCCAATTTCTCGGTGGGAACATTCTATACGTCTATAACGTTGTATATCCTAGCCTAAGGCAACCTAACATGTCGAATGTAATATTTTACAACATTCTGGCGTGTCGTCGCCTGCTTCTCGAAGGGGACATTATATACGTCTATAACGTTGTATATCTTAACCTAACCCAACCTAACATCTGGGATGTCATATTTTACAACATTCCTGACGCGTCGGCCCCTATTTCTCGGTGGGAACATTATATACGTCTATCACGTTATATATCCTAGCCCAAGGCAACCTAACATATCGGATGTAACATTTCACAACATTCTGGCGTGTCGTCGCCTGCTTCTCGATGGGGACATTAGATACGTCTATAACGTTGTATATCCTAACCTAAGGGAACCTAACATCTCGGGTGTAATATTTTACAACATTCTGGCGTGTCGTCGCCTCCTTTTCGATGGGGACATTATATATGTCGATAACGTTGTATATCCTAACCCAAAGCAACCTAACATCTCGTATGTAATATTTTACAACATTCCTGGCATGTCGGTCCCTACTTCTCGGTGGGAACATTATATACGTCTATAACGTTGTATATGCTAACATAAGGGAACCTAACATCTCGGGTGTAATATTTTACAACATTCCTGACGCGTCGGCCCCTATTTCTCCGTGGGAATATTATATACGTCTATAACGATGTATATCCAAACCTAAAGCAACCTAACAACTCGGATGTAATATTTTACAACATTCTGGCGGGTCGTCGCCTGCTTCTCGATGGGGACATTATATACGTCTATAACGTTGTATATCCTAACCCAAAGCAACCTAACTTCTGGGATGTAATATTTTACAAAATTCCTGGCATGTCGGTCCCTACATCTCGCTGGGAACTTTCTATACGTCTATAACGTTGTATATCCTAACCTAAGGGAACCTAACATCTCGGGTGTAATATTTTACAACATTCCTGACCCGTCGGCCCCAATTTCTCGGTGGGAACATTCTATACGTCTATAACGTTGTATATCCTAGCCTAAGGCAACCTAACATGTCGAATGTAATATTTTACAACATTCTGGCGTGTCGTCGCCTGCTTCTCGAAGGGGACATTATATACGTCTATAACGTTGTATATCTTAAGCTAACGCAACCTAACATCTGGGATGTAATATATTATAACATTCCTGACGCGTCGGTCCCTACTTCTCGGTGGGAACACTGTATACGTCTATAACGATATATGTCCTAGCCTAAGGCAACCTAACATCTCGGATGTAATATTTTACAACATTCCTGGCATTTCGGTCCCTACTTCTCGGTGGGAACATTATATACGTCTATCACGTTATATATCCTAGCCTAAGGCAACCTAACATATCGGATGTAATGTTTTACAACATTCTGGCGTGTCGTCGCCTGCTTCTCGAAGGGGACATTCTATACGTCTATAACGATGTATATCCAAACCTAAAGCAACCTAACAACTCGGATGTAATATTTTACAACATTCCTGTCATGTCGGACCCTACATCTCGATGGGAACATTCTATACGTCTATAACGTTGTATATCCTGGCCTAAGGCAACCTAACATCTCGGATGTAATATTTTACAACATTCCTGTCGTGTCGTCGCCTGCTTCTCGATGGGGACATTATATACGTCTATAACGTTGTATATCCTAACCCAAAGCAACCTAACGTCTGGGATGTAATATTTTACAACATTCCTGGCATGTCGGTCCCTACATCTCGCTGGGAACTTTCTATACGTCTATAACGTTGTATATCCTAACCTAAGGGAACCTAACATCTCGCGTGTAATATTTTACAACATTCCTGACCCGTCGGCCCCAATTTCTCGGTGGGAACATTCTATACGTCTATAACGTTGTATATCCTAGCCTAAGGCAACCTAACATGTCGAATGTAATATTTTACAACATTCTGGCGTGTCGTCGCCTGCTTCTCGAAGGGGACATTATATACGTCTATAACGTTGTATATCTTAACCTAACCCAACCTAACATCTGGGATGTCATATTTTACAACATTCCTGACGCGTCGGCCCCTATTTCTCGGTGGGAACATTATATACGTCTATCACGTTATATATCCTAGCCCAAGGCAACCTAACATATCGGATGTAACATTTCACAACATTCAGGCGTGTCGTCGCCTGCTTCTCGATGGGGACCTTAGATACGTCTATAACGTTGTATATCCTAACCTAAGGGAACCTAACATCTCGGGTGTAATATTTTACAACATTCTGGCGTGTCGTCGCCTCCTTTTCGATGGGGACATTATATATGTCGATAACGTTGTATATCCTAACCCAAAGCAACCTAACATCTCGTATGTAATATTTTACAACATTCCTGGCATGTCGGTCCCTACTTCTCGGTGGGAACATTATATACGTCTATAACGTTGTATATGCTAACATAAGGGAACCTAACATCTCGGGTGTAATATTTTACAACATTCCTGACGCGTCGGCCCCTATTTCTCCGTGGGAATATTATATACGTCTATAACGATGTATATCCAAACCTAAAGCAACCTAACAACTCGGATGTAATATTTTACAACATTCTGGCGGGTCGTCGCCTGCTTCTCGATGGGGACATTATATACGTCTATAACGTTGTATATCCTAACCCAAAGCAACCTAACTTCTGGGATGTAATATTTTACAAAATTCCTGGCATGTCGGTCCCTACATCTCGCTGGGAACTTTCTATACGTCTATAACGTTGTATATCCTAACCTAAGGGAACCTAACATCTCGGGTGTAATATTTTACAACATTCCTGACCCGTCGGCCCCAATTTCTCGGTGGGAACATTCTATACGTCTATAACGTTGTATATCCTAGCCTAAGGCAACCTAACATGTCGAATGTAATATTTTACAACATTCTGGCGTGTCGTCGCCTGCTTCTCGAAGGGGACATTATATACGTCTATAACGTTGTATATCTTAAGCTAACGCAACCTAACATCTGGGATGTAATATATTATAACATTCCTGACGCGTCGGTCCCTACTTCTCGGTGGGAACACTGTATACGTCTATAACGATATATGTCCTAGCCTAAGGCAACCTAACATCTCGGATGTAATATTTTACAACATTCCTGGCATTTCGGTCCCTACTTCTCGGTGGGAACATTATATACGTCTATCACGTTATATATCCTAGCCTAAGGCAACCTAACATATCGGATGTAATGTTTTACAACATTCTGGCGTGTCGTCGCCTGCTTCTCGAAGGGGACATTCTATACGTCTATAACGATGTATATCCAAACCTAAAGCAACCTAACAACTCGGATGTAATATTTTACAACATTCCTGTCATGTCGGACCCTACATCTCGATGGGAACATTCTATACGTCTATAACGTTGTATATCCTGGCCTAAGGCAACCTAACATCTCGGATGTAATATTTTACAACATTCCTGTCGTGTCGTCGCCTGCTTCTCGATGGGGACATTATATACGTCTATAACGTTGTATATCCTAACCCAAAGCAACCTAACTTCTGGGATGTAATATTTTACAACATTCCTGGCATGTCGGTCCCTACATCTCGCTGGGAACTTTCTATACGTCTATAACGTTGTATATCCTAACCTAAGGGAACCTAACATCTCGCGTGTAATATTTTACAACATTCCTGACCCGTCGGCCCCAATTTCTCGGTGGGAACATTCTATACGTCTATAACGTTGTATATCCTAGCCTAAGGCAACCTAACATGTCGAATGTAATATTTTACAACATTCTGGCGTGTCGTCGCCTGCTTCTCGAAGGGGACATTATATACGTCTATAACGTTGTATATCTTAACCTAACCCAACCTAACATCTGGGATGTCATATTTTACAACATTCCTGACGCGTCGGCCCCTATTTCTCGGTGGGAACATTATATACGTCTATCACGTTATATATCCTAGCCCAAGGCAACCTAACATATCGGATGTAACATTTCACAACATTCTGGCGTGTCGTCGCCTGCTTCTCGATGGGGACATTAGATACGTCTATAACGTTGTATATCCTAACCTAAGGGAACCTAACATCTCGGGTGTAATATTTTACAACATTCTGGCGTGTCGTCGCCTGCTTTTCGATGGGGACATTATATATGTCGATAACGTTGTATATCCTAACCCAAAGCAACCTAACATCTCGTATGTAATATTTTACAACATTCCTGGCATGTCGGTCCCTACTTCTCGGTGGGAACATTATATACGTCTATAACGTTGTATATGCTAACATAAGGGAACCTAACATCTCGGGTGTAATATTTTACAACATTCCTGACGCGTCGGCCCCTATTTCTCCGTGGGAATATTATATACGTCTATAACGTTATATATCCTAGCCTAAGGCAACCTAACATGTCGAATGTAATATTTTACAACATTCTGGCGTGTCGTCGCCTGCTTCTCGAAGGGGACATTATATACGTCTATAACGTTGTATATCGTAACCCAAAGAAACCTAACTTCTGGGATGTAATATTTTACAACATTCCTGGCATGTCGGTCCCCACGTCTCGGTGGGAACATTATATAAGTCTATAACGATGTATATCCAAACCTAAAGTAACCTAACAACTCGGATGTAATATTTTACAACATTCTGGCGTGTCGTCGCCTGCTTCTCGATGGGGACATTAGATACGTCTATAACGTTGTATATCCTAACCTAAGGGAACCTAACATCTCGGGTGTAATATTTTACAACATTCTGGCGTGTCGTCGCCTGCTTCTCGATGGGGACATTATATACGTCTATAACGTTGTATATCCTAACCCAAAGCAACCTAACTTCTGGGATGTAATATTTTACAAAATTCCTGGCATGTCGGTCCCTACATCTCGCTGGGAACTTTCTATACGTCTATAACGTTGTATATCCTAACCTAAGGGAACCTAACATCTCGGGTGTAATATTTTACAACATTCCTGACCCGTCGGCCCCAATTTCTCGGTGGGAACATTATATACGTCTATAACGTTGTATATCCTAGCCTAAGGCAACCTAACATGTCGAATGTAATATTTTACAACATTCTGGCGTGTCGTCGCCTGCTTCTCGAAGGGGACATTATATACGTCTATAACGTTGTATATCTTAAGCTAACGCAACCTAACATCTGGGATGTAATATATTATAACATTCCTGACGCGTCGGTCCCTACTTCTCGGTGGGAACACTGTATACGTCTATAACGATATATGTCCTAGCCTAAGGCAACCTAACATCTCGGATGTAATATTTTACAACATTCCTGGCATTTCGGTCCCTACTTCTCGGTGGGAACATTATATACGTCTATCACGTTATATATCCTAGCCTAAGGCAACCTAACATATCGGATGTAATGTTTTACAACATTCTGGCGTGTCGTCGCCTGCTTCTCGAAGGGGACATTATATACGTCTATAACGTTGTATATCTTAACCTAACCCAACCTAACATCTGGGATGTCATATTTTACAACATTCCTGACGCGTCGGCCCCTATTTCTCGGTGGGAACATTATATACGTCTATCACGTTATATATCCTAGCCCAAGGCAACCTAACATATCGGATGTAACATTTCACAACATTCTGGCGTGTCGTCGCCTGCTTCTCGATGGGGACATTAGATACGTCTATAACGTTGTATATCCTAACCTAAGGGAACCTAACATCTCGGGTGTAATATTTTACAACATTCTGGCGTGTCGTTGCCTGCTTTTCGATGGGGACATTATATATGTCGATAACGTTGTATATCCTAACCCAAAGCAACCTAACATCTCGTATGTAATATTTTACAACATTCCTGGCATGTCGGTCCCTACTTCTCGGTGGGAACATTATATACGTCTATAACGTTGTATATGCTAACATAAGGGAACCTAACATCTCGGGTGTAATATTTTACAACATTCCTGACGCGTCGGCCCCTATTTCTCCGTGGGAATATTATATACGTCTATAACGTTATATATCCTAGCCTAAGGCAACCTAACATGTCGAATGTAATATTTTACAACATTCTGGCGTGTCGTCGCCTGCTTCTCGAAGGGGACATTATATACGTCTATAACGTTGTATATCGTAACCCAAAGAAACCTAACTTCTGGGATGTAATATTTTACAACATTCCTGGCATGTCGGTCCCCACGTCTCGGTGGGAACATTATATAAGTCTATAACGATGTATATCCAAACCTAAAGTAACCTAACAACTCGGATGTAATATTTTACAACATTCTGGCGTGTCGTCGCCTGCTTCTCGATGGGGACATTATATACGTCTATAACGTTGTATATCCTAACCCAAAGCAACCTAACTTCTGGGATGTAATATTTTACAAAATTCCTGGCATGTCGGTCCCTACATCTCGCTGGGAACTTTCTATACGTCTATAACGTTGTATATCCTAACCTAAGGGAACCTAACATCTCGGGTGTAATATTTTACAACATTCCTGACCCGTCGGCCCCAATTTCTCGGTGGGAACATTATATACGTCTATAACGTTGTATATCCTAGCCTAAGGCAACCTAACATGTCGAATGTAATATTTTACAACATTCTGGCGTGTCGTCGCCTGCTTCTCGAAGGGGACATTATATACGTCTATAACGTTGTATATCTTAAGCTAACGCAACCTAACATCTGGGATGTAATATATTATAACATTCCTGACGCGTCGGTCCCTACTTCTCGGTGGGAACACTGTATACGTCTATAACGATATATGTCCTAGCCTAAGGCAACCTAACATCTCGGATGTAATATTTTACAACATTCCTGGCATTTCGGTCCCTACTTCTCGGTGGGAACATTATATACGTCTATCACGTTATATATCCTAGCCTAAGGCAACCTAACATATCGGATGTAATGTTTTACAACATTCTGGCGTGTCGTCGCCTGCTTCTCGAAGGGGACATTATATACGTCTATAACGTTGTATATCTTAACCTAACCCAACCTAACATCTGGGATGTCATATTTTACAACATTCCTGACGCGTCGGCCCCTATTTCTCGGTGGGAACATTATATACGTCTATCACGTTATATATCCTAGCCCAAGGCAACCTAACATATCGGATGTAACATTTCACAACATTCTGGCGTGTCGTCGCCTGCTTCTCGATGGGGACATTAGATACGTCTATAACGTTGTATATCCTAACCTAAGGGAACCTAACATCTCGGGTGTAATATTTTACAACATTCTGGCGTGTCGTCGCCTGCTTTTCGATGGGGACATTATATATGTCGATAACGTTGTATATCCTAACCCAAAGCAACCTAACATCTCGTATGTAATATTTTACAACATTCCTGGCATGTCGGTCCCTACTTCTCGGTGGGAACATTATATACGTCTATAACGTTGTATATGCTAACATAAGGGAACCTAACATCTCGGGTGTAATATTTTACAACATTCCTGACGCGTCGGCCCCTATTTCTCCGTGGGAATATTATATACGTCTATAACGTTATATATCCTAGCCTAAGGCAACCTAACATGTCGAATGTAATATTTTACAACATTCTGGCGTGTCGTCGCCTGCTTCTCGAAGGGGACATTATATACGTCTATAACGTTGTATATCGTAACCCAAAGAAACCTAACTTCTGGGATGTAATATTTTACAACATTCCTGGCATGTCGGTCCCCACGTCTCGGTGGGAACATTATATAAGTCTATAACGATGTATATCCAAACCTAAAGTAACCTAACAACTCGGATGTAATATTTTACAACATTCTGGCGTGTCGTCGCCTGCTTCTCGATGGGGACATTATATACGTCTATAACGTTGTATATCCTAACCCAAAGCAACCTAACTTCTGGGATGTAATATTTTACAAAATTCCTGGCATGTCGGTCCCTACATCTCGCTGGGAACTTTCTATACGTCTATAACGTTGTATATCCTAACCTAAGGGAACCTAACATCTCGGGTGTAATATTTTACAACATTCCTGACCCGTCGGCCCCAATTTCTCGGTGGGAACATTATATACGTCTATAACGTTGTATATCCTAGCCTAAGGCAACCTAACATGTCGAATGTAATATTTTACAACATTCTGGCGTGTCGTCGCCTGCTTCTCGAAGGGGACATTATATACGTCTATAACGTTGTATATCTTAAGCTAACGCAACCTAACATCTGGGATGTAATATATTATAACATTCCTGACGCGTCGGTCCCTACTTCTCGGTGGGAACACTGTATACGTCTATAACGATATATGTCCTAGCCTAAGGCAACCTAACATCTCGGATGTAATATTTTACAACATTCCTGGCATTTCGGTCCCTACTTCTCGGTGGGAACATTATATACGTCTATCACGTTATATATCCTAGCCTAAGGCAACCTAACATATCGGATGTAATGTTTTACAACATTCTGGCGTGTCGTCGCCTGCTTCTCGAAGGGGACATTATATACGTCTATAACGTTGTATATCTTAACCTAACCCAACCTAACATCTGGGATGTCATATTTTACAACATTCCTGACGCGTCGGCCCCTATTTCTCGGTGGGAACATTATATACGTCTATCACGTTATATATCCTAGCCCAAGGCAACCTAACATATCGGATGTAACATTTCACAACATTCTGGCGTGTCGTCGCCTGCTTCTCGATGGGGACATTAGATACGTCTATAACGTTGTATATCCTAACCTAAGGGAACCTAACATCTCGGGTGTAATATTTTACAACATTCTGGCGTGTCGTCGCCTGCTTTTCGATGGGGACATTATATATGTCGATAACGTTGTATATCCTAACCCAAAGCAACCTAACATCTCGTATGTAATATTTTACAACATTCCTGGCATGTCGGTCCCTACTTCTCGGTGGGAACATTATATACGTCTATAACGTTGTATATGCTAACATAAGGGAACCTAACATCTCGGGTGTAATATTTTACAACATTCCTGACGCGTCGGCCCCTATTTCTCCGTGGGAATATTATATACGTCTATAACGTTATATATCCTAGCCTAAGGCAACCTAACATGTCGAATGTAATATTTTACAACATTCTGGCGTGTCGTCGCCTGCTTCTCGAAGGGGACATTATATACGTCTATAACGTTGTATATCGTAACCCAAAGAAACCTAACTTCTGGGATGTAATATTTTACAACATTCCTGGCATGTCGGTCCCCACGTCTCGGTGGGAACATTATATAAGTCTATAACGATGTATATCCAAACCTAAAGTAACCTAACAACTCGGATGTAATATTTTACAACATTCTGGCGTGTCGTCGCCTGCTTCTCGATGGGGACATTATATACGTCTATAACGTTGTATATCCTAACCCAAAGCAACCTAACTTCTGGGATGTAATATTTTACAACATTCCTGGCATGTCGGTCCCTACATCTCGCTGGGAACTTTCTATACGTCTATAACGTTGTATATCCTAACCTAAGGGAACCTAACATCTCGGGTGTAATATTTTACAACATTCCTGACCCGTCGGCCCCAATTTCTCGGTGG
Source organism: Xylocopa violacea (assembly GCA_963969225.1). Lineage (NCBI taxonomy): Eukaryota > Metazoa > Arthropoda > Insecta > Hymenoptera > Apidae > Xylocopa > Xylocopa violacea. Next base: position 1,077,883 of record CAXAJV010001130.1, read on the forward strand.
GAACATTCTATACGTCTATAACGTTGTATATCCTAGCCTAAGGCAACCTAACATGTCGAATGTAATATTTTACAACATTCTGGCGTGTCGTCGCCTGCTTCTCGAAGGGGACATTATATACGTCTATAACGTTGTATATCTTAACCTAACGCAACCTAACATCTGGGATGTAATATATTATAACATTCCTGACGCGTCGGTCCCTACTTCTCGGTGGGAACACTGTATACGTCTATAACGATATATGTCCTAGCCTAAGGCAACCTAACATCTCGGATGTAATATTTTACAACATTCCTGGCATTTCGGTCCCTACTTCTCGGTGGGAACATTATATACGTCTATCACGTTATATATCCTAGCCTAAGGCAACCTAACATATCGGATGTAATGTTTTACAACATTCTGGCGTGTCGTCGCCTGCTTCTCAAAGGGGACATTCTATACGTCTATAACGATGTATATCCAAACCTAAAGCAACCTAACAACTCGGATGTAATATTTTACAACATTCCTGTCATGTCGGACCCTACATCTCGATGGGAACATTCTATACGTCTATAACGTTGTATATCCTGGCCTAAGGCAACCTAACATCTCGGATGTAATATTTTACAACATTCCTGGCGTGTCGTCGCCTGCTTCTCGATGGGGACATTATATACGTCTATAACGTTGTATATCCTAACCCAAAGCAACCTAACTTCTGGGATGTAATATTTTACAACATTCCTGGCATGTCGGTCCCTACATCTCGCTGGGAACTTTCTATACGTCTATAACGTTGTATATCCTAACCTAAGGGAACCTAACATCTCGGGTGTAATATTTTACAACATTCCTGACCCTTCGGCCCCAATTTCTCGGTGGGAACATTCTATACGTCTATAACGTTGTATATCCTAACCTAAGGGAACCTAACATCTCGGGTGTAATATTTTACAACATTCCTGGCATTTCGGTCCCTACTTCTCGGTGGGAACATTATATACGTCTATCACGTTATATATCCTAGCCTAAGGCAACCTAACATATCGGATGTAATGTTTTACAACATTCTGGCGTGTCGTCGCCTGCTTCTCGATGGGGACATGAGATACGTCTATAACCTTGTATATCCTAACCCAAGGGAACCTAACATCTCGGATGTAATATTTTACAACATTCTGGCGTGTCGTCGCCTGCTTCTCGATGGGGACATTATATACGTCTATAACGTTGTATATCCTAACCCAAAGCAACCTAACTTCTGGGATGTAATATTTTACAAAATTCCTGGCATGTCGGTCCCTACATCTCGCTGGGAACTTTCTATACGTCTATAACGTTGTATATCCTAACCTAAGGGAACCTAACATCTCGGGTGTAATATTTTACAACATTCCTGACCCGTCGGCCCCAATTTCTCGGTGGGAACATTCTAAACGTCTATAACGTTGTATATCCTAGCCTAAGGCAACCTAACATGTCGAATGTAATATTTTACAACATTCTGGCGTGTCGTCGCCTGCTTCTCGAAGGGGACATTATATACGTCTATAACGTTGTATATCTTAACCTAACGCAACCTAACATCTGGGATGTAATATATTATAACATTCCTGACGCGTCGGTCCCTACTTCTCGGTGGGAACACTGTATACGTCTATAACGATATATGTCCTAGCCTAAGGCAACCTAACATCTCGGATGTAATATTTTACAACATTCCTGGCATTTCGGTCCCTACTTCTCGGTGGGAACATTATATACGTCTATCACGTTATATATCCTAGCCTAAGGCAACCTAACTTCTCGGATGTAATATTTTACAACATTCCTGGCGTGTCGTCGCCTGCTTCTCGATGGGGACATTATATACGTCTATAACGTTGTATATCCTAACCCAAAGCAACCTAACTTCTGGGATGTAATATTTTACAACATTCCTGGCATGTCGGTCCCTACATCTCGCTGGGAACTTTCTATACGTCTATAACGTTGTATATCCTAACCTAAGGGAACCTAACATCTCGGGTGTAATATTTTACAACATTCCTGACCCGTCGGCCCCAATTTCTCGGTGGGAACATTCTATACGTCTATAACGTTGTATATCCTAGCCTAAGGCAACCTAACATGTCGAATGTAATATTTTACAACATTCTGGCGTGTCGTCGCCTGCTTCTCGAAGGGGACATTATATACGTCTATAACGTTGTATATCTTAACCGAACGCAACCTAACATCTGGGATGTAATATATTATAACATTCCTGACGCGTCGGTCCCTACTTCTCGGTGGGAACACTGTATACGTCTATAACGATATATGTCCTAGCCTAAGGCAACCTAACATCTGGGATGTAATATTTTACAACATTCCTGGCATTTCGGTCCCTACTTCTCGGTGGGAACATTATATACGTCTATCACGTTATATATCCTAGCCTAAGGCAACCTAACATCTCGGATGTAATATTTTACAACATTCCTGGCGTGTCGTCGCCTGCTTCTCGATGGGGACATTATATACGTCTATAACGTTGTATATCCTAACCCAAAGCAACCTAACTTCTGGGATGTAATATTTTACAACATTCCTGGCATGTCGGTCCCTACATCTCGCTGGGAACTTTCTATACGTCTATAACGTTGTATATCCTAACCTAAGGGAACCTAACATCTCGGGTGTAATATTTTACAACATTCCTGACCCGTCGGCCCCAATTTCTCGGTGGGAACATTCTATACGTCTATAACGTTGTATATCCTAGCCTAAGGCAACCTAACATGTCGAATGTAATATATTACAACATTCTGGCGTGTCGTCGCCTGCTTCTCGAAGGGGACATTATATACGTCTATAACGTTGTATATCTTAACCGAACGCAACCTAACATCTGGGATGTAATATATTATAACATTCCTGACGCGTCGGTCCCTACTTCTCGGTGGGAACACTGTATACGTCTATAACGATATATGTCCTAGCCTAAGGCAACCTAACATCTCGGATGTAATATTTTACAACATTCCTGGCATTTCGGTCCCTACTTCTCGGTGGGAACATTATATACGTCTATCACGTTATATATCCTAGCCTAAGGCAACCTAACATATCGGATGTAATGTTTTACAACATTCTGGCGTGTCGTCGCCTGCTTCTCGAAGGGGACATTCTATACGTCTATAACGATGTATATCCAAACCTAAAGCAACCTAACAACTCGGATGTAATATTTTACAACATTCCTGTCATGTCGGACCCTACATCTCGCTGGGAACATTCTATACGTCTATAACGTTGTATATCCTGGCCTAAGGCAACCTAACATCTCGGATGTAATATTTTACAACATTCCTGGCGTGTCGTCGCCTGCTTCTCGATGGGGACATTATATACGTCTATAACGTTGTATATCCTAACCCAAAGCAACCTAACTTCTGGGATGTAATATTTTACAACATTCCTGGCATGTCGGTCCCTACATCTCGCTGAGAACTTTCTATACGTCTATAACGTTGTATATCCTAACCTAAGGGAACCTAACATCTCGGGTGTAATATTTTACAACATTCCTGACCCGTCGGCCCCAATTTCTCGGTGGGAACATTCTATACGTCTATAACGTTGTATATCCTAACCTAAGGGAACCTAACATCTCGGGTGTAATATTTTACAACATTCCTGGCATTTCGGTCCCTACTTCTCGGTGGGAACATTATATACGTCTATCACGTTATATATCCTAGCCTAAGGCAACCTAACATATCGGATGTAATGTTTTACAACGTTCTGGCGTGTCGTCGCCTGCTTCTCGATGGGGACATGAGATACGTCTATAACGTTGTATATCCTAACCCAAGGGAACCTAACATCTCGGATGTAATATTTTACAACATTCTGGCGTGTCGTCGCCTGCTTCTCGATGGGGACATTATATACGTCTATAACGTTGTATATCCTAACCCAAAGCAACCTAACTTCTGGGATGTAATATTTTACACAATTCCTGGCATGTCGGTCCCTACATCTCGCTGGGAACTGTCTATACGTCTATAACGTTGTATATCCTAACCTAAGGGAACCTAACATCTCGGGTGTAATATTTTACAACATTCCTGACCCGTCGGCCCCAATTTCTCGGTGGGAACATTCTAAACGTCTATAACGTTGTATATCCTAGCCTAAGGCAACCTAACATGTCGAATGTAATATTTTACAACATTCTGGCGTGTCGTCGCCTGCTTCTCGAAGGGGACATTATATACGTCTATAACGTTGTATATCTTAACCTAACGCAACCTAACATCTGGGATGTAATATATTATAACATTCCTGACGCGTAGGTCCCTACTTCTCGGTGGGAACACTGTATACTTCTATAAAGATATATGTCCTAGCCTAAGGCAACCTAACATCTCGGATGTAATATTTTACAACATTCCTGGCATTTCGGTCCCTACTTCTCGGTGGGAACATTATATACGTCTATCACGTTATATATCCTAGCCTAAGGCAACCTAACATATCGGATGTAATGTTCTACAACATTCTGGCGTGTCGCCGCCTGCTTCTCGAAGGGGACATTATATACGTCTATAACGTTGTATATCCTAACCTAACGCAACCTAACATCTGGGATGTAATATATTACAACATTCCTGGCATGTCGGTCCCCACGTCTCGGTGGGAACATTATATAAGTCTATAACGATGTATATCCAAACCTAAAGCAACCTAACAACTCGGATGTAATATTTTACAACATTCCTGTCATGTCGGACCCTACATCTCGGTGGGAACATTCTATACGTCTATAACGTTGTATATCCTGGCCTAAGGCAACCTAACATCTCGAATGTAATATTTTACAACATTCCTGGCGTGTCGTCGCCTGCTTCTCGATGGGGACATTATATACGTCTATAACGTTGTATATCCTAACCCAAAGCAACCTAACTTCTGGGATGTAATATTTTACAACATTCCTGGCATGTCGGTCCCTACATCTCGCTGGGGACTTTCTATACGTCTATAACGTTGTATATCCTAACCTAAGGGAACCTAACATCTCGGGTGTAATATTTTACAACATTCCTGACCCGTCGGCCCCAATTTCTCGGTGGGAACATTCTATACGTCTATAACGTTGTATATCCTAACCTAAGGGAACCTAACATATCGGATGTAATGTTTTACAACATTCTGGCGTGTCGTCGCCTGCTTCTCGATGGGGACATTAGATACGTCTATAACGTTGTATATCCTAACCTAAGGGAACCTAACATCTCGGATGTAATATTTTACAACATTCTGGCGTGTCGTCGCCTGCTTCTCGAAGGGGACATTATATACGTCTATAACGTTGTATATCCTAACCTAAAGCAACCTAACATCTGGGATGTAATATATTACAACATTCCTGGCATGTCGGTCCCTACATCTCGCTGGGAACTTTCTATACGTCTATAACGTTGTATATCCTAACCTAAGGGAACCTAACATCTCGGGTGTAATATTTTACAACATTCCTGACCCGTCGGCCCCAATTTCTCGGTGGGAACATTCTATACCTCTACAACGTTGTATATCCTAACCTAAGGGAACCTAACATCTCGGGTGTAATATTTTACAACATTCCTGGCATTTCGGTCCCTACTTCTCGGTGGGAATATTATATACGTCTATCACGTTATATATCCTAGCCTAAGGCAACCTAACATATCGGATGTAATGTTTTACAACATTCCTGGCGTGTCGTCGCCTGCTTCTCGATGTGAACATTATATACGTCTATAACGTTGTATATCCTAACCCAAAGCAACCTAACTTCTGGGATGTAATATTTTACAAAATTCCTGGCATGTCGGTCCCTACATCTCGCTGGGAACTTTCTATACGTCTATAACGTTGTATATCCTAACCTAAGGGAACCTAACATCTCGGGTGTAATATTTTACAACATTCCTGACCCGTCGGCCCCAATTTCTCGGTGGGAACATTCTATACGTCTATAACGTTGTATATCCTAGCCTAAGGCAACCTAACATGTCGAATGTAATATTTTACAACATTCTGGCGTGTCGTCGCCTGCTTCTCGAAGGGGACATTATATACGTCTATAACGTTGTATATCTTAACCTAACGCAACCTAACATCTGGGATGTAATATATTATAACATTCCTGACGCGTAGGTCCCTACTTCTCGGTGGGAACACTGTATACTTCTATAAAGATATATGTCCTAGCCTAAGGCAACCTAACATCTCGGATGTAATATTTTACAACATTCCTGGCATTTCGGTCCCTACTTCTCGGTGGGAACATTATATACGTCTATCACGTTATATATCCTAGCCTAAGGCAACCTAACATATCGGATGTAATGTTCTATAACATTCTGGCGTGTCGTCGCCTGCTTCTCGAAGGGGACATTATATACGTCTATAACGTTGTATATCCTAACCTAACGCAACCTAACATCTGGGATGTAATATATTACAACATTCCTGGCATGTCGGTCCCCACGTCTCGGTGGGAACATTATATAAGTTTATAACGATGTATATCCAAACCTAAAGCAACCTAACAACTCGGATGTAATATTTTACAACATTCCTGTCATGTCGGACCCTACATCTCGGTGGGAACATTCTATACGTCTATAACGTTGTATATCCTGGCCTAAGGCAACCTAACATCTCGAATGTAATATTTTACAACATTCCTGGCGTGTCGTCGCCTGCTTCTCGATGGGGACATTATATACGTCTATAACGTTGTATATCCTAACCCAAAGCAACCTAACTTCTGGGATGTAATATTTTACAACATTCCTGGCATGTCGGTCCCTACATCTCGCTGGGGACTTTCTATACGTCTATAACGTTGTATATCCTAACCTAAGGGAACCTAACATCTCGGGTGTAATATTTTACAACATTCCTGACCCGTCGGCCCCAATTTCTCGGTGGGAACATTCTATACGTCTATAACGTTGTATATCCTAACCTAAGGGAACCTAACATATCGGATGTAATGTTTTACAACATTCTGGCGTGTCGTCGCCTGCTTCTCGATGGGGACATTAGATACGTCTATAACGTTGTATATCCTAACCTAAGGGAACCTAACATCTCGGATGTAATATTTTACAACATTCTGGCGTGTCGTCGCCTGCTTCTCGAAGGGGACATTATATACGTCTATAACGTTGTATATCCTAACCTAAAGCAACCTAACATCTGGGATGTAATATATTACAACATTCCTGGCATGTCGGTCCCTACATCTCGCTGGGAACTTTCTATACGTCTATAACGTTGTATATCCTAACCTAAGGGAACCTAACATCTCGGGTGTAATATTTTACAACATTCCTGACCCGTCGGCCCCAATTTCTCGGTGGGAACATTCTATACCTCTATAACGTTGTATATCCTAACCTAAGGGAACCTAACATCTCGGGTGTAATATTTTACAACATTCCTGGCATTTCGGTCCCTACTTCTCGGTGGGAATATTATATACGTCTATCACGTTATATATCCTAGCCTAAGGCAACCTAACATATCGGATGTAATGTTTTACAACATTCCTGGCGTGTCGTCGCCTGCTTCTCGATGTGAACATTATATACGTCTATAACGTTGTATATCCTAACCCAAAGCAACCTAACTTCTGGGATGTAATATTTTACAAAATTCCTGGCATGTCGGTCCCTACATCTCGCTGGGAACTTTCTATACGTCTATAACGTTGTATATCCTAACCTAAGGGAACCTAACATCTCGGGTGTAATATTTTACAACATTCCTGACCCGTCGGCCCCAATTTCTCGGTGGGAACATTCTATACGTCTATAACGTTGTATATCCTAGCCTAAGGCAACCTAACATGTCGAATGTAATATTTTACAACATTCTGGCGTGTCGTCGCCTGCTTCTCGAAGGGGACATTATATACGTCTATAACGTTGTATATCCTAACCTAACGCAACCTAACATCTGGGATGTAATATATTACAACATTCCTGGCATGTCGGACCCTACATCTCGGTGGGAACATTCTATACGTCTATAACGTTGTATATCCTGGCCTAAGGCAACCTAACATCTCGGACGTAATATTTTACAACATTCCTGGCGTGTCGTCGCCTGCTTCTCGATGGGGACATTATATACGTCTATAACGTTGTATATCCTAACCCAAAGCAACCTAACTTCTGGGCTGTAATATTTTACAACATTCCTGGCATGTCGGTCCCTACATCTCGCTGGGGACTTTCTATACGTCTATAACGTTGTATATCCTAACCTAAGGGAACCTAACATCTCGGGTGTAATATTTTACAACATTCCTGACCCGTCGGCCCCAATTTCTCGGTGGGAACATTCTATACGTCTATAACGTTGTATATCCTAGCCTAAGGCAACCTAACATCTCGGATGTAATATTTTACAGCATTCCTGGCGTGTCGTCGCCTGCTTCTCGATGGGGACATTAGATACGTCTAGAACGTTGTATATCCTATCCTAAGGGACCCTAACATCTAGAATGTAATATTTTACAACATTCCTGGCGTGTCGTCGCCTGCTTCTCGATGGGGACATTGTATACGTCTATAACGTTGTATATCCTAACCCAAAGCAACCTAACTTCTGGGATGTAATATTTTACAACATTACTGGCATGTCGGTCCCTACATCTCGCTGGGGACTTTCTATACGTCTATAACGTTGTATATCCTAACCTAAGGGAACCTAACATCTCGGATGTAATATTTTACAACATTCCTGGCGTGTCGTCGCCTGCTTCTCGATGGGAACATTATATACGTCTATCACGTTATATATCCTAGCCTAAGGCAACCTAACATCTCGGATGTAATATTTTACAACATTCTGGCGTGTCGTCGCCTGCTTCTCGAAGGGGACATTCTATACGTCTATAACGATGTATATCCAAGCCTAAAGCAACCTAACAACTCGGATGTAATATTTTACAACATTCCTGTCATGTCGGACCCTACATCTCGATGGGAACATTCTATACGTCTATAACGTTGTATATCCTGGCCTAAGGCAACCTAACATCTCGGATGTAATATTTTACAACATTCCTGGCGTGTCGTCGCCTGCTTCTCGATGGGGACATTATATACGTCTATAACGATGTATATCCAAACCTAAAGCAACCTAACAACTCGGATGTAATATTTTACAACATTCCTGTCATGTCGGACCCTACATCTCGATGGGAACATTCTATACGTCTATAACGTTGTATATCCTGGCCTAAGGCAACCTAACATCTCGGATGTAATATTTTACAACATTCCTGGCGTGTCGTCGCCTGCTTCTCGATGGGGACATTATATACGTCTATAACGTTGTATATCCTAACCCAAAGCAACCTAACTTCTGGGATGTAATATTTTACAACATTCCTGGCATGTCGGTCCCTACATCTCGCTGGGAACTTTCTATACGTCTATAACGTTGTATATCCCAGCCTAAGGCAACCTAACATGTCGAATGTAATATTTTACAACATTCTGGCGTGTCGTCGCCTGCTTCTCGAAGGGGACATTATATACGTCTATAACGTTGTATATCTTAACCTAACGCAACCTAACATCTGGGATGTAATATATTACAACATTCCTGGCATGTCGGTCCCCACGTCTCGGTGGGAACATTATATAAGTCTATAACGATGTATATCCAAACCTAAAGCAACCTAACAACTCGGATGTAATATTTTACAACATTCCTGTCATGTCGGACCCTACATCTCGGTGGGAACATTCTATACGTCTATAACGTTGTATATCCTGACCTAAGGCAACCTAACATCTCGGATGTAATATTTTACAACATTCCTGGCGTGTCGTCGCCTGCTTCTCGATGGGGACATTATATACGTCTATAACGTTGAATATCCTAACCCAAAGCAACCTAACTTCTGGGATGTAATATTTTACAAAATTCCTGGCATGCCGGTCCCTACATCTCGCTGGGAACTTTCTATACGTCTATAACGTTGTATATCCTAACCTAAGGGAACCTAACATCTCGGGTGTAATATTTTACAACATTCCTGACCCGTCGGCCCCAATTTCTCGGTGGGAACATTCTATACGTCTATAACGTTGTATATCCTAGCCTAAGGCAACCTAACATGTCGAATGTAATATTTTACAACATTCTGGCGTGTCGTCGCCTGCTTCTCGACGGGGACATTATATACGTCTATAACGTTGTATATCTTAACCTAACGCAACCTAACTTCTGGGATGTCATATTTTACAACATTCCTGGCATGTCGGTCCCTACATCTCGGTGGGAACATTCTATACGTCTATAACGTTGTATATCCTAACCTAAGGGAACCTAACATCTCGGGTGTAATATTTTACAACATTCCTGACCCGTCGGCCCCAATTTCTCGGTGGGAACATTCTATACGTCTATAACGTTGTATATCCTAACCTAAGGGAACCTAACATCTCGGATGTAATATTTTACAACATTCTGGCGTGTCGTCGCCTGCTTCTCGATGGGGACATTATATACGTCTATAACGTTGTATATCCTAACCTAAGGCAACCTAACATCTCGGATGTAATATTTTACAACATTCCTGGCGTGTCGTCGCCTGCTTCTCAATGGGGACATTATATACGTCTATAACGTTGTATATCCTAACCTAAGGCAACCTAACATCTCGGATGTAATATTTTACAACATTCCTGGCGTGTCGTCGCCTGCTTCTCGATGGGGACATTGTATACGTCTATAACGTTGTATATCCTAACCCAAAGCAACCTAAGTTCTGGGATGTAATATTTTACAACATTCCTGGCATGTCGGTCCCTACATCTCGCTGGGAACTTTCTATACGTCTATAACGTTGTATATCCTAACCCAAAGCAACCTAACTTCTGGGATGTAATATTTTACAAAATTCCTGGCATGTCGGTCCCTACATCTCGCTGGGAACTTTCTATACGTCTATAACGTTGTATATCCTAACCTAAGGGAACCTAACATCTCGGGTGTAATATTTTACAACATTCCTGACCCGTCGGCCCCAATTTCTCGGTGGGAACATTCTATACGTCTATAACGTTGTATATCCTAGCCTAAGGCAACCTAACATGTCGAATGTAATATTTTACAACATTCTGGCGTGTCGTCGCCTGCTTCTCGAAGGGGACATTATATACGTCTATAACGTTGTATATCTTAACCTAACGCAACCTAACTTCTGGGATGTCATATTTTACAACATTCCTGACGCTTCGGCCCCTGTTTCTCGGTGGGAACATTATATACGTCTATCACGTTATATATCCTAACCTAAGGGAACCTAACATCTCAGGTGTAATATTTTACAACATTCCTGACCCGTCGGCCCCAATTTCTCGGTGGGAACATTCTATACGTCTATAACGTTGTATATCCTAACCTAAGGGAACCTAACATCTCGGGTGTAATATTTTACAACATTCCTGGCATTTCGGTCTCTACTTCTCGGTGGGAACATTATATACGTCTATCACGTTATATATCCTAGCCTAAGGCAACCTAACATATCGGATGTAATGTTTTACAACATTCTGGCGTGTCGTCGCCTGCTCCTCGATGGGGACATGAGATACGTCTATAACCTTGTATATCCTAACCCAAGGGAACCTAACATCTCGGATGTAATATTTTACAACATTCTGGCGTGTCGTCGCCTGCTTCTCGATGGGGACATTATATACGTCTATAACGTTGTATATCCTAACCCAAAGCAACCTAACTTCTGGGATGTAATATTTTACAAAATTCCTGGCATGTCGGTCCCTACATCTCGCTGGGAACTTTCTATACGTCTATAACGTTGTATATCCTAACCTAAGGGAACCTAACATCTCGGGTGTAATATTTTACAACATTCCTGACCCGTCGGCCCCAATTTCTCGGTGGGAACATTCTATACGTCTATAACGTTGTATATCCTAGCCTAAGGCAACCTAACATGTCGAATGTAATATTTTACAACATTCTGGCGTGTCGTCGCCTGCTTCTCGAAGGGGACATTATATACGTCTATAACGTTGTATATCTTAACCTAACGCAACCTAACTTCTGGGATGTCATATTTTACAACATTCCTGACGCTTCGGCCCCTGTTTCTCGGTGGGAACATTATATACGTCTATCACGTTATATATCCTAACCTAAGGGAACCTAACATCTCAGGTGTAATATTTTACAACATTCCTGACCCGTCGGCCCCAATTTCTCGGTGGGAACATTCTATACGTCTATAACGTTGTATATCCTAACCTAAGGGAACCTAACATCTCGGGTGTAATATTTTACAACATTCCTGGCATTTCGGTCTCTACTTCTCGGTGGGAACATTATATACGTCTATCACGTTATATATCCTAGCCTAAGGCAACCTAACATATCGGATGTAATGTTTTACAACATTCTGGCGTGTCGTCGCCTGCTCCTCGATGGGGACATGAGATACGTCTATAACCTTGTATATCCTAACCCAAGGGAACCTAACATCTCGGATGTAATATTTTACAACATTCTGGCGTGTCGTCGCCTGCTTCTCGATGGGGACATTATATACGTCTATAACGTTGTATATCCTAACCCAAAGCAACCTAACTTCTGGGATGTAATATTTTACAAAATTCCTGGCATGTCGGTCCCTACATCTCGCTGGGAACTTTCTATACGTCTATAACGTTGTATATCCTAACCTAAGGGAACCTAACATCTCGGGTGTAATATTTTACAACATTCCTGACCCGTCGGCCCCAATTTCTCGGTGGGAACATTCTAAACGTCTATAACGTTGTATATCCTAGCCTAAGGCAACCTAACATGTCGAATGTAATATTTTACAACATTCTGGCGTGTCGTCGCCTGCTTCTCGAAGGGGACATTATATACGTCTATAACGTTGTATATCTTAACCTAACGCAACCTAACATCTGGGATGTAATATATTATAACATTCCTGACGCGTCGGTCCCTACTTCTCGGTGGGAACACTGTATACGTCTATAACGATATATGTCCTAGCCTAAGGCAACCTAACATCTCGGATGTAATATTTCACAACATTCCTGGCATTTCGGTCCCTACTTCTCGGTGGGAACATTATATACGTCTATCACGTTATATATCCTAGCCTAAGGCAACCTAACATCTCGGATGTAATATTTTACAACATTCCTGGCGTGTCGTCGCCTGCTTCTCGATGGGGACATTATATACGTCTATAACGTTGTATATCCTAACCCAAAGCAACCTAACTTCTGGGATGTAATATTTTACAACATTCCTGGCATGTCGGTCCCTACATCTCGCTGGGAACTTTCTATACGTCTATAACGTTGTATATCCTAACCTAAGGGAACCTAACATCTCGGGTGTAATATTTTACAACATTCCTGACCCGTCGGCCCCAATTTCTCGGTGGGAACATTCTATACGTCTATAACGTTGTATATCCTAGCCTAAGGCAACCTAACATGTCGAATGTAATATTTTACAACATTCTGGCGTGTCGTCGCCTGCTTCTCGAAGGGGACATTAGATACGTCTATAACGTTGTATATCCTAACCTAAGGGAACCTAACATCTCGGATGTAATATTTTACAACATTCTGGCGTGTCGTCGCCTGCTTCTCGAAGGGGACATTATATACGTCTATAACGTTGTATATCCTAACCTAAAGCAACCTAACATCTCGGGTGTAATATTTTACAACATTCCTGACGCGTCGGCATCTATTTCTCGGTGGGAATGTTATATACGTCTATAACGTTATATATCCTACCCTAAGGCAACCTAACATGTCGAATGTAATATTTTACAACATTCTGGCGTGTCGTCTCCTGCTTCTCGAAGGGGACATTATATACGTCTATAACGTTGTATATCCTAACCTAACGCAACCTAACATCTGGGATGTGATATTTTACAACATTCCTAACGCGTCGATCCCTACTTCTCGGTGGGAACATTGTATACGTCTATAAATATATATGTCCTAGCTTAAGGTAACCTAACATCTCGGATGTAATATTTTACGACATTCCTGGCATGTCGGTCCCTACATCTCGGTGGGAACATTCTATACGTCTATAACGTTGTATATCCTAACCTAAGGGAACCTAACATCTCGGGTGTAATATTTTACAACATTCCTGACCCGTCGGCCCCAATTTCTCGGTGGGAACATTCTATACGTCTATAACGTTGTATATCCTAGCCTAGGGCAACCTAACATGTCGAATGTAATATTTTACAACATTCTGGCGTGTCGTCGCCTGCTTCTCGAAGGGGACATTATATACGTCTATAACGTTGTATATCCTAACCTAACGCAACCTAACATCTGGGGTGTAATATATTACAACATTCCTGACGCGTCGGTCCCTACTTCTCGGTGGAAACATTGTATACGTCTATAACGATATATGTCCTAGCCTAAGGCAACCTGACATCTCGGATGTAATATTTTAAAACATTCCTGGCATGTCGGTCCCTACATCTCGGTGGGAACATTCTATACGTCTATGACGTTGTATATCCTAACCTAAGGGAACCTAACACTTCGGGTGTAATATTTTACAACATTCCTGACGAGTCGGCCCCTATTTCTCGGTGGGAATATTGTATACGTCTATAAAGTTACATATCCTAGCCTAAGGCAACCTAACATGTCGAATGTAATATTTTACAACATTCTGGCGTGTCGTCGCCTGCTTCTCGAAGCGGACATTATATACGTCTATAACGTTGTATATCTCAACCTAACGCAACCTAACATCTGGGATGTCATATTTTACAACATTCCTGACGCGTCGGCCCCTATTTCTCGGTGGGAACATTCTACATGTCTATAACGTTGTATATCCTAACCTGAGAGAACCTAACGTCTCGGGTGTAATATTTTACAACATTCCTGACGCGTCGGCCCCTATTTCTCGGTGGGAACATTCTATACGTCTATAACGTTGTATATCCTAACCTAAGGGAACCTAACATCTCGGGTGTAATATTTTACAACATTCCTGGCATGTCGGTCCCTACATCTCGGTGGGAACATTCTATACGTCTATAACGTTGTATATCCTAGCCTAGGGCAACCTAACATGTCGAATGTAATATTTTACAACATTCTGGCGTGTCGTCGCCTGCTTCTCGAAGGGGACATTATATACGTCTATAACGTTGTATATCCTAACCTAACGCAACCTAACATCTGGGGTGTAATATATTACAACATTCCTGACGCGTCGGTCCCTACTTCTCGGTGGGAACATTGTATACGTCTATAACGATATATGTCCTAGCCTAAGGCAACCTGACATCTCGGATGTAATATTTTAAAACATTCCTGGCATGTCGGTCCCTACATCTCGGTGGGAACATTCTATACGTCTATGACGTTGTATATCCTAACCTAAGGGAACCTAACACTTCGGGTGTAATATTTTACAACATTCCTGGCATGTCGGTCCCTACTTCTCGGTGGGAACATTATATACGTCTATAACGTTGTATATGCTAACCTAAGGGAACCTAACATCTCGGGTGTAATATTTTACAACATTCCTGACGCGTCGGCCCCTATTTCTCGGTGGGAATATTATATACGTCTATAACGTTGTATATCCTAACCTAAGGGAACCTAACATCTCGGTTGTAATATTTTACAACATTCTGGAGTGTCGACGCCTGCTTTTCGATGGGGACATTATATAAGTCGATAACGTTGTATATCCTAACCCAAAGTAACCTAACATCTCGTATGTAATATTTTACAACATTCCTGGCATGTCGGTCCCTACTTCTCGGTGGAAACATTATGTACGTCTATAACGTTGTATATCCTAACCTAACGCAACCAAACATCTGGGATGTAATATTTTACAATATTCCTGACGCGTCGATACCTACTTCTCGGTGGGAACATTGTATACGTCTATAAATATATATGTCCTAGCTTAAGGCAACCTAACATCTCGGATGTAATATTTTACAACATTCCTGGCATGTCGGTCCCTACATCTCGGTGGGAACATTCTATACGTCTATAACGTTGTATATCCTAACCTAAGGGTGCCTAACATTTCGGGTGTAATATTTTACAACGTTCTTGACGCGTCGGCCCCTATTTCTCGGTGGGAATATTATATTCGTCTATAACGTTATATATCCTAGCCTAAGGCAACCTAACATTTCGAATGTATTATTTTACAACATTCTGGCGTGTTGTCGCCTGCTTCTCGAAGGGGACATTATATACGTCTATAACGTTGTATATCTTAACCTAACGCAACCTAACATCTGGGATGTCATATTTTACAACATTCTGGCGTGTCGTCGCCTGCTTTTCGATGGGGACATTATATACGTCGATAACGTTGTATATCCTAACCCAAAGCAACCTAACATCTCGTATGTAATATTTTACAACATTCCTGGCATGTCGGTCCCTACTTCTCGGTGGGAACATTATATACGTCTATAACGATGTATATGCTAACCTAAGGGAACCTAACATCTCGGGTGTAATATTTTACAACATTCCTGGCATGTCGGTCCCTACATCTCGGTGGGAACATTATATACGTCTGCAAGGTTAGATATCATAACCTAAGGCAACCTAACCTCTCTACCGTAATATTTTACAGCATTCCTGGCGTGACGGCACTTACTTCCCGATGGGGCATTATATATGTCTATAACGTTGTATATCCTAACCTAAGGCAACCTAAAATCTCGGATGTAATAGTTGATAACATTCCTGGCGTGTCGTCACCTGCTTCTCGATGTGGACATTATATACATCTATAAGGTTATATATCCTAACCTAAGGCAACCTAACATCTCGGATGTAATATTTTACAACATTCCTGGCATGTCGGTCCCTACATCTCGGTGGGAACATTCTATACGTCTATAACGCTGCATATCCTCACCTAAGGGAACCTAACATCTCGGGTGTAATATTTTACAACATTCCTGACGCGTCGGCATCTATTTCTCGGTGGGAATATTATATACGTCTATAACGTTATATATCCTACCCTAAGGCAACCTAACATGTCGAATGTAATATTTTACAACATTCTGGCGTGTCGTCTCCTGCTTCTCGAAGGGGACATTATATACGTCTATAACGTTGTATATCCTAACCTAACGCAACCTAACATCTGGGATGTAATATTTTACAACATTCCTGACGCGTCGATCCCTACTTCTCGGTGGGAACATTGTATACGTCTATAAATATATATGTCCTAGCTTAAGGTAACCTAACATCTCGGATGTAATATTTTACGACATTCCTGGCATGTCGGCCCCTACATCTCGGTGGGAACATTCTATACGTCTATAACATTGTATATCCTAACCTAAGGGAACCTAACATCTCGGGTGTAATATTTTACAACATTCCTGACCCGTCGGCCCCAATTTCTCGGTGGGAACATTCTATACGTCTATAACGTTGTATATCCTAGCCTAAGGCAACCTAACATGTCGAATGTAATATTTTACAACATTCTGGCGTGTCGTCGCCTGCTCCTCGAAGGGGACATTATATACGTCTATAACGTTGTATATCCTAACCTAACGCAACCTAACATCTGGGATGTAATATATTACAACATTCCTGACGCGTCGGTCCCTACTTCTCGGTGGGAACATTGTATACGTCTATAACGATATATGTCCTAGCCTAAGGCAACCTGACATCTCGGATGTAATATTTTAAAACATTCCTGGCATGTCGGTCCCTACATCTCGGTGGGAACATTCTATACGTCTATGACGTTGTATATCCTAACCTAAGGTAACCTAACATCTCGGATGTAATATTTTACAACATTCCTGGCATGTCGGTCCCTACATCTCGGTGGGAACATTATATACGTCTGCAAGGTTATATATCATAACCTAAGGCAACCTAACCTCTCTACCGTAATATTTTACAGCATTCCTGGCGTGACGGCACTTACTTCCCGATGGGGCATTATATACGTCTATAACGTTGTATATCCTAACCTAAGGCAACCTAACATCTGGGATGTCATATTTTACAACATTCCTGACGCGTCGGCCCCTATTTCTCGGTGGGAACATTCTATATGTCTATAACGCTGTATATCCTAACCTAAGAGAACCTAACGTCTCCGGTGTAATATTTTACAACATTCCTGACGCGTCGGCCCCTATTTCTCGGTGGGAACATTCTATACGTCTATAACGTTGTATATCCTAACCTAAAGCAACGTAACATCTCGGATGTAATATTTTACAACATTCCTGGCATGTCGGTCCCTACATCTCGGTGGGAACATTCTATACGTCTATAACGCTGTATATCCTAACCTAAGGTAACCTAACATCTCGGGTGTAATATTTTACAACATACCTGACGCGTCGGCCCCTATTTCTCGGTGGGAATATTATATACGTCTATAACGTTATATATCCTAGCCTAAGGCAACCTAACATGTCGAATGTAATATTTTACAACATTCTGGCGTGTCGTCGCCTGCTTCTCGAAGGGGACATTATATACGTCTATAACGTTGTATATCCTAACCTAACGCAACCTAACATCTGGGATGTAATATATTACAACATTCCTGACGCGTCGGCCTCTATTTCTCGGTGGGAACATTCTATATGTCTATAACGTTGTATATCCTAACCTAAGAGAACCTAACGTCTCGGGTGTAATATTTTACAACATTCCTGACGCGTCGGCCCCTATTTCTCGGTGGGAACATTCTATACGTCTATAACGTTGTATATCCTAACCTAAGGGAACCTAACATCTCGGGTGTAATATTTTACAACATTCCTGGCATTTCGGTCCCTACATCTCGGTGGGAAAATTATATACGTCTGTAAGGTTATATATCATAACCTAAGGCAACCTAACCTCTCTACCGTAATATTTTACAGCATTCCTGGCGTGACGGCACTTACTTCCCGATGGGGCATTTTATACGTCTATAACGTTGTATATCCTAACCTAAGGCAACCTAAAATCTCGGATGTAATAGTTGATAACATTCCTGGCGTGTCGTCGCCTGCTTCTCGATGTGGACATTATATACATCTATAAGGTTGTATATCCTAACCTAAGGCAAACTAACATCTCGGATGTAATATTTTACAACATTCCTGGCATGTCGGTCCCTACATCTCGTTGGGAACATTCTATACGTCGATAACGCTGTATATCCTAACCCAATGCAACCTAACATCTCGGGTGTAATATTTTACAACATTCCTGACGCGTCGGCCCCTATTTCTCGGTGGGAATATTATATACGTCTATAACGTTATATATCCTAGCCTAAGGGAACCTAACATCTCGTGTGTAATATTTTACATCATTCTGGCGTGTCGTCGCCTGCTTCTCGAAGGGGACATTATATACGTCTATAACGTTGTATATCCTAACCTAACGCAACCTAACATCTGGGATGTCATATTTTACAACATTCCTGACGCGTCGGCCCCTATTTCTCGGTGGGAACATTCTATATGTCTATAACGTTGTATATCCTAGCCTAAGGCAACCTAACATCTCGGGTGTAATATTTTACAACATTCCTGACGCGTCGTCGCTTGCTTCTCGATGGGGACATTATATACGTCTATAACGTTGTATATCCTAACCCAAAGCAACCTAACATTTCGTATGTAATATTTTACAACACTCCTGGCATGTCGGCCCCTACATCTCCGTGGGAACTTTCTATACGTCTATAACGTTGCATATCCTAACCTAAGGGAATCTAACGTCTCGGGTGTAATATTTTACAACATTCCTGTCCCGTCGGCCCCTATTTCTCGGTGGGAACATTCTATATGTCTATAACGTTGTATATCCTACCCTACGGGAACCTAACATCTCGGGTGTAATATTTTACAACATTCCTGACGCGTCGTCGCCTGCTTCTCGATGGGGACATTATATACGTCTATAACGTTGTATATCCTAACCCAAAGAAACCTAACATTTCGTATGTAATATTTTACAACATTCCTGGCATGTCGGTCCCTTCTTCTCGGTAGGAACATGAAATACGTCTATAACGTTGTATATGCTAACCTAAGGGAAGCTAACATCTCGGGTGTAACATTTTACAACATTCTGGCGTGTCGTCGCCTGCTTCTCGAAGGGGACATCATATACGTCTATAACGTTGTATATCTTAATCTAACGCAACCTAACATCTGGGATGTCATACTTTACAACATTCCTGACGCGTCGGCCCCTATTTCTCGGTGGGAACACTCTATATGTCTATAACGTTGTATATCCTAACCTAAGGGAACCTAACATCTCGGGTGTAATATTTTACAACATTCCTGACCCGTCGGCCCCAATTTCTTGGTGGGAACATTGTATACAGCTATAACGTTGTATATCCTAACCCAAAGCAACATAACTTCTGGGATGTAATATTTTACAAAATTCCTGGCATGTCGGTCCCTACATCTCGCTGGGAACTTTCTATACGTCTATAACGTTGTATATCCTAACCTAAGGGAACCTAACATCTCGGGTGTAATATCTTACAACATTCCTGACCCGTCGGCCCCAATTTCTCGGTGGGAACAATCTATACGTCTATCACGTTGTATATCCTAACCTAAGGGAACCTAACATCTCGGGTGTAATATTTTACAACATTCCTGGCATTTCGGTCCTTACTTCTCGGTGGGAACATTATATACGTCTATCACGTTATATATCCTAGCCTAAGGCAACCTAACATATCGGATGTAATGTATTACAACATTCTGGCGTGTCGTCGCCTGCTTCTCGATGGGGACATTAGATACGTCTATAACGTTGTATATCCTAACCCAAAGAAACCTAACTTCTGGGATGTAATATTTTACAACATTCCTGGCATGTCGGTCCCCACGTCTCGGTGGGAACATTATATAAGTCTATAACGATATATATCCTAACCTAAAGCAACGTAACATCTCGGATGTAATATTTTACAATATTCCTGGCATGTCGGCCCCTACATCTCCGTGGGAACTTGCTATACGTCTATAACGTTGTATATCCTAACCTAAGGGAATCTAACATCTCGGGTGTAATATTTTACAACATTCCTGTCCCGTCGGCCCCTATTTCTCGGTGGGAACATTCTACATGTCTATAACGTTGCATATCCTAACCTAAGGGAACCTAACATCTCGGGTGTAATATTTTACAACATTCCTGACGCGTCGTCGCCTGCTTCTCGATGGGGACATTATATACGTCTATAACGTTGTATATAATAACCCAAAGCAACCTAAAATCTCCTATGTAATATTTTACAACATTCCTGGCATGTCGGCCCCTACTTCTCGGTGGGAACATTATATACGTCTATAACGTTGTATATGCTAACCTAAGGGAAGCTAACATCTCGGGTGTAACATTTTACAACATTCTGGCGTGTCGTCGCCTGCTTCTCGAAGGGGACATTATATACGTCTATAACGTTGTATATCTTAACCTAACGCAACCTAACACCTGGGATGTCATATTTTACAACATTCCTGACGCGTCGGCCCCTATTTCTCGGTGGGAACATTATATAAGTCTATAACGATATATATCCTGACCTAAAGCAACGTAACATCTCGGATGTAAAATTTTACAACATTCCTGGCATGTCGGTCCCTACATCTCCGTGGGAACTTTCTATACGCCTATAACGTTGTATATCCTAACCTAAGGGAACCTAACATCTCGGGTGTAATATTTTACAACATTCCTGTCCCGTCGGCCCCTATTTCTCGGTGGGAACATTCTATATGTCTATACCGTTGTATATCCTAACCCAAAGAAACCTAACTTCTGGGATGTAATATTTTACAACATTCCTGGCATGTCGGTCCCCACGTCTCGGTGGCAACATTATATAAGTCTATAACGTTGTATATCCTAACCTAAGGGAACCTAACATCTCGGGTGTAATATTTTACAACATTCCTGACGCGTCGTCGCCTGCTTCTCGATGGGGACATTATATACGTCTATAACGTTGTATATAATAACCCAAAGCAACCTAAAATCTCCTATGTAATATTTTACAACATTCCTGGCATGTCGGCCCCTACTTCTCGGTGGGAACATTATATACGTCTATAACGTTGTATATGCTAACCTAAGGGAAGCTAACATCTCGGGTGTAACATTTTACAACATTCTGGCGCGTCGTCGCCTGCTTCTCGAAGGGGACATTATATACGTCTATAACGTTGTATATCTTAACCTAACGCAACCTAACACCTGGGATGTCATATTTTACAACATTCCTGACGCGTCGGCCCCTATTTCTCGGTGGGAACATTCTATACATCTATAACGTTGTATATCCTAACCTAAGGGAAGCTAACATCTCGGGTGTAATATTTTACAACATTCCTGACCCGTCGGCCCCAATTTCTCGGTGGGAACATTCTATACATCTATAACGTTGTATATCCTAACCTAAGGGAAGCTAACATCTCGGGTGTAATATTTTACAACATTCCTGGCATTTCGGTCCTTACTTCTCGGTGGGAACATTATATACGTCTATCACGTTATATATCCTAGCCTAAGGCAACCTAACATATCGGATGTAATGTATTACAACATTCTGGCGTGTCGTCGCCTGCTTCTCGATGGGGACATTAGATACGTCTATAACGTTGTATATCCTAACCCAAAGAAACCTAACTTCTGGGATGTAATATTTTACAACATTCCTGGCATGTCGGTCCCCACGTCTCGGTGGGAACATTATATAAGTCTATAACGATATATATCCTAACCTAAAGCAACGTAACATCTCGGATGTAATATTTTACAACATTCCTGGCATGTCGGCCCCTACATCTCCGTGGGAACTTTCTATACGTCTATAACGTTGCATATCCTAACCTAAGAGAATCTAACATCTCGGGTGTAATATTTTACAATATTCCTGTCCCGTCGGCCCCTATTTCTCGGTGGGAACATTCTATATGTCTATAACGTTGTATATCCTAACCTAAGGGAACCTAACATCTCGGGTGTAATATTTTACAACATTCCTGACGCGTCGTCGCCTGCTTCTCGATGGGGACATTATATACGTCTATAACGTTGTATATACTAACCCAAAGAAACCTAACATTTCGTATGTAATATTTTACAACATTCCTGGCATGTCGGTCCCTACTTCTCGGTGGGAACATGATATAGGTCTATAACGTTGTATATGCTAACCTAAGGGAAGCTAACATCTCGGGTGTAACATTTTACAACATTCTGGCGTGTCGTCGCCTGCTTCTCGAAAGGGACATTATATACGTTTATAACGTTGTATATCTTAACCTAACGCAACCTAACATCTGGGATGTCATATTTTACAACATTCCTGACGCGTGGGCCCCTATTTCTCAGTGGGAACATTATATACGTCTATCACGTTATATATCCTAGCCTAAGGCAACCTAACATATCGGATGTAACATTTCACAACATTCTGGCGTGTCGTCGCCTGCTTCCCGATGGGGACATTAGATACGTCTATAACGTTGTATATCCTATCCTAAGGGAACCTAACATCTAGGATGTAATATTTTACAACATTCCTGGCGTGTCGTCGCCTGCTTCTCGATGGGGACATTATATACGTCTATAACGTTGTATATCCTAACCCAAAGAAACCTAACTTCTGGGATGTAATATTTTACAACATTCCTGGCATGTCGGTCCCCACGTCTCGGTGGGAACATTATATGAGTCTATAACGATATATATCCTAACCCAAAGCAACCTAACAACTCGGATGTAATGTTTTACAACATTCCTGGCATGTCGGTCCCTACATCTCGGTGGGAACATTCTATATGTCTATAACGTTGTATATCCTAGCCTAAGGCAACCTAACATCTCGGATGTAATATTTTACAACATTCCTGACGCGTCGGCCCCTATTTCTCGGTGTGAACATTCGATACGTCTATAACGTTGTATATCCTAACCTAAGGGAACCTAACATCTCGGGTGTAATATTTTACAACATTCCTGACCCGTCGGCCCCAATTTCTCGGTGGGAACATTGTATACGGCTATAACGATATATGTCCTAGCCTAAGGCAACCTAACACCTCGGATGTAATATTTTACAACATTCCTGGCATGTCGGTCCCTACATCTCGCTGGGAACTTTCTATACGTCTATAACGTTGTATATCCTAACCTAAGGGACCATAACATCTCGGGTGTAATATTTTACAACATTCCTGACCCGTCGGCCCCAATTTCTCGGTGGGAACATTATATACGTCTATCACGTTATATATCCTAGCCTAAGGCAACCTAACATATCGGATGTAATGTATTACAACATTCTGGCGTGTCGTCGCCTGCTTCTCGATGGGGACATTAGATACGTCTATAACGTTGTATATCCTAACCCAAAGAAACCTAACTACTGGGATGTAATATTTTACAACATTCCTGGCATGTCGGTCCCCACGTCTCGGTGGGAACATTATATAAGTCTATAACGTTATATATCCTAACCTAAAGCAACGTAACATCTCGGATGTAATATTTTACAATATTCCTGGCATGTCGGCCCCTACATCTCCGTGGGAACTTTCTATACGTCTATAACGTTGTATATCCTAACCTAAGGGAACCTAACATCTCGGGTGTAATATTTTACAACATTCCTGACGCGTCGTCGCCTGCTTCTCGATGGGGACATTATATACGTCTATAACGTTGTATATCCTAACCCAAGGAAACCTAACATTTCGTATGTAATATTTTACAACATTCCTGGCATGTCGGTCCCTACTTCTCGGTGGGAACATGAAATACGTCTATAACGTTGTATATGCTAACCTAAGGGAAGCTAACATCTCGGGTGTAACATTTTACAACATTCTGGCGTGTCGTCGCCTGCTTCTCGAAGGGGACATTATATACGTCTATAACGTTGTATATCTTAACCTAACGCAACCTAACACCTGGGATGTCATATTTTACAACATTCCTGACGCGTCGGCCCCTATTTCTCGGTGGGAACATTATATAAGTCTATAACGATATATATCCTGACCTAAAGCAAAGTAACGTCTCGGATGTAAAATTTTACAACATTCCTGGCATGTCGGTCCCTACATCTCCGTGGGAACTTTCTATACGCCTATAACGTTGTATATCCTAACCTAAGGGAACCTAACATCTCGGGTGTAATATTTTACAACATTCCTGTCCCGTCGGCCCCTATTTCTCGGTGGGAACATTCTATATGTCTATAACGTTGTATATCCTAACCCAAAGAAACCTAACTTCTGGGATGTAATATTTTACAACATTCGTGGCATGTCGGTCCTTACATCTCGGTGGGAACATTCTATACGTCTATAACGTTGTATATCCTAGCCTAAGGCAACCTAACATCTCGGATGTAATATTTTACATCATTCCTGGCGTGTCGTCGCCTGCTTCTCGATGGGGACATTGTATACGTCTATAAAGTTGTATATCCTAACCCAAAGCAACCTAACTTCTGGGATGTAATATTTCACAACATTCCTGGCATGTCGGTCCCTACATCTCGCTGGGAACTTTCTATACGTCTATAAAGTTGTATATCCTAACCTAAGGGAACCTAACATCTGGGATGTAATATATTACAACATTCCTGACACGTCCGTTCCTACTTCTCGGTGGGAACATTGTATACGTCTATAACGATATATGTCCTAGCCTAAGGCAAAATAACATCTCGGATGTAATATTTTACAACATTCCTGGCATGTCGGTCCCTACATCTCGGTGGGAACATTATATTAGTCTATAACGATATATATCCTAACCTAAAGCAACGTAACATCTCGGATGTAATATTTTACAACATTCCTGGCATGTCGGCCCCTACATCTCCGTGGGAACTTTCTATACGTCTATAACGTTGTATATCCTAACCTAAGGGAATCTAACATCTCGGGTGTAATATTTTACAACATTCCTGTCCCGTCGGCCCCTATTTCTCGGTGGGAATATTCTATATGTCTATAACGTTGTATATCCTAACCTAAGGGAACCTAACATCTCGGGTGTAATATTTTACAACATTCCTGACGCGTCGTCGCCTGCTTCTCGATGGGGCATTATATACGTCTATAACGTTGTATATCCTAACCCAAAGCAACCTAACATCTCGGATGTAATATTTTACAACATTCCTGGCATGTCGGTCCCTACTTCTCGGTGGGAACATGATATACGTCTATAACGTTGTATATGCTAACCTAAGGGAAGCTAACATCTCGGGTGTAACATTTTACAACATTCTGGCGTGTCGTCGCCTGCTTCTCGAAGGGGACATTATATACGTCTATAACGTTGTATATCTTAACCTAACGCAACCTAACATCTGGGATGTCATATTTTACAACATTCCTGACGCGTCGGCCCCTATTTCTCGGTGGGAACATTATATACGTCTATCACGTTATATATCCTAGCCTAAGGCAACCTAACATATCGGATGTAACATTTCACAACATTCTGGCGTGTCGTCGCCTGCTTCTCGATGGGGACATTAGATACGTCTATAACGTTTTATATCCTATCCTAAGGGAACCTAACATCTAGGATGTAATATTTTACAACATTCCTGGCGTGTCGTCACCTGCTGCTCGATTGGGACATTATATACGTCTACAACGTTGTATATCCTAACCCAAAGCAACCTAACTTCTGGGATGATATATTTTACAACATTCCTGGCATGTCGGTCCCTACATCTCGCTGGGAGCTTTCTATACGTCTATAACGTTGTATATCCTAACCTAAGGGAACCTAACATCTCGGGTGTAATATTTTACAACATTCTTGACCCGTCGGCCCCAATTTCTCGGTGGGAACATTCTATACGTCTATAACGTTGTATATCCTAACCCAAGGGAACCTAACATCTCGGGTGTAATATTTTACAACATTCCTGACGCGTCGGCCCCTATTTCTCGGTGTGAACATTCTATACGTCTATAACGTTGTATATCCTAACCTAAGGGAACCTAACATCTCGGGTGTAATATGTTACAACATTCCTGACCCGTCGGCCCCAATTTCTCGGTGGGAACATTGTATACGGCTATAACGATATATGTCCTAGCCTAAGGCAACCTAACATCTTGGATGTAATATTTTACAACATTCCTGGCATGTCGGTCCCTACATCTCGGTGGGAACATTCTATACGTCTATGACGTTGTATATCCTAGCCTATGGCAACCTAACATGTCGAATGTAATATTTTACAACATTCTGGCGCGTCGTCGCCTGCTTCTCGATGGGGACATTATATACGTCTATAACGTTGTATATCCTAACCCAAAGCAACCTAACATCTCGGATGTAATATTTTACAACATTCCTGGCATGTCGGTCAGTACTTCTCGGTGGGAACATGATATACGTCTATAACGTTGTATATGCTAACCTAAGGGAAGCTAACATCTCGGGTGTAACATTTTACAACATTCTGGCGTGTCGTCGCCTGCTTCTCGAAGGGGACATTATATACGTCTATTACGTTGTATATCTTAACCTAACGCAACCTAACATCTGGGATGTCATATTTTACAACATTCCTGACGCGTCGGCCCCTATTTCTCGGTGGGAACATTATATACGTCTATCACGTTATATATCCTAGCCTAAGGCAACCTAACATATCGGATGTAATATTTCACAACATTCTGGCGTGTCGTCGCCTGCTTCTCGATGGGGACATTAGATACGTCTATAACGTTTTATATCCTATCCTAAGGGAACCTAACATCTAGGATGTAATATTTTACAACATTCCTGGCGTGTCGTCACCTGCTGCTCGATTGGGACATTATATACGTCTACAACGTTGTATATCCTAACCCAAAGCAACCTAACTTCTGGGATGATATATTTTACAACATTCCTGGCATGTCGGTCCCTACATCTCGCTGGGAACTTTCTATACGTCTATAACGTTATATATCCTAACCTAAGGGAACCTAACATCTCGGGTGTAATATGTTACAACATTCCTGACCCGTCGGCCCCAATTTCTCGGTGGGAACATTCTATACGTCTATAACGTTGTATATCCTAACCCAAGGGAACCTAACATCTCGGGTGTAATATTTTACAACATTCCTGACGCGTCGGCCCCTATTTCTCGGTGTGAACATTCTATACGTCTATAACGTTGTATATCCTAACCTAAGGGAACCTAACATCTCGGGTGTAATATTTTACAACATTCCTGACCCGTCGGCCCCAATTTCTCGGTAGGAACATTGTATACGGCTATAACGATATATGTCCTAGCCTAAGGCAACCTAACATCTCGGATGTAATATTTTACAACATTCCTGGCATGTCGGTCCCTACATCTCGGTGGGAACATTCTATACGTCTATGACGTTGTATATCCTAGCCTAAGGCAACCTAACATGTCGAATGTAATATTTTACAACATTCTGGCGTGTCGTCGCCTGCTTCTCGAAGGGGACATTATATACGTCTATAACGTTGTATATCTTAACCTAACGCAACCTAACATCTGGGATGTCATATTTTACAACATTCCTGACGTGTCGGCCCCTATTTCTCGGTGGGAACATTATATACGTCTATCACGTTATATATCCTAGCCTAAGGCAACCTAACATATCGGATGTAATGTTTTACAACATTCTGGCGTGTCGTTGCCTGCTTCTCGATGGTGACATTAGATACGTCTATAACGTTGTGTATCCTAACCTAAGGGAACCTAATATCTCGGATGTAATATTTTACAACATTCTGGCGTGTCGTCGCCTGCTTCTCGATGGGGACATTGTATACGTCTATAACGTTGTATATCCTAACCCAAAGCAACCTAACTTCTGGGATGTAATATTTTACAACATTCCTGGCATGTCGGTCCCTACATCTCGCTGGGCACTTTCTATACGTCTATAACGTTGTATATCCCAACCTAAGGGAACCTAACACTTCGGGTGTAATATTTTACAACATTCCTGACCCGTCGGCCCCAATTTCTCGGTGGGAACATTCTATACGTCTATAACGTTGTATATCCTAACCTAAGGGAACCTAACATCTCGGGTGTAAAATTTTACAACATTCCTGGCATGTCGGTCCCCACGTCTCGGTGGGAACATTATATACGTCTATAACGTTGTATATGCTAACCTAAGGGAAGCTAACATCTCGGGTGTAACATTTTACAACATTCTGGCGTGTCGTCGCCTGCTTCTCGAAGGGGACATTATATACGTTTATAACGTTGTATATCCTAACCTAAAGCAACCTAACATCTGGGATGTTTTATTTTACAACATTCCTGACGCGTCGGTCCCTACTTCTTGGTGGGAACATCATATACGTCTATAACGTTGTATATCCTAACCTAAGGGAACCTAACATCTCGGGTGTAATATTTTACAACATTCCTGTCCCGTCGGCCCCTATTTCTCGGTGGGAACATTCTATATGTCTATAACGTTGTATATCCTAACCCAAAGAAACCTAACTTCTGGGATGTAATATTTTACAACATTCGTGGCATGTCGGTCCCTACATCTCGGTGGGAACATTCTATACGTCTATAACGTTGTATATCCTAGCCTAAGGCAACCTAACATCTCGGATGTAATATTTTACTTCATTCCTGGCGTGTCGTCTCCTGCTTCTCGATGGGGACATTGTATACGTCTATAACGTTGTATATCCTAACCCAAAGCAACCTAACTTCTGGGATGTAATATTTTACAACATTCCTGGCATGTCGGTCCCTACATCTCGCTGGGCACTTTCTATACGTCTATTACGTTGTATATCCTAACCTAAGGGAATCTAACATCTCGGGTGTAATATTTTACAACATTCCTGTCCCGTCGGCCCCTATTTCTCGGTGGGAATATTCTATATGTCTATAACGTTGTATATCCTAACCTAAGGGAACCTAACATCTCGGGTGTAATATTTTACAACATTCCTGACGCGTCGGCCCCTATTTCTCGGTGTGAACATTCTATACGTCTATAACGTTGTATATCCTAACCTAAGGGAACCTAACATCTCGGGTGTAATATTTTACAACATTCCTGACCCGTCGGCCCCAATTTCTCGGTAGGAACATTGTATACGGCTATAACGATATATGTCCTAGCCTAAGGCAACCTAACATCTCGGATGTAATATTTTACAACATTCCTGGCATGTCGGTCCCTACATCTCGGTGGGAACATTCTATACGTCTATGACGTTGTATATCCTAGCCTAAGGCAACCTAACATGTCGAATGTTATATTTTACAACATTCTGGCGTGTCGTCGCCTGCTTCTCGAAGGGGACATTATATACGTCTATAACGTTGTATATCTTAACCTAACGCAACCTAACATCTGGGATGTCATATTTTACAACATTCCTGACGTGTCGGCCCCTATTTCTCGGTGGGAACATTATATACGTCTATCACGTTACATATCCTAGCCTAAGGCAACCTAACATGTCGAATGTAATATTTTACAACATTCTGGCGTGTCGTCGCCTGCTCCTCGAAGGGGACATTATATACGTCTATAACGTTGTATATCCTAACCTAAAGCAACCTAACATCTGGGATGTTTTATTTTACAACATTCCTGACGCGTCGGTCCCTACTTCTTGGTGGGAACATTATATACGTCTATAACGTTGTATATGCTAACCTAAGGGAACCTAACATCTCGGGTGTAATATTTTACAACATTCCTTACATTTCGGTCCTTACTTCTCGGTGGGAACATTATATACGTCTATCACGTTATATATCCTAGCCTAAGGCAACCTAACATATCGGATGTAATGTATTATAACATTCTGGCGTGTCGTCGCCTGCTTCTCGATGGGGACATTAGATACGTCTATAACGTTGTATATCCTAACCCAAAGAAACAAAACTTCTGGGATGTAATATTTTACAACATTCCTGGCATGTCGGTCCCCACGTCTCGGTGGGAACATTATATAAGTCTATAACGATATATATCCTAACCTAAAGCAACGTAATATCTCGGATGCAATATTTTACAACATTCCTGGCATGTCGGCCCCTACATCTCCGTGGGAACTTTCTATACGTCTATAACGTTGTATATCCTAACCTAAGGGAATCTAACATCTCGGGTGTAATATTTTACAACATTCCTGTCCCGTCGGCCCCTATTTCTCGGTGGGAACATTCTATATGTCTATAACGTTGTATATCCTAACCTAAGGGAACCTAACATCTCGGGTGTAATATTTTACAACATTCCTGACGCGTCGTCGCCTGCTTCTCGATGGGGACATTATATACGTTTATAACGTTGTATATCCTAACCCAAAGCAATCTAACATCTCGTATGTAATATTTTACAACATTCCTGGCATGTCGGTCCCTACTTCTCGGTAGGAAAATTATATACGTCTATAACGTTGTATATGCTAACCTAAGGGAAGCTAACATCTCGGGTGTAACATTTTACAACATTCTGGCGTGTCGTCGCCTGCTTCTCGATGGGGACATTATATACGTCTATAACGTTGTATATCCTAACCTAACGCAACCTAACATCTGGGATGTAATATATTACAACATTCCTGACGCGTCCGTCCCTACTTCTCGGTGGGAACATTGTATACGTCTATAACGATATATGTCCTAGCCTAAGGCAAAATAACATCTCGGATGTAATATTTTACAACATTCCTGGCATGTCGGTCCCTACATCTCGGTGGGAACATTATATTAGTCTATAACGATATATATCCTAACCTAAAGCAATGTAACATCTCGGATGTAATATTTTACAACATTCATGTCATGTCGGTCCCTACATCTCCGTGGGAACTTTCTATACGCCTATAACGTTGTATATCCTAACCCAAGGGAACCTAACATCTCGGGTGTAATATTTTACAACATTCCTGTCCCGTCGGCCCCTATTTCTCGGTGGGAACATTCTATATGTCTATAACGTTGTATATCCTAACCCAAAGAAACCTAACTTCTGGGATGTAATATTTTACAACATTCGTGGCATGTCGGTGCCTACATCTCGGTGGGAACATTCTATACGTCTATAACGTTGTATATCCTAGCCTAAGGCAACCTAACATCTCGGATGTAATATTTTACTTCATTCCTGGCGTGTCGTCGCCTGCTTCTCGATGGGGACATTGTATACGTCTATAACGTTGTATATCCTAACCCAAAGCAACCTACCTTCTGGGATGTAATATTTTACAACATTCCTGGCATGTCGGTCCCTACATCTCGCTGGGCACTTTCTATACGTCTATAACGTTGTATATCCTAACCTAAGGGAACCTAACACTTCGGGTGTAATATTTTACAACATTCCTGGCATGTCGGTCCCCACGTCTCGGTGGGAACATTATATAAGTCTATAACGTTACATATCCTAGCCTAAGGCAACCTAACATGTCGAATGTAATATTTTACAACATTCTGGCGTGTCGTCGCCTGCTTCGCGAAGGGGACATTATATACGTCTATAACGTTGTATATCCTAACCTAAAGCAACCTAACATCTGGAATGTTTTATTTTACAACATTCCTGACGCGTCGGTCCCTACTTCTTGGTGGGAACATTATATACGTCTATAACGTTGTATATGCTAACCTAAGGGAACCTAACATCTCGGGTGTAATATTTTACAACATTCCTGGCATTTCGGTCCTTACTTCTCGGTGGGTACATTATATACGTCTATCACGTTATATATCCTAGCCTAAGGCAACCTAACATATCGGATGTAATGTATTACAACATTCTGGCGTGTCGCCGCCTGCTTCGCGATGGGGACATTAGATACGTCTATAACGTTGTATATCCTAACCCAAAGAAACCTAACTTCTGGGATGTAATATTTTACAACATTCCTGGCATGTCGGTCCCTACATCTCCGTGGGAACTTTCTATACGCCTATAACGTTGTATATCCTAACCTAAGGGAACCTAACATCTCGGGTGTAATATTTTACAACATTCTGGCGTGTCGTGGCCTGCTTCTCGAGGGGGACATTATATACGTCTATAACGTTGTATATCTTAACCTAACGCAACCTATCATCTGGAGTGTCATATTTTACAACATTCCTGACGCGTCGGCGCCTATTTCTCGGTGGGAACATTATATACGTCTATCACGTTATATATCCTAGCCTAAGGCAACCTAACATATCGGATGTAACATTTCACAACATTCTGACGTGTCGTCGCCTGCTTCTCAATGGGGACATTAGATACGTCTATAACGTTGTATATCGTAACCTAAGGGAACCTAACATCTCGGATGTAATATTTTACAACATTCTGGCGTGTCGTCGCCTGCTTCTCAATGGGGACATTATATACGTCTATAACGTTGTATATCCTCACCCAAAGCAATCTAACTTCTGGGATGTAACATTTTACAACATTCCTGGCATGTCGGTCCCCACGTCTCGGTGGGAACATTATATAAGTCTATAACGATATATATCCTAACATAAAGCAACCTAACATCTCGGATGTTTTATTTTACAACATTCCTGACGCGTCGGCCCCTATTTCTCGGTGGGAATATTATATACGTCTATAACGTTGTATATCCTAGCCTAAGGCAACCTAGCATATCGGATGTAATATTTTACAACATTCTGGCGTGTCGTCGCCTGCTTCTCGAAGGGGACATTATATACGTCTATAACGTTGTATATCCTAACCTAACGCAACCTAACATCTGGGATGTAATATTTTACAACATTCCTGACGCGTCGGTCCCTACTTCTCGGTGGGAACATTGTATACGTCTATAACGATATATGTCCTAGACTAAGGCAACCTAAAAACTCGGATGTAAGATTTTACAACATTCCTGGCGTGTCGTCGCCTGCTTCTCGATGGGGACATTATATACGTCTATAACGTTGTATATCCTAACCCAAAGCAACCTAACTTCTGGGATGTAATATTTTACAACATTCCTGGCATGTCGGTCCCCACGTCTCGGTGGGAACATTATATAAGTCTATAACGTTACATATCCTAGCCTAAGGCAACCTAACATGTCGAATGTAATATTTTACAACATTCTGGCGTGTCGTCGCCTGCTTCTCGAAGGGGACATTATATACGTCTATAACGTTGTATATCCTAACCTAAAGCAACCTAACATCTGGGATGTTTTATTTTACAACATTCCTGACGCGTCGGTCCCTACTTCTTGGTGGGAACATTATATACGTCTATAACGTTGTATATGCTAACCTAAGGGAACCTAACATCTCGGGTGTAATATTTTACAACATTCCTGGCATTTCGGTCCCTACTTCTCGGAGGGAACATTGTATACGTCTATAACGATATATATCGTAGCATAAGGCAACCTAACATATCGGATGTAATATTTTACAACATTCTGGCGTGTCGTCGCCTGCTTCTCGATGGGGACATTAGATACGTCTATAACGTTGTATGTCCTAACCTAACGCAACCTAACATCTCGGATGTAATATTTTACAACATTCCTGGCATGTCTGTCCCTACTTCTCGGTGGCAAAATTGTATACGTCTATAACGATATATATACTAGCCTAAGGCAACCTAACATCTCGTATGTAATATTTTACAACATTCTGGCGTGTCGGTAGCCACGTCTCGATCTGTACATTATATACGTCTATAACGTTGCATATCCTAACCTAACGCAACCTAACATCTGGGATGTAATATTTTACAACATTCTTGACGCGTCGGCCCCTATTTCTCGGTGGGAACATTATATACGTCTATCACGTTATATATCCTAGCCTAAGGCAACCTAACATCTCGGTGCAATGTTTTACAACATTCCTGACGCGTCGGCGCCTGCTTCTCGATGGGGACATTATATACGTCTATAACGTTGTATATCCTAACCCAAAGCAACCTAACATCTCGTATGTAATATTTTACAACATTCCTGGCATGTCGGTCCCTACTTCTCGCTGGGAACATTATATACGTCTATAACGTTGTATATGCTAACCTAAGGGAAGCTAACATCTCGGGTGTAACATTTTACAACATTCTGGCGTGTCGTCGCCTGCTTCTCGAAGGGGACATTATACACGTCTATAACGTTGTATATCTTAACCTAACGAAAACCTAACATCTGGGATGTCATATTTTACAACATTCCTGACGCGTCGGCGCCTATTTCTCGGTGGGAACATTATATACGTCTATCACGTTATATATCCTAGCCTAAGGCAACCTAACATATGGGATGTAACATTTCACAACATTCTGGCGTGTCGTCGCCTGTTTCTCGATGGGGACATTATATACGTCTATAACGTTGTATATCCTCACCCAAAGCAACCTAACATCTGGCATGTAATATTTTACAACATTCCTGACGCGTCGGCCCCTATTTCTCGGTGGGAATATTATATACGTCTATAACGTTATATATCCTAGCCTAAGGCAACCTAACATGTCGAATGTAATATTTTACAACATTCTGGCGTGTCGTCGCCTGCTTCTCGAAGGGGACATTATATACGTCTATAACGTTGCATATCTTAACCTAACGCAACCTAACATTTGGGGTGTCATATTTTACAACATTCCTGGCATGTCGGTCCCCACGTCTCGGTGGGAACATTATATAAGTCTATAACGATATATATCCTAACATAAAGCAACCTAACATCTCGGATGTAATATTTTACAACATTCCTGGCATGTCGGTCCCTACTTCTCGGTGGGAACATTATATACGTCTATAACGTTGTATATGCTAACCTAAGGGAACCTAACATCTCGGGTGTAATATTTTACAACATTCCTGACGCGTCGGCCACTATTTCTCGGTGGGAATATTATATACGTCTATAACGTTATATATCCTAGCCTAAGGCAACCTAACATGTCGAATGTAATATTTTACAACATTCTGGCGTGTCGTCGCCTGCTTCTCGAAGGTAACATTATATACGTCTATAACGTTGTATATCCTAACCTAACGCAACCTAACATCGGGGATGTAATATTTTACAACATTCCTGACGCGTCGGCCCCTATTTCTC
Organism: Xylocopa violacea; assembly: GCA_963969225.1. Taxonomy (NCBI): domain Eukaryota; kingdom Metazoa; phylum Arthropoda; class Insecta; order Hymenoptera; family Apidae; genus Xylocopa; species Xylocopa violacea. Next base: position 1,114,093 of record CAXAJV010001130.1, read on the forward strand.
GGTGGGAACATTATATACGTCTATCACGTTATATATCCTAGCCTAAGGCAACCTAACATCTCGGGTGTAATGTTTTACAACATTCCTGACGCGTCGGCCCCTATTTCTCGGTGGGAACATTGTATACGTCTATAACGATATATGTCCTAGACTATGGCAACCTAACATCTCGGATGTAATATTTTACAACATTCCTGGCGTGTCGTCGCCTGCTTCTCGATGGGGACATTATATACGTCTATAACGTTGTATATCCTAACCCAAAGCAACCTAACTTCTGGGATGTAATATTTTACAACATTCCTGGCATGCCGGTCCCTACTTCTCGGTGGGAACATTATATACGTCTATAACGTTGTATATGCTAACCTAAGGGAACCTAACATCTCGGGCGTAATATTTTACAACATTCCTGACGCGTCAGCCCCTATTTCTCGGCGGGAACATTGTATACGTCTATAACGCTATATATCCTAGCCTAAGACAACCTAATATGTCGAATGTAATATTTTACATCTAGCCTGGCGCGTCGGCACCTACTTCTCGGTGGGAACATTATATATGTCAATAATGTTATATATCCTAACCTAAGGCAACCTAACATGTCGAATGTAATATTTTACAGCACACCTGGTGCGTCGGCACCTACTTGTCGGTGGGAACAGTATATACGCCTATAACGTTATATACCCTAAACTAAGGCAACCTATCATCTCTACCGTAATATTTTACTACATTCCTGGCACGTCGGCCCCTACTTCTCGGTCGGAACATTATATTCGTCTATAACGCTATATATCCTAGCCTAAGGCAACCTAACATGTCGAATGTAATATTTTACAACATTCCTGGCATGTCGGCTCCTACATCTCGGTGGGAACATTATGTACGTCTATAACGTTATACATCCTAACGTAAGGCAACCTAACATCTCGGATGTAATATTTTACTACGTTCCTGACACGTCCGCCCCTGCTTCTCGGTGGGAACATTATATAAGTCTATAACGCTATATATCCTAGCCTAAGGCAAAATAACATGTCGAATGTAATATTTTACAACACACCTCGCGCGTCGGCACCTACTTCTCAGTGGGAACAGTATATGCGCCTATAACGTTATATATCCTAAACTAAGGCAAACTATCATCTCTACCGTAATATTTTACAACATTCCTGGCATGCAAGTGCCTAGTTCTCTGTGGTAACATTACATACGTCTATAACGTTATATATCCTAACCTAAGGCAACCTAACATCTATGATGTTATATTTTACTACATTCGTGGCACGTCGGACCCTACTTCTCGGTGGGAACATTCTATACGTCTATAACGCTATACATCCTAGCCTGAGGCAACCTAACATGTCGAATGTAATATTTAACAGCATTCCCGGCGCGTCGGCGCCTTTTTCTCGGTGGGAACGTTATATAAGACAATAACGTTATATATCCTATCCTAAGGCAACCTAACATCTCGGATGTAATATTTTACTACATTCCTGGCACGTCGGCCCCTACTTCTCGGTGGGAACATTATATACGTCTATAACGCTATATATCCTAGCCTAAGGCAACCTAACATGTCGAATGTAATATTTTACAGCACACCTGGTGCGTCGGCACCTACTTCTCGGTGGGAACAGTATATACGCCTATAACGTTATGTACCCTAAACTAAGGCAACCCATCATCTCTACCGTAATATTTTACAACATTCCTGGCATGCAAGTGCCTAGTTCTCTGTGGTAACATTATATACGTCTAAAACGTTATATATCCTAACCTAAGGCAACCTAACATGCCGAATGTAATATTTTACAACATTCCCGGCGCTTCGGCCCCTGCTTCTCTGTGGTAACATTATATCCGTCTATAAGGTTATATATCCTACCCTAAGGCAATCTAACGTCTCGGATGTAATATTTTACAGCATTCCCGGCGCGTCGGCGCCTATTTCTCGGTGGGGACATTATATAAGTCAATAACGTTATGTATCCTAACCTAAGGCAACCTAACATTTCGGATGCAATATATTACTACATTCCTGGCACGTCGGCCCCTACTTCTCGGTGGGAACATTATATACTTCTATAACGCTATATATCCTAGCCTAAGGCAACCTAACAAGTCGAATGTAGTATTTTACAACATACCAGGCGCGTCGGCACCTACTTCTCGGTGGGGACATTATATAAGTCAATAACGTTATGTATCCTAACCTAAGGCAACCTAACATTTCGGATGCAATATATTATTACATTCCTGGCACGTCGGCCCCTACTTCTCGGTGGGAACATTATATACGTCTATAACGCTATATATCCTAGCCTAAGGCAACCTAACATGTCGAATGTAATATTTTACAACATTCCTGACGCGTCGGCCCCTATTTCTCGGTGGGAATATTATATACGTCTATAACGTTGTATATCCTAGCCTAAGGCAACCTAGCATATCGGATGTAATATTTTACAACATTCTGGCGTGTCGTCGCCTGCTTCTCGAAGGGGACATTACATACGTCTATAACGTTGTATATCTTAACCTATCGCAACCTAACATCTGGGATGTAATATTTTACAACATTCCTGACGCGTCGGTCCCTACTTCTCGGTGGGAACATTGTATACGTCTATAACGATATATGTCCTAGACTAAGGCAACCTAACAACTCGGATGTAATATTTTACAGCATTCCTGGCGTGTCGTCGCCTGCTTCTCGATGGGGACATTATATACGTCTATAACGTTGTATATCCTAACCCAAAGCAACCTAACTTCTGGGATGTAATATTTTACAACATTCCTGGCATGTCGGTCCCCACGTCTCGGTGGGAACATTATATAAGTCTATAACGTTACATATCCTAGCCTAAGGCAACCTAACATGTCGAATGTAATATTTTACAACATTCTGGCGTGTCGTCGCCTGCTCCTCGAAGGGGACATTATATACGTCTATAACGTTGTATATCCTAACCTAAAGCAACCTAACATCTGGGATGTTTTATTTTACAACATTCCTGACGCGTCGGTCCCTACTTCTTAGTGGGAACATTATATACGTCTATAACGTTGTATATGCTAACCTAAGGGAACCTAACATCTCGGGTGTAATATTTTACAACATTCCTTACATTTCGGTCCTTACTTCTCGGTGGGAACATTATATACGTCTATCACGTTATATATCCTAGCCTAAGGCAACCTAACATATCGGATGTAATGTATTACAACATTCTGGCGTGTCGTCGCCTGCTTCTCGATGGGGACATTAGATACGTCTATAACGTTGTATATCCTAACCCAAAGAAACCTAACTTCTGGGATGTAATATTTTACAACATTCCTGGCATGTCGGTCCCCACGTCTCGGTGGGAACATTATATAAGTCTATAACGATATATATCCTAACCTAAAGCAACGTAATATCTCGGATGCAATATTTTACAACATTCCTGGCATGTCGGCCCCCACATCTCCGTGGGAACTTTCTATACGTCTATAACGTTGTATATCCTAACCTAAGGGAATCTAACATCTCGGGTGTAATATTTTACAACATTCCTGTCCCGTCGGCCCCTATTTCTCGGTGGGAACATTCTATATGTCTATAACGTTGTATATCCTAACCCAAAGCAACCTAACTTCTGGGATGTAATATCTTACAACATTCCTGGCATGTTGGTCCCCACGTCTCGGTGGGAACATTATATAAGTCTATAACGATATATATCCTAACATAAAGCAACCTAAATCTCGGATGTAATATTTTACAACATTCCTGGCATGTCGGTCCCTACTTCTCGGTGGAAACATTATATACGTCCATAACGTTGTATATGCTAACCTAAGGGAACCTAACATCTCGTGTGTAATATTTTACAACATTCCTGACGCGTCGGCCCCCATTTCTCGGTGGGAATATTATATACGTCTATAACGTTATATATCCTGGCCTAAGGCAACCTAACATGTCGAATGTAACATTTTACAACATTCTGGCGTGTCGTCGCCTGCTTCTCGAAGGGGACATTATATACGTCTATAACGTTGTATATCTTAACCTAACGCAACCTATCATCTGGGATGTCATATTTTACAACATTCCTGACGCGTCGGCGCCTATTTCTCGGTGGGAACATTATATACGTCTATCACGTTATATATCCTAGCCTAAGGCAACCTAACATATCGGATGTAACATTTCACAACATTCTGACGTGTCGTCGCCTGCTTCTCAATGGGGACATTAGATACGTCTATAACGTTGTATATCCTAACCTAAGGGAACCTAACATCTCGGATGTAATATTTTACAACATTCTGGCGTGTCGTCGCCTGCTTCTCGATGGGGACATTATATACGTCTATAACGTTGTATATCCTCACCCAAAGCAATCTAACTTCTGGGATGTAACATTTTACAACATTCCTGGCATGTCGGTCTCCACGTCTCGGTGGGAACATTATATAAGTCTATAACGATATATATCCTAACATAAAGCAACCTAAATCTCGGATGTAATATTTTACAACATTCCTGGCATGTCGGTCCCTACTTCTCGGTGGAAACATTATATACGTCCATAACGTTGTATATGCTAACCTAAGGGAACCTAACATCTCGGGTGTAATATTTTACAACATTCCTGACGCGTCGGCCCCTATTTCTCGGTGGGAATATTATATACGTCTATAACGTTATATATCCTGGCCTAAGGCAACCTAACATGTCGAATGTAATATTTTACAACATTCTGGCGTGTCGACGCCTGCTTCTCGAAGGGGACATTATATACGTCTATAACGTTGCATATCTTAACCTAACGCAACCTAACATCTCGGATGTAATATTTTACAACATTCCTGGCATGCCGGTCCCTACTTCTCGGTGGGAACATTATATACGTCTATAACGTTGTATATGCTAACCTAAGGGAACCTAACATCTCGGGCGTAATATTTTACAACATTCCTGACGCGTCTGCCCCTATTTCTCGGTGGGAATATTATATACGTCTATAACGTTATATATCCTAGCCTAAGGCAACCTAACATGTCGAATGTAATATTTTACAACATTCTGGCGTGTCGTCGCCTGCTTCTCGAAGGGGACATTATATACGTCTATAACGTTGTATATCCTAACCTAACGCAACCTAACATCTGGCATGTAATATTTTACAACATTCCTGACGCGTCGGTACCTACTTCTCGGTGGGAACATTATATTCGTCTATAACGCTATATATCCTAGCCTAAGGCAACCTAACATGTCGAATGTAATATTTTACAACATTCCTGTCATGTCGGCTCCTACATCTCGGTGGGAACATTATGTACGTCTATAACGTTATACATCCTAACGTAAGGCAACCTAACAGCTCGGATGTAATATTTTACTACGTTCCTGACACGTCCGCCCCTGCTTCTCGGTGGGAACATTATATAAGTCTATAACGCTATATATCCTAGCCTAAGGCAACCTAACATGTCGAATGTAATATTTTACAACATTCCTGTCATGTCGGCTCCTACATCTCGGTGGGAACATTATGTACGTCTATAACGTTATACATCCTAACGTAAGGCAACCTAACAGCTCGGATGTAATATTTTACTACGTTCCTGACACGTCCGCCCCTGCTTCTCGGTGGGAACATTATATAAGTCTATAACGCTATATATCCTAGCCTAAGGCAACCTAACATGTCGAATGTAATATTTTACAACACACCTCGCGCGTCGGCACCTACTTCTCAGTGGGAACAGTATATACGCCTATAACGTTATATATCCTAAACTAAGGCAAACTATCATCTCTACCGTAATATTTTACAACATTCCTGGCATGCAAGTGCCTAGTTCTCTGTGGTAACATTATATACGTCTAAAACGTTATATATCCTAACCTAAGGCAACCTAACATGCCGAATGTAATATTTTACAACATTCCCGGCGCTTCGGCCCCTGCTTCTCTGTGGTAACATTATATCCGTCTATAAGGTTATATATCCTACCCTAAGGCAATCTAACATTTCGGATGTAATATTTTACAGCATTACCGGCGCGTCGGCGCCTATTTCTCGCTGGGAAAGTTATATAAGCCAATAACGTTATATATCCTAACCTAAGGCAACCTAACATCTCGGGTGTAATATTTTACAACATTCCTGACGCGTCGTCGCCTGCTTCTCGATGGGGACATTATATACGTCTATAACGTTGTATATCCTAACCCAAAGCAACCTAACATCTCGTATGTAATATTTTACAACATTCCTGGCATGTCGGTCCCTACTTCTCGCTGGGAACATTATATACGTCTATAACGTTGTATATGCTAACCTAAGGGAAGCTAACATCTCGGGTGTAACATTTTACAACATTCTGGCGTGTCGTCGCCTGCTTCTCGAAGGGGACGTTATACACGTCTATAACGTTGTATATCTTAACCTAACGAAAACCTAACATCTGGGATGTCTAATTTTACAACATTCCTGACGCGTCGGCGCCTATTTCTCGGTGGGAACATTATATACGTCTATCACGTTATATATCCTAGCCTAAGGCAACCTAACATATGGGATGTAACATTTCATAACATTCTGGCGTGTCGTCGCCTGCTTCTCGATGGGGACATTATATACGTCTATAACGTTGTATATCCTCACCCAAAGCAATCTAACTTCTGGGATGTAACATTTTACAACATTCCTGGCATGTCGGTCCCCACGTCTCGGTGGGAACATTATATAAGTCTATAACGATATATATCCTAACATAAAGCAACCTAACATCTCGGATGTTTAATTTTACAACATTCCTGACGCGTCGGTCCCTACTTCTCGGTGGGAACATTATATACGTCTATAACGATATATATCGTAGCATAAGGCAACGTAACATATCGGATGTAATATTTTACAACATTCTGGCGTGTCGTCGCCTGCTTCTCGATGGGAACATTATATACCTCTATAACGTTGTATATGCTAATCTAAGGGAACCTAACATCTCGGGTGTAATATTTTACAACATTCCTGACGCGTCGGCCCCTATTTCTCGGTGGGAATATTATATACGTCTATAACGTTGTATATCCTAGCCTAAGGCAACCTAGCATATCGGATGTAATATTTTACAACATTCCTGACGCGTCGGCCCCTATTTCTCGGTGGGAATATTATATACGTCTATAACGTTGTATATCCTAGCCTAAGGCAACCTAGCATATCGGATGTAATATTTTACAACATTCTGGCGTGTCGTCGCCTGCTTCTCGAAGGGGACATTACATACGTCTATAACGTTGTATATCTTAACCTAACGCAACCTAACATCTGGGATGTAATATTTTACAACATTCCTGACGCGTCGGTCCCTACTTCTCGGTGGGAACATTGTATACGTCTATAACGATATATGTCCTAGACTAAGGCAACCTAACAACTCGGATGTAATGTATTATAACATTCTGGCTTGTCGTCGCCTGCTTCTCGATGGGGACATTAGATACGTCTATAACGTTGTATATCCTAGCCTAAGGCAACCTAACATATCGGATGTAATGTATTACAACATTCTGGCGTGTCGTCGCCTGCTTCTCGATGGGGACATTAGATACGTCTATAACGTTGTATATCCTAACCCAAAGACACCTAACTTCTGGGATGTAATATTTTACAACATTCCTGGCATGTCGGTCCCCACGTCTCGGTGGGAACATTATATAAGTCTATAACGATATATATCCTAACCTAAAGCAACGTAATATCTCGGATGCAATATTTTACAACATTCCTGGCATGTCGGCCCCCACATCTCCGTGGGAACTTTCTATACGTCTATAACGTTGTATATCCTAACCTAAGGGAATCTAACATCTCGGGTGTAATATTTTACAACATTCCTGTCCCGTCGGCCCCTATTTCTCGGTGGGAACATTCTATATGTCTATAACGTTGTATATCCTAACCCAAAGCAACCTAACTTCTGGGATGTAATATCTTACAACATTCCTGGCATGTTGGTCCCCACGTCTCGGTGGGAACATTATATAAGTCTATAACGATATATATCCTAACATAAAGCAACCTAAATCTCGGATGTAATATTTTACAACATTCCTGGCATGTCGGTCCCTACTTCTCGGTGGAAACATTATATACGTCCATAACGTTGTATATGCTAACCTAAGGGAACCTAACATCTCGTGTGTAATATTTTACAACATTCCTGACGCGTCGGCCCCTATTTCTCGGTGGGAATATTATATACGTCTATAACGTTATATATCCTGGCCTAAGGCAACCTAACATGTCGAATGTAACATTTTACAACATTCTGGCGTGTCGTCGCCTGCTTCTCGAAGGGGACATTATATACGTCTATAACGTTGTATATCCTAACCTAACGCAACCTAACATCTGGGATGTAATATTTTACAACATTCCTGACGCGTCGGTCCCTACTTCTCGGTGGGAACATTGTATACGTCTATAACGATATATGTCCTAGACTAAGGCAACCTAAAAACTCGGATGTAATATTTTACAACATTCCTGGCGTGTCGTCGCCTGCTTCTCGATGGGGACATTATATACGTCTATAACGTTGTATATCCTAACCCAAAGCAACCTAACTTCTGGGATGTAATATTTTACAACATTCCTGGCATGTCGGTCCCCACGTCTCGGTGGGAACATTATATAAGTCTATAACGTTACATATCCTAGCCTAAGGCAACCTAACATGTCGAATGTAATATTTTACAACATTCTGGCGTGTCGTCGCCTGCTTCTCGAAGGGGACATTATATACGTCTATAAGGTTGTATATCCTAACCTAAAGCAACCTAACATCTGGGATGTTTTATTTTACAACATTCCTGACGCGTCGGTCCCTACTTCTTGGTGGGAACATTATATACGTCTATAACGTTGTATATGCTAACCTAAGGGAACCTAACATCTCGGGTGTAATATTTTACAACATTCCTGGCATTTCGGTCCCTACTTCTTGGAGGGAACATTGTATACGTCTATAACGATATATATCGTAGCATAAGGCAACCTAACATATCGGATGTAATATTTTACAACATTCTGGCGTGTCGTCGCCTGCTTCTCGATGGGGACATTAGATACGTCTATAACGTTGTATGTCCTAGCCTAACGCAACCTAACATCTCGGATGTAATATTTTACAACATTCCTGGCATGTCGGTCCCTACTTCTCGGTGGAAACATTATATACGTCCATAACGTTGTATATGCTAACCTAAGGGAACCTAACATCTCGTGTGTAATATTTTACAACATTCCTGACGCGTCGGCCCCTATTTCTCGGTGGGAATATTATATACGTCTATAACGTTATATATCCTGGCCTAAGGCAACCTAACATGTCGAATGTAACATTTTACAACATTCTGGCGTGTCGTCGCCTGCTTCTCGAAGGGGACATTATATACGTCTATAACGTTGTATATCTTAACCTAACGCAACCTATCATCTGGGATGTCATATTTTACAACATTCCTGACGCGTCGGCGCCTATTTCTCGGTGGGAACATTATATACGTCTATCACGTTATATATCCTAGCCTAAGGCAACCTAACATATCGGATGTAACATTTCACAACATTCTGACGTGTCGTCGCCTGCTTCTCAATGGGGACATTAGATACGTCTATAACGTTGTATATCCTAACCTAAGGGAACCTAACATCTCGGATGTAATATTTTACAACATTCTGGCGTGTCGTCGCCTGCTTCTCGATGGGGACATTATATATGTCTATAACGTTGTATATCCTCACCCAAAGCAATCTAACTTCTGGGATGTAACATTTTACAACATTCCTGGCATGTCGGTCTCCACGTCTCGGTGGGAACATTATATAAGTCTATAACGATATATATCCTAACATAAAGCAACCTAACATCTCGGATGTTTTATTTTACAACATTCCTGACGCGTCGGCCCCTATTTCTCGGTGGGAATATTATATACGTCTATAACGTTGTATATCCTAGCCTAAGGCATCCTAGCATATCGGATGTAATATTTTACAACATTCTGGCGTGTCGTGGCCTGCTTCTCGAAGGGGACATTATATACGTCTATAACGTTGTATATCCTAACCTAACGCAACCTAACATCTGGGATGTAATATTTTACAACATTCCTGACGCGTCGGTCCCTACTTCTCGGTGGGAACATTGTATACGTCTATAACGATATATGTCCTAGACTAAGGCAACCTAAAAACTCGGATGTAATATTTTACAACATTCCTGGCGTGTCGTCGCCGGCTTCTCGATGGGGACATTATATACGTCTATAACGTTGTATATCCTAACCCAAAGCAACCTAACTTCTGGGATGTAATATTTTACAACATTCCTGGCATGTCGGTCCCCACGTCTCGGTGGGAACATTATATAAGTCTATAACGTTACATATCCTAGCCTAAGGCAACCTAACATGTCGAATGTAATATTTTACAACATTCTGGCGTGTCGTCGCCTGCTTCTCGAAGGGGACATTATATACGTCTATAAGGTTGTATATCCTAACCTAAAGCAACCTAACATCTGGGATGTTTTATTTTACAACATTCCTGACGCGTCGGTCCCTACTTCTTGGTGGGAACATTATATACGTCTATAACGTTGTATATGCTAACCTAAGGGAACCTAACATCTCGGGTGTAATATTTTACAACATTCCTGGCATTTCGGTCCCTACTTCTTGGAGGGAACATTGTATACGTCTATAACGATATATATCGTAGCATAAGGCAACCTAACATATCGGATGTAATATTTTACAACATTCTGGCGTGTCGTCGCCTGCTTCTCGATGGGGACATTAGATACGTCTATAACGTTGCATATCTTAACCTAACGCAACCTAACATCTGGGATGTCATATTTTACAACATTCCTGGCATGTCGGTCCCCACGTCTCGGTGGGAACATTATATAAGTCTATAACGATATATATCCTAACATAAAGCAACCTAACATCTCGGATGTAATATTTTACAACATTCTGGCGTGTCGTCGCCTGCTTCTCGATGGGGACATTAGATACGTCTATAACGTTGTATGTCCTAACCTAACGCAACCTAACATCTCGGATGTAATATTTTACAACATTCCTGGCATGTCGGTCCCTACTTCTCGGTGGCAAAATTGTATACGTCTATAACGATATATATACTAGCCTAAGGCAACCTAACATCTCGGATGTAATATTTTACAACATTCTGGCGTGTCGGTAGCCACGTCTCGATCTGGACATTATATACGTCTATAACGTTGTATATCCTAACCTAACGCAACCTAACATCTGGGATGTAATATTTTACAACATTCCTGACGCGTCGGCCCCTATTTCTCGGTGGGAACATTATATACGTCTATCACGTTATATATCCTAGCCTAAGGCAACCTAACATCTCGGGTGTAATGTTTTACAACATTCCTGACGCGTCGGCCCCTATTTCTCGGTGGGAACATTGTATACGTCTATAACGATATATGTCCTAGACTATGGCAACCTAACATCTCGGATGTAATATTTTACAACATTCCTGGCGTGTCGTCGCCTGCTGCTCGATGGGGACATTATATACGTCTATAACGTTGTATATCCTAACCCAAAGCAACCTAACTTCTGGGATGTAATATTTTACAACATTCCTGGCATGTTGGTCCCCACGTCTCGTTGGGAACATTATATAAGTCTATAACGATATATGTCCTAACATAAAGCAACCTAAATCTCGGATGTAATATTTTACAACATTCCTGGCATGTCGGTCCCTACTTCTCGGTGGAAACATTATATACGTCCATAACGTTGTATATGCTAACCTAAGGGAACCTAACATCTCGGGTGTAATATTTTACAACATTCCTGACGCGTCGGCCCCTATTTCTCGGTGGGAATATTATATACGTCTATAACGTTATATATCCTGGCCTAAGGCAACCTAACATGTCGAATGTAATATTTTACAACATTCCGGCGTGTCGTCGCCTGCTTCTCGAAGGGGACATTATATACGTCTATAACGTTGCATATCTTAACCTAACGCAACCTAACATCTCGGATGTAATATTTTACAACATTCCTGACATGCCGGTCCCTACTTCTCGGTGGGATCATTATATACGTCTATAACGTTGTATATGCTAGCCTAAGGGAACCTAACATCTCGGGCGTAATATTTTATAACATTCCTGACGCGTCCGCCCCTATTTCTCGGTGGGAATATTATATACGTCTATAACGTTATATATCCTAGCCTAAGGCAACCTAACATGTCGAATGTAATATTTTACAACATTCTGGCGTGTCGTCGCCTGCTTCTCGAAGGGGACATTATATACGTCTATAACGTTGTATATCCTAACCTAACGCAACCTAACATCTGGCATGTAATATTTTACAACATTCCTGACGCGTCGGTACCTACTTCTCGGTGGGAACATTATATTCGTCTATAACGCTATATATCCTAGCCTAAGGCAACCTAACATGTCGAATGTAATATTTTACAACATTCCTGGCATGTCGGCTCCTACATCTCGGTGGGAACATTATGTACGTCTATAACGTTATACATCCTAACGTAAGGCAACCTAACAGCTCCGACGTAATATTTTACTACGTTCCTGACACATCCGCCCCTGCTTCTCGGTGGGAACATTATATAAGTCTATAACGCTATATATCCTAGCCTAAGGCAACCTAACATGTCGAATGTAATATTTTACAACACACCTCGCGCGTCGGCACCTACTTCTCAGTGGGAACAGTATATACGCCTATAACGTTATATATCCTAAACTAAGGCAAACTATCATCTCTACCGTAATATTTTACAACATTCCTGGCATGCAAGTGCCTAGTTCTCTGTGGTAACATTATATACGTCTATAACGTTATATATCCTAACCTAAGGCAACCTAACATCTATGATGCTATATTTTACTACATTCCTGGCACGTCGGACCCTACTTCTCGGTGGGAACATTCTATACGTCTATAACGCTATATATCCTAGCCTGAGGCAACCTAACATGTCGAATGTAATATTTTACAGCATTCCCGGCGCGTCGGCGCCTTTTTCTCGGTGGGAACGTTATATAATACAATAACGTTATATATCCTATCCTAAGGCAACCTAACATCTCGGATGTAATATTTTACTACATTCCTGGCACGTCGGCACTACTTCTCGGTGGGAACATTATATACGTCTATAACGCTATATATCCTAGCCTAAGGCAACCTAACATGTCGAATGTAATATTTTACAGCACACCTGGTGCGTCGGCACCTTCTTCTCGGTGGGAACAGTATATACGCCTATAACGTTATATACCCTAAACGAAGGCAACCTATCATCTCTACCGTAATATTTTACAACATTCCTGGCATGCAAGTGCCTAGTTCTCTGTGGTAACATTATATACGTCTAAAACGTTATATATCCTAACCTAAGGCAACCTAACATGCCGAATGTAATATTTTACAACATTCCCGGCGCTTCGGCCCCTGCTTCTCTGTGGTAACATTATATCCGTCTATAAGGTTATATATCCTACCCTAAGGCAATCTAACATCTCGGATGTAATATTTTACAGCATTACCGGCGCGTCGGCGCCTATTTCTCGGTGGGAAAGTTATATAAGCCAATAACGTTATATATCCTATCCTAAAGCAACCTAACATCTCGGATGTAATATTTTACTACATTCCTGGCACGTCGGCACTACTTCTCGGTGGGAACATTATATACTTCTATAACGCTACATATCCTAGCCTAAGGCAACCTAATATGTCAAATGTAATATTTTACAACATGCCTGGCGCGTCGGCACCTACTTCTCGGTGGGAACATTATATATGTCAATAATGTTATATATCCTAACCTAAGGCAACCTAACATGTCGAATGTAATATTTTACAGCACACCTGGTGCGTCGGCACCTTCTTCTCGGTGGGAACAGTATATACGCCTATAACGTTGTATATGCTAACCTAAGGGAACCTAACATCTCGGGTGTAATGTTTTACAACATTCCTGGCATGTCGGTCCCTACTTCTCGGTGGAAACATTATATACGTCCATAACGTTGTATATGCTAACCTAAGGGAACCTAACATCTCGGGTGTAATATTTTACAACATTCCTGGCATGTCGGTCCCTACTTCTCGGTAGCACAATTGTATACGTCTATAACGATATATATACTAGCCTAAGGCAACCTAACATCTCGGGTGTAATGTTTTACGACATTCCTGACGCGTCGGCCCCTATTTCTCGGTGGGAACATTGTATACTTCTATAACGATATATGTCCTAGACTATGGCAACCTAACATCTCGGATGTATTATTTTACAACATTCCTGGCGTGTCGTCGCCTGCTTCTCGATGGGGACATGATATACGTCTATAACGTTGTATATCCTAACCCAAAGCAACCTAACTTCTGGGATGTAATATTTTACAACATTCCTGGCACGTTGGTCCCCACGTCTCGGTGGGAACATTATATAAGTCTATAACGATATATATCCTAACATAAAGCAACCTAAATCTCGGATGTAATATTTTACAACATTCCTAGCATGTCGGTCCCTACTTCTCGGTGGAAACATTATATACGTCCATAACGTTGTATATGCTAACCTAAGGGAACCTAACATCTCGGGTGTAATATTTTACAACATTCCTGACGCGTCGGCCCCTATTTCTCTGTGGGAATATTATATACGTCTATAACGTTATATATCCTGGCCTAAGGCAACCTAACATGTCGTATGTAATATTTTACAACATTCTGGCGTGTCGTCACCTGCTTCTCGAAGGGGACATTATATACGTCTATAACGTTGCATATCTTAACCTAACGCAACCTAACATCTCGGATGTAATATTTTACAACATTCCTGACATGCCGGTCCCTACTTCTCGGTGGGATCATTATATACGTCTATAACGTTGTATATGCTAGCCTAAGGGAACCTAACATCTCGGGCGTAATATTTTATAACATTCCTGACGCGTCCGCCCCTATTTCTCGGTGGGAATATTATATACGTCTATAACGTTATATATCCTAGCCTAAGGCAACCTAACATGTCGAATGTAATATTTTACAACATTCTGGCGTGTCGTCGCCTGCTTCTCGAAGGGGACATTATATACGTCTATAACGTTGTATATCCTAACCTAACGCAACCTAACATCTGGCATGTAATATTTTACAACATTCCTGACGCGTCGGTACCTACTTCTCGGTGGGAACATTATATTCGTCTATAACGCTATATATCCTAGCCTAAGGCAACCTAACATGTCGAATGTAATATTTTACAACATTCCTGGCATGTCGGCTCCTACATCTCGGTGGGAACATTATGTACGTCTATAACGTTATACATCCTAACGTAAGGCAACCTAACAGCTCGGATGTAATATTTTACTACGTTCCTGACACATCCGCCCCTGCTTCTCGGTGGGAACATTATATAAGTCTATAACGCTATATATCCTAGCCTAAGGCAACCTAACATGTCGAATGCAATATTTTACAACACACCTCGCGCGTCGGCACCTACTTCTCAGTGGGAACAGTATATACGCCTATAACGTTATATATCCTAAACTAAGGCAAACTATCATCTCTACCGTAATATTTTACAACATTCCTGGCATGCAAGTGCCTAGTTCTCTGTGGTAACATTATATACGTCTATAACGTTATATATCCTAACCTAAGGCAACCTAACATCTATGATGTTATATTTTACTACATTCCTGGCACGTCGGACCCTACTTCTCGGTGGGAACATTCTATACGTCTATAACGCTATATATCCTAGCCTGAGGCAACCTAACATGTCGAATGTAATATTTTACAGCATTCCCGGCGCGTCGGCGCCTTTTTCTCGGTGGGAATGTTATATAAGACAATAACGTTATATATCCTATCCTAAGGCAACCTAACATCTCGGATGTAATATTTTACTACATTCCTGGCACGTCGGCACTACTTCTCGGTGGGAACATTATATACGTCTATAACGCTATATATCCTAGCCTAAGGCAACCTAACATGTCGAATGTAATATTTTACAGCACACCTGGTGCGTCGGCACCTTCTTCTCGGTGGGAACAGTATATACGCCTATAACGTTATATACCCTAAACGAAGGCAACCTATCATCTCTACCGTAATATTTTACAACATTCCTGGCATGCAAGTGCCTAGTTCTCTGTGGTAACATTATATACGTCTAAAACGTTATATATCCTAACCTAAGGCAACCTAACATGCCGAATGTAATATTTTACAACATTCCCGGCGCTTCGGCCCCTGCTTCTCTGTGGTAACATTATATCCGTCTATAAGGTTATATATCCTACCCTAAGGCAATCTAACATCTCGGATGTAATATTTTACAGCATTACCGGCGCGTCGGCGCCTATTTCTCGGTGGGAAAGTTATATAAGCCAATAACGTTATATATCCTATCCTAAAGCAACCTAACATCTCGGATGTAATATTTTACTACATTCCTGGCACGTCGGCACTACTTCTCGGTGGGAACATTATATACTTCTATAACGCTACATATCCTAGCCTAAGGCAACCTAATATGTCAAATGTAATATTTTACAACATGCCTGGCGCGTCGGCACCTACTTCTCGGTGGGAACATTATATATGTCAATAATGTTATATATCCTAACCTAAGGCAACCTAACATCGCGGATGTAATATTTTACTACATTCCTGGCACGTCGGCCCCTACTTGTTGGTGGGAACATTATATACGTCTATAACGCTATATATCCTAGCCTAAGGCAACCTAATATGTCGAATGTATTATTTTATAACATGCCTGGCTAGTCGGCCCCCACTTCTCGGTGGGAACATTATATACGTCTATAACGTTGTATATCCTAACCTAAAGCAACCTAACATCTGGGATGTTTTATTTTACAACATTCCTGACGCGTCGGTCCCTACTTCTCGGTGGGAACATTATATACGTCTATAACGTTGTATATGCTAACCTAAGGGAACCTAACATCTCGGGTGTAATGTTTTACAACATTCCTGGCATGTCGGTCCCTACTTCTCGGTGGAAACATTATATACGTCCATAACGTTGTATATGCTAACCTAAGGGAACCTAACATCTCGGGTGTAATATTTTACAACATTCCTGGCATGTCGGTCCCTACTTCTCGGTAGCAAAATTGTATACGTCTATAACGATATATATACTAGCCTAAGGCAACCTAACATCTCGGGTGTAATGTTTTACAACATTCCTGACGCGTCGGCCCCTATTTCTCGGTGGGAACATTGTATACTTCTATAACGATATATGTCCTAGACTATGGCAACCTAACATCTCGGATGTAATATTTTACAACATTCCTGGCGTGTCGTCGCCTGCTTCTCGATGGGGACATGATATACGTCTATAACGTTGTATATCCTAACCCAAAGCAACCTAACTTCTGGGATGTAATATTTTACAACATTCCTGGCACGTTGGTCCCCACGTCTCGGTGGGAACATTATATAAGTCTATAACGATATATATCCTAACATAAAGCAACCTAAATCTCGGATGTAATATTTTACAACATTCCTAGCATGTCGGTCCCTACTTCTCGGTGGAAACATTATATACGTCCATAACGTTGTATATGCTAACCTAAGGGAACCTAACATCTCGGGTGTAATATTTTACAACATTCCTGACGCGTCGGCCCCTATTTCTCTGTGGGAATATTATATACGTCTATAACGTTATATATCCTGGCCTAAGGCAACCTAACATGTCGAATGTAATATTTTACAACATTCTGGCGTGTCGTCACCTGCTTCTCGAAGGGGACATTATATACGTCTATAACGTTGCATATCTTAACCTAACGCAACCTAACATCTGGGATGTCATATTTTACAACATTCCTGGCATGTCGGTCCCCACGTCTCGGTGGGAACATTATATAAGTCTATAACGATATATATCCTAACATAAAGCAACCTAACATCTCGGATGTAATATTTTACAACATTCTGGCGTGTCGGTAGCCACGTCTCGATCTGGACATTATATACGTCTATAACGTTGTATATCCTAACCTAACGCAACCTAACATCTGGGATGTAATATTTTACAACATTCCTGACGCGTCGGCCCCTATTTCTCGGTGGGAACATTATATACGTCTATCACGTTATATATCCTAGCCTAAGGCAACCTAACATCTCGGGTGTAATGTTTTACAACATTCCTGACGCGTCGGACCCTATTTCTCGGTGGGAACATTGTATACGTCTATAACGATATATGTCCTAGACTATGGCAACCTAACATCTCGGATGTAATATTTTACAACATTCCTGACATGCCGGTCCCTACTTCTCGGTGGGATCATTATATACGTCTATAACGTTGTATATGCTAGCCTAAGGGAACCTAACATCTCGGGCGTAATATTTTATAACATTCCTGACGCGTCCGCCCCTATTTCTCGGTGGGAATATTATATACGTCTATAACGTTATATATCCTAGCCTAAGGCAACCTAACATGTCGAATGTAATATTTTACAACATTCTGGCGTGTCGTCGCCTGCTTCTCGAAGTGGACATTATATACGTCTATAACGTTGTATATCCTAACCTAACGCAACCTAACATCTGGCATGTAATATTTTACAACATTCCTGACGCGTCGGTACCTACTTCTCGGTGGGAACATTATATTCGTCTATAACGCTATATATCCTAGCCTAAGGCAACCTAACATGTCGAATGTAATATTTTACAACATTCCTGGCATGTCGGCTCCTACATCTCGGTGGGAACATTATGTACGTCTATAACGTTATACATCCTAACGTAAGGCAACCTAACAGCTCCGATGTAATATTTTACTACGTTCCTGACACATCCGCCCCTGCTTCTCGGTGGGAACATTATATAAGTCTATAACGCTATATATCCTAGCCTAAGGCAACCTAACATGTCGAATGTAATATTTTACAACACACCTCGCGCGTCGGCACCTACTTCTCAGTGGGAACAGTATATACGCCTATAACGTTATATATCCTAAACTAAGGCAAACTATCATCTCTACCGTAATATTTTACAACATTCCTGGCATGCAAGTGCCTAGTTCTCTGTGGTAACATTATATACGTCTATAACGTTATATATCCTAACCTAAGGCAACCTAACATCTATGATGTTATATTTTACTACATTCCTGGCACGTCGGACCCTACTTCTCGGTGGGAACATTCTATACGTCTATAACGCTATATATCCTAGCCTGAGGCAACCTAACATGTCGAATGTAATATTTTACAGCATTCCCGGCGCGTCGGCGCCTTTTTCTCGGTGGGAACGTTATATAATACAATAACGTTATATATCCTATCCTAAGGCAACGTAACATCTCGTATGTAATATTTTACTACATTCCTGGCACGTCGGCACTACTTCTCGGTGGGATCATTATATACGTCTATAACGCTATATATCCTAGCCTAAGGCAACCTAACATGTCGAATGTAATATTTTACAGCACACCTGGTGCGTCGGCACCTTCTTCTCGCTGGGAACAGTATATACGCCTATAACGTTATATACCCTAAACGAAGGCAACCTATCATCTCTACCGTAATATTTTACAACATTCCTGGCATGCAAGTGCCTAGTTCTCTGTGGTAACATTATATACGTCTAAAACGTTATATATCCTAACCTAAGGCAACCTAACATGCCGAATGTAATATTTTACAACATTCCCGGCGCTTCGGCCCCTGCTTCTCTGTGGTAACATTATATCCGTCTATAAGGTTATATATCCTACCCTAAGGCAATCTAACATCTCGGATGTAATATTTTACAGCATTACCGGCGCGTCGGCGCCTATTTCTCGGTGGGAAAGTTATATAAGCCAATAACGTTATATATCCTATCCTAAAGCAACCTAACATCTCGGATGTAATATTTTACTACATTCCTGGCACGTCGGCACTACTTCTCGGTGGGAACATTATATACTTCTACAACGCTACATATCCTAGCCTAAGGCAACCTAATATGTCAAATGTAATATTTTACAACATGCCTGGCGCGTCGGCACCTACTTCTCGGTGGGAACATTATATATGTCAATAATGTTATATATCCTAACCTAAGGCAACCTAACATGTCGAATGTAATATTTTACAGCACACCTGGTGCGTCGGCACCTTCTTCTCGGTGGGAACAGTATATACGCCTATAACGTTGTATATGCTAACCTAAGGGAACCTAACATCTCGGGTGTAATGTTTTACAACATTCCTGGCATGTCGGTCCCTACTTCTCGGTGGAAACATTATATACGTCCATAACGTTGTATATGCTAACCTAAGGGAACCTAACATCTCGGGTGTAATATTTTACAACATTCCTGGCATGTCGGTCCCTACTTCTCGGTAGCAAAATTGTATACGTCTATAACGATATATATACTAGCCTAAGGCAACCTAACATCTCGGGTGTAATGTTTTACGACATTCCTGACGCGTCGGCCCCTATTTCTCGGTGGGAACATTGTATACTTCTATAACGATATATGTCCTAGACTATGGCAACCTAACATCTCGGATGTATTATTTTACAACATTCCTGGCGTGTCGTCGCCTGCTTCTCGATGGGGACATGATATACGTCTATAACGTTGTATATCCTAACCTAAAGCAACCTAACTTCTGGGATGTAATATTTTACAACATTCCTGGCACGTTGGTCCCCACGTCTCGGTGGGAACATTATATAAGTCTATAACGATATATATCCTAACATAAAGCAACCTAAATCTCGGATGTAATATTTTACAACATTCCTAGCATGTCGGTCCCTACTTCTCGGTGGAAACATTATATACGTCCATAACGTTGTATATGCTAACCTAAGGGAACCTAACATCTCGGGTGTAATATTTTACAACATTCCTGACGCGTCGGCCCCTATTTCTCTGTGGGAATATTATATACGTCTATAACGTTATATATCCTGGCCTAAGGCAACCTAACATGTCGTATGTAATATTTTACAACATTCTGGCGTGTCGTCACCTGCTTCTCGAAGGGGACATTATATACGTCTATAACGTTGCATATCTTAACCTAACGCAACCTAACATCTCGGATGTAATATTTTACAACATTCCTGACATGCCGGTCCCTACTTCTCGGTGGGATCATTATATACGTCTATAACGTTGTATATGCTAGCCTAAGGGAACCTAACATCTCGGGCGTAATATTTTATAACATTCCTGACGCGTCCGCCCCTATTTCTCGGTGGGAATATTATATACGTCTATAACGTTATATATCCTAGCCTAAGGCAACCTAACATGTCGAATGTAATATTTTACAACATTCTGGCGTGTCGTCGCCTGCTTCTCGAAGGGGACATTATATACGTCTATAACGTTGTATATCCTAACCTAACGCAACCTAACATCTGGCATGTAATATTTTACAACATTCCTGACGCGTCGGTACCTACTTCTCGGTGGGAACATTATATTCGTCTATAACGCTATATATCCTAGCCTAAGGCAACCTAACATGTCGAATGTAATATTTTACAACATTCCTGGCATGTCGGCTCCTACATCTCGGTGGGAACATTATGTACGTCTATAACGTTATACATCCTAACGTAAGGCAACCTAACAGCTCGGATGTAATATTTTACTACGTTCCTGACACATCCGCCCCTGCTTCTCGGTGGGAACATTATATAAGTCTATAACGCTATATATCCTAGCCTAAGGCAACCTAACATGTCGAATGCAATATTTTACAACACACCTCGCGCGTCGGCACCTACTTCTCAGTGGGAACAGTATATACGCCTATAACGTTATATATCCTAAACTAAGGCAAACTATCATCTCTACCGTAATATTTTACAACATTCCTGGCATGCAAGTGCCTAGTTCTCTGTGGTAACATTATATACGTCTATAACGTTATATATCCTAACCTAAGGCAACCTAACATCTATGATGTTATATTTTACTACATTCCTGGCACGTCGGACCCTACTTCTCGGTGGGAACATTCTATACGTCTATAACGCTATATATCCTAGCCTGAGGCAACCTAACATGTCGAATGTAATATTTTACAGCATTCCCGGCGCGTCGGCGCCTTTTTCTCGGTGGGAATGTTATATAAGACAATAACGTTATATATCCTATCCTAAGGCAACCTAACATCTCGGATGTAATATTTTACTACATTCCTGGCACGTCGGCACTACTTCTCGGTGGGAACATTATATACGTCTATAACGCTATATATCCTAGCCTAAGGCAACCTAACATGTCGAATGTAATATTTTACAGCACACCTGGTGCGTCGGCACCTTCTTCTCGGTGGGAACAGTATATACGCCTATAACGTTATATACCCTAAACGAAGGCAACCTATCATCTCTACCGTAATATTTTACAACATTCCTGGCATGCAAGTGCCTAGTTCTCTGTGGTAACATTATATACGTCTAAAACGTTATATATCCTAACCTAAGGCAACCTAACATGCCGAATGTAATATTTTACAACATTCCCGGCGCTTCGGCCCCTGCTTCTCTGTGGTAACATTATATCCGTCTATAAGGTTATATATCCTACCCTAAGGCAATCTAACATCTCGGATGTAATATTTTACAGCATTACCGGCGCGTCGGCGCCTATTTCTCGGTGGGAAAGTTATATAAGCCAATAACGTTATATATCCTATCCTAAAGCAACCTAACATCTCGGATGTAATATTTTACTACATTCCTGGCGCGTCGGCACCTACTTCTCGGTGGGAACATTATATATGTCAATAATGTTATATATCCTAACCTAAGGCAACCTAACATCGCGGATGTAATATTTTACTACATTCCTGGCACGTCGGCCCCTACTTGTTGGTGGGAACATTATATACGTCTATAACGCTATATATCCTAGCCTAAGGCAACCTAATATGTCGAATGTAGTATTTTATAACATGCCTGGCTAGTCGGCCCCCACTTCTCGGTGGGAACATTATATACGTCTATAACGTTGTATATCCTAACCTAAAGCAACCTAACATCTGGGATGTTTTATTTTACAACATTCCTGACGCGTCGGTCCCTACTTCTCGGTGGGAACATTATATACGTCTATAACGTTGTATATGCTAACCTAAGGGAACCTAACATCTCGGGTGTAATGTTTTACAACATTCCTGGCATGTCGGTCCCTACTTCTCGGTGGAAACATTATATACGTCCATAACGTTGTATATGCTAACCTAAGGGAACCTAACATCTCGGATGTAATATTTTACAACATTCCTGGCATGTCGGTCCCTACTTCTCGGTGGGAACATTCTATACGTCTATAACGTTGTATATCCTAACCTAAGGGAACCTAACATCTCGGGTGTAATATTTTACAAGATTGCTGACGCGTCGGCCCCTATTTCTCGGTGAGAACATTGTATACGTCTATAACGATATATATCCTAGCCTAAGGCAACCTAACATGTCGAATGTAATATTTTACAACATTCCTGTCGTGTCGTCGCCTGCTTCACGATGGGGACTTTATATACGTTGTATATCCTAACCTAACGCAACCTAACATCTGGAATGTAATATTTTACAACATTCCTGGCATGTCGGTCCCTACGTCTCGGTGGGAACGTTATATACGTCTATAACGATATATATCCTAACCTAAGGGAACCTTACATCTCGGATGTAATATTTTACAACATTCCTGGCATGTCGGTCCCTACTTCACGGTGGGAACATTGTACACGTCTATAACGATATATATCCTAGCCTAAGGCAACCTAACATCTCGAATGTAATATTTTACAACA
Source organism: Xylocopa violacea (assembly GCA_963969225.1). Classification (NCBI taxonomy): domain Eukaryota; kingdom Metazoa; phylum Arthropoda; class Insecta; order Hymenoptera; family Apidae; genus Xylocopa; species Xylocopa violacea. Next base: position 1,138,099 of record CAXAJV010001130.1, read on the forward strand.
TTCCTGTCGTGTCGTCGCCTGCTTCACGATGGGGACTTTATATACGTTGTATATCCTAACCTAACGCAACCTAACATATGGGATGTAATATTTTACAACATTCCTGGCATGTCGGTCCCTACGTCTCGGTGGGAACGTTATATACGTCTATAACGATATATATCCTAACCTAAGGGAACCTTACATCTCGGATGTAATATTTTACAACATTCCTGGCATGTCGGTCCCTACTTCACGGTGGGAACATTGTATACGTCTATAACGATATATATCCTAGCCTAAGGCAACCTAACATCTCGAATGTAATATTTTACAACATTCCTGTCGTGTCGTCGCCTACTTCTCGATGGGGACATTATATATATCTATAACGTTGTATATCCTACCCTAAGGCAACCTAACACCTCGGATGTAATATTTTACAACATTCCTGGCATGTCGGTCCCTACTTCTCGGTGGGAACATTCTATATGTCTATAACGTTGTATATCCTAACCTAAGGGAACCTAACATCTCGGATGTAATATTTTAAAAATTTCCTGGCATGTCGGTCCCTACGTCTCGGTGGGATCATTATATACGTCTATAACGATATATATTATAACCTAAGGCAACCTAACATCTCGGACGTAATATTTTACAACATTCCTGGCATGTCGGTCACTACGTCTCGGTGGGAACATTGTATACGTCTGTAACGATATATACCCTAAACTAAGGGAACCTAACATCTCGGGTGTAATATTTTACAACATTCCTGGCATGTCGGTCACTACGTCTCGGTGGGAACATTATATACGTCTATAACGTTATATATCCTAGCCTAAGGCAACCTAACACCTCGGATGTAATATTTTACAACATTCCTGGCATGTCGGTCCCTACTTCTCGGTGGGAACATTCTATATGTCTATAACGTTGTATATTCTAACCTAAGGGAACCTAACATCTCGGATGTAATATTTTAAAAATTTCCTGGCATGTCGGTCCCTACGTCTCGGTGGGATCATTATATACGTCTATAACGATATATATTATAACCTAAGGCAACCTAACATCTCGGACGTAAAATTTTACAACATTCCTGGCATGTCGGTCACTACGTCTCGGTGGGAACATTGTATACGTCTGTAACGATATATACCCTAACCTAAGGGAACCTAACATCTCGGGTGTAATATTTTACAACATTCCTGACGCGTCGGCCCCTATTTCTCTGTGGGAATATTATATACGTCTATAACGTTATATATCCTGGCCTAAGGCAACCTAACATGTCGAATGTAATATTTTACAACATTCTGGCGTGTCGTCACCTGCTTCTCGAAGGGGACATTATATACGTCTATAACGTTGCATATCTTAACCTAACGCAACCTAACATCTGGGATGTCATATTTTACAACATTCCTGGCATGTCGGTCCCCACGTCTCGGTGGGAACATTATATAAGTCTATAACGATATATATCCTAACATAAAGCAACCTAACATCTCGGATGTAATATTTTACAACATTCTGGCGTGTCGTCGCCTGCTTCTCAATGGGGACATTAGATACGACTATAAAGTTGTATATCCTAACCTAAGAGAACCTAACATCTCGGATGTAATATTTTACAACATTCTGGCGTGTCGTCGCCTGCTTCACGATGGGGACATTATATACGTCTATAACGTTGTATATCCTAACCCAAAGCAATCTAACTTCTGGGATGTAACATTTTACAACATTCCTGGCATGTTGGTCCCCACGTCTCGGTGGGAACATTATATAAGTCTATAACGATATATATCCTAACCTAAAGCAACCTAACATCTCGGATGTAATATTTTACAACATTCCTGGCATGCCGGTCCCTACTTCTCGGTGGGAACATTATATACGTCTATAACGTTGTATATGCTAACCTAAGGGAACCTAACATCTCGGGCGTAATATTTTACAACATTCCTGACGCGTCAGCCCCTATTTCTCGGCGGGAACATTGTATACGTCTATAACGCTATATATCCTAGCCTAAGGCAACGTAACATGTCGAATGTAATATTTTATAGCATTCCCGGCGCGTCGGCGCCTATTTCTCGGTGGGAAAGTTATATAAGCCAATAACGTTATATATCCTAACCTAAGGCAACCTAACATCTCGGATGTTTTACTACATTCCTGGCACGTCGGCCCCTACTTCTCGGTGGGAACATTATATACTTCTATAACGCTACATATCCTAGCCTAAGGCAACCTAATATGTCGAATGTAATATATTACATCTAGCCTGGCGCGTCGGCACCTACTTCTGGGTGGGAACATTATATATGTCAATAATGTTATATATCCTAACCTAAGGCAACCTAACATGTCGAATGTAATATTTTACAGCACACCTGGTGCGTCGGCACCTACTTCTCGGTGGGAACAATATATACGCCTATAACGTTATATACCCTAAACTAAGGCAACCTATCATCTCTACCGTAATATTTTACTACATTCCTGGCACGTCGGCCCCTACTTCTCGGTGGGAACATTATATTCGTCTATAACGCTATATATCCTAGCCTAAGGCAACCTAACATGTCGAATGTAATATTTTACAACACACCTCGCGCGTCGGCACCTACTTCTCAGTGGGAACAGTATATGCGCCTATAACGTTATATATCCTAAACTAAGGCAAACTATCATCTCTACCGTAACATTTTACAACATTCCTGGCATGCAAGTGCCTAGTTCTCTGTGGTAACATTATATACGTCTAAAACGTTATATATCCTAACCTAAGGCAACCTAACATGCCGAATGTAATATTTTACAACATTCCCGGCGCTTCGGCCCCTGCTTCTCTGTGGTAACATTATATCCGTCTATAAGGTTATATATCCTACCCTAAGGCAATCTAACATCTCGGATGTAATATTTTACAGCATTCCCGGCGCGTCGGCGCCTATTTCTCGGTGGGGACATTATATAAGTCAATAACGTTATGTATCCTAACCTAAGGCAACCTAACATTTCGGATGCAATATATTACTACATTCCTGGCACGTCGGCCCCTACTTCTCGGTGGGAACATTATATACTTCTATAACGCTATATATCCTAGCCTAAGGCAACCTAACATGTCGAATGTAGTATTTTACAACATACCAGGCGCGTCGGCACCTACTTCTCGGTGGGGACATTATATAAGTCAATAACGTTATGTATCCTAACATAAGGCAACCTAACATTTCGGATGCAATATATTACTACATTCCTGGCACGTCAGCCCCTACTTCTCGGTGGGAACATTATATACGTCTATAACGCTATATATCCTAGCCTAAGGCAACCTAACATGTCGAATGTAATATTTTACAACATACCTGGCGCGGCGGCCACCACTTCTCGGTGGGAACATTATATACGTCTATAACGCTATATATCCTAGCCTAGGGTAACCTAACATGTCGAATGTAATATTTTACAACATGCCTGGCGCGTCGGCTCCTACTTCTCGGTGGTCACATTATATACGTCTATAACGTTATATATCCTAACGTAAGGCAACATAACATCTCGGATGTATAATTTTACAACATTCCTGGCGTGTCGTCGCCTACTTCTCGATGGGGACATTATATACATCTATAACGTTCTATATCCTAACCTAAGGCAACCTAACATCTCGGATGTAATATTTTACAACATTCTGGCGTCTCGTCGCCTGCTTCTCGATGGGGACATTATATACGTCTATAACCTTGTATATACTAACCTAACGCAACCTAACATCTGGGATGTAATATTTTAAAACATTCCTGGCATGTCGGTTCCTCCGTCTCGGTGGGAACATTATATACGTCTATAACGATATATATCCTAACCTAAGGCAACCTAACATCTCGGATGTAATATTTTACAACATTCCTGGTGCTTCGGCTGCCACTTTTCGGTGGGAACATTATATACGTCTATAACGTTACATATCCTAACGTATGGCAACATAACATCTGGGATGTTATATTTTACAACATTCCTGGCGTGTCGTCGCCTGCTTCTCGATGGGGACATTATATACGTCTATAACGTTGTATATTCTAACCTAACGCAACCTAACATCTCGGATGTAATATTTTACAACATTCCTGGCATGTCGGTCACTACGTCTCGGTGGGAACATTATATAGGTCTGTAACGATATATACCCTAACCTAAGGCAACCTAACATCTCGGATGTAATATTTTACAACAATCCTGGCATGTCGGTCCCTACTTCTCAGTGGGAACATTCTATACGTCTATAACGTTGTATATCCTAGCCTAAGGCAACCTAACATGTCGAATGTAATATTTTCCAACATTCCTGGCGTGTCGTCGTCTACTTCTCGATGGTGACATTATATACATCTATAACCTTGTATATCCTAACCTAAGGCAACATAACATGTCGAATGTAATATTTTACAACATTCCTGGCGTGTCGTCGCCTGCTTCTCGATCGCGACATTATATACATCTATAACGTTGTATATGCTAACCTAAGGCAACCTAACATCTCGAATGTAATATTTTACAACATTCCTGGCATGTCAGTCCCTACTTCTCGGTGGGAACATTGTATACGTCTATAACGATATATATCCTAGCCTAAGGCAACCTAACGTATCGGATATAATATTTTACAACATTCTGGCTGGTCGGTCCCCACGTCTCGATATGGACATTATATACGTCTATAACGATATATATCCTAACCTAAAGCAACCTAACATCTCGGATGTAATATTTTACAACATTCCTGGCATGTCGGTCACTACGTCTCGGTGGGAATATTATATACGTCTGTAACGATATATGCCCTAACCTAAGGCAACCTAACATCTCGGATGTAATATTTTACAACATTCCTGGCATGTCGGTCCCTACATCTCGGTGGGAACATTGTATACGTCTATAACGATATATATCCTAGCCAAAGGCAACCTAACATCTCGGATGTAATATTTTACAACATTCCTGGCGTGTCGTCGCCTACTTCTCGATGGGGACATTATATACATCTATAACGTTGTATATCCTAACCTAAGGCAACCTAACATCTCGGACGTAATATTTTACAACATTCTGGCGTGTCGTCGCCTGCATCTTGATGGGGACATTATATACGTCTATAACCTTGTATATACTAACCTAACGCAACCTAACACCTGGGATGTAATGTTTTACAACATTCCTGGCATGTCGGTCCCTACGTCTCCGTGGGTACATTATATACGTCTGTAACGATATATACCCTAACCTAAGGCAACCTGACATCTCGGATGTAATATTTTACAACATTCCTGGCATGTCGGTCCCTACTTCTCGGTGGGAACATTCTATACGTCTATAGCGTTGTATATCCTAACCTAAGGGAACCTAACATCTCGGGTGTAATATTTTACAACATTGCTGACGCGTCGGCCCCTATTTCTCGGTGGGAACATTGTATACGTCTATAACGATATATATCCTAGCCTAAGGCAACCTAACATGTCGAATGTAATATTCTACAACATTCCTGTCGTGTCGTCGCCTGCTTCACGATGGGGACTTTATATACGTTGTATATCCTAACCTAACGCAACCTAACATCTGGGATGTAATATTTTACAACATTCCTGGCATGTCGGTCCGTACGTCTCGGTGGGAACGTTATATACGTCTATAACGATATATACCCTAACCTAAGGGAACCTTACATCTCGGATGTAATATTTTACAACATTCCTGGCATGTCGGTCCCTACTTCACGGTGGGAACATTGTATACGTCTATAACGATATATATCCTAGCCTAAGGAAACCTAACATCTCGAATGTAATATTTTACAACATTCCTGGCGTGTCGTCGCATACTTCTCGATGGGGACATTATATATATCTATAACGTTGTATATCCTACCCTAAGGTAACCTAACACCTCGGATGTAATATTTTACAACATTCCTGGCATGTCGGTCCCTACTTCTCGGTGAGAACATTCTATATGTCTATAACGTTGTATATCCTAACCTAAGGGAACCTAACATCTCGGATGTAATATTTTAAAAATTTCCTGGCATGTCGGTCCCTACATCTCGGTGGGATCATTATATACGTCTATAACGATATATATTATAACCTAAGGCAACCTAACATCTCGGACGTAATATTTTACAACATTCCTGGCATGTCGGTCACTACGTCTCGGTGGGAACATTGTATACGTCTGTAACGATATATACCCTAACCTAAGGGAACCTAACATGTCGGGTGTAATATTTTACAACATTCCTGGCATGTCGGTCACTACGTCTCGGTGGGAACATTATATACGTCTATAACGTTATATATCCTAGCCTAAGGCACCCTAACATGTCGAATGTAATATTTTCCAACATTCCTGGCGTGTCGTCGCCTACTTCTCGATGGGGACATTATATACATCTATAACCTTGTATATCCTAACCTAAGGCAACCTAACATCTCGGATGTAATATTTTACAACATTCCTGGCGTGTCGTCGCCTGCTTCTCGATCGGGACATTATATACGTCTATAGCGTTGTATATGCTAACCTAACGCAACCTAACTTCTGGGATGTAATATTTTACAACATTCCTGGCATGTCGGTCCCTACGTCTCGGTGGGAACATTATATACGTCTATAACGTTATATATCATAACCTAAGGCAACCTAACCTCTCTACCGTAGTATTTTACAACATTCCTGACGCGTCGGCCCCTATTTCTCGGTGGGGACCTTATATACATCTATATCGTTGTATATCCTAACCTAATGCAGCCTAACATGTCGAATGTAATATTTTACAACATTCCTGGCGTGTCGTCGCCTACTTCTCGAGGGGGACATTATATACATCTATAGCGTTGTATATCCTAACCTAAGGCAACCTATCATCTCGGATGTAATACTTTACAATATTCCTGGCATGTCAGTCCCTACTTCTCGGTGGGAACATTATATACGTCTGTAACGTTATATATCATAACATAAGGCAACCTTACCTCTCTACCGTAGTATTTTACAACATTCCTGACGCGTCGGCCCCTATTTCTCGGTGGGGACCTTATATACATCTATATCGTTGTATATCCTAACCTAAGGCAACGTAACATCTCGGATGTAATAGTTGATAACATTCCTGGCGTGTCGGCCCGTACTTCTCGGTGGGAACATCATATACGTCTATAACGTTATATAACCTAACGTAAGGCAACATAACATCTCGTATGTAATATTTTACAACATTCCTTACGCGTCGCCCCTATTTCTCGGTGGGAACATTATATACGTCTATAACGTTATATATCCTAACCTAAGGGAACCTATCCTCTCTACCGTAGTATTTTACAACATTCCTGACCCGTCGGCCCCTATTTCTCGGTGGGGACCTTATATACATCTGTATCGTTGTATATCCTAACCTAAGGCAACCTAGCATGTCGAATGTAATATTTTACAACACACCTGGCGCGTCGGCACCTTCTTCTCGGTAGGAACAGTATATACGTCTATAACGTTATATATCCTAAACCAAGGCAACCTATCTTCTCTACCGTAATATTTTACAACATTCCTGGCATGCAAGTGCCTAGTTCTCTGTGGTAACACTATATACGTCTATAACGTTATATATCCTAACCTAAGGCAACCTAGTATCTCCGATGTTATATTTCACTACATTCCTGGCACGGCGGCACCTACTTCTCTGTGGGAACAGTATATACGTCTAAAGCGTTATATATCCTAACCTAAGGCAACCTAACATGCCGAATGTAATATTTTACAACATTCCCGGCGCTTCGGTCTCTACTTCTCTGTGGTAATACTATATACGTCTAAAACGTTATATTTCCTAACCTAAGGCAACCAAACATGCCGAATGTAATATTTTACAACATTCCCGGCGCTTCGGTCCCTACTTCTCTGTGTTAACATTATATACGTCTATTAGGTTATATATCCTAGCCTAAGGCAATCTAACATCTGGGATGTAATATTTTACTACATTCCTGGCACGTTGGCCCCTACTTCTCGGTGGAAACATTATATAAGTCAATAACGTTATATGTCCTAACCTAAGGGAACCTAACATCTCGGGTGTAATATTTTACAACATTGCTGACGCGTCGGCCCCTATTTCTCGGTGGGAACATTGTATACGTCTATAACGATATATATCCTAGCCTAAGGTAACCTAACATCTCGAATGTAATATTTTACAACATTCCTGTCGTGTCGTCGCCTGCTTCTCGTTGGGGACAGTATATACGTCTACAACGTTGTATATTCTAACCTAACGCAACCTAACATTTGGGATGTAATATTTTACAACATTCCTGGCGTGTCGTCGCCTACTTCTCGATGGGGACATTATATACATCTATAACGTTGTATATCCCACCCTAAGGCAACCTATCATCTCGGATGTAATACATTACAATATTCCTGGCATGTCAGTCCCTACTTCTCGGTGGGAACATTATATACGTCTGTAACGTTATATATCATAACATAAGGCAACCTTACCCCTCTACCGTAGTATTTTACAACATTCCTGACGCGTCGGCCCCTATTTCTCGGCGGGGACCTTATATACATCTATATCGTTGTATATCCTAACCTAAGGCAACGTAACATCTCGGATGTAATAGTTGATAACATTCCTGGCGTGTCGGCCCGTACTTCTCGGTGGGAACAACATATACGTCTATAACGTTATATAACCTAACGTAAGGCAACATAACATCTCGTATGTAATATTTTACAACATTCCTTACGCGTCGCCCCTATTTCTCGGTGGGAACATTATATACGTCTATAACGTTATATATCCTAACCTAAGGGAACCTATCCTCTCTACCGTAGTATTTTACAACATTCCTGACCCGGCGGCCCCTATTTCTCGGTGGGGACCTTATATACATCTGTATCGTTGTATATCCTAACCTAAGGCAACCTAGCATGTCGAATGTAATATTTTACAACACACCTGGCGCGTCGGCACCTTCTTCTCGGTAGGAACAGTATATACGTCTATAACGTTATATATCCTAAACCAAGGCAACCTATCATCTCTACCGTAATATTTTACAACATTCCTGGCATGCAAGTGCCTAGTTCTCTGTGGTAACACTATATACGTCTATAACGTTATATATCCTAACCTAAGGCAACCTAATATCTCGGATGTTATATTTCACTACATTCCTGGCGCGGCGGCACCTACTTCTCGGTGGGAACAGTATATACGTCTAAAGCGTTATATATCCTAACCTAAGGCAACCTAACATGCCGAATGTAATATTTTACAACATTCCCGGCGCTTCGGTCTCTACTTCTCTGTGGTAATACTATATACGTCTAAAATGTTATATATCCTAACCTAAAGCAACCAAACGTGCCGAATGTAATATTTTACAACATTCCCGGCGCTTCGGTCCCTACTTCTCTGTGTTAACATTATATACGTCTATTAGGTTATATATCCTAGCCTAAGGCAATCTAACATCTGGGATGTAATATTTTACTACATTCCTGGCACGTTGGCCCCTACTTCTCGGTGGAAACATTATATAAGTCAATAACGTTATATGTCCTAACCTAAGGAACCTAACATCTCTACCGTAAAATTTTACAACATTCCTGGCATGCAAGTACCTATATCTCTGTGGTAACATTATGTACGTCTATAACGTTATATATCCTAGCCTATGGCAACCTAACATCTCGGATGTAATATTTAACTACATTCCTGGCACGTCGGACCCTACTTCTCGGTGGGAACATTATATACGTCTATAACGCTATATATCCTAGCCTAAGGCAACCTAATATTTCGAATGTAATATTTTATAACATTCCTGGCTAGTCGGCCCCCACTTCTCGGTGGGAACATTATATACGTCTATAACGATACATATCCTAAACTAGGGCAACCTATCATCTCTACCGCAATATTTTACAACATTCCTGGCACGCAAGTTCCTAGTTCTCTGTGGTAACATTATATACGTCTATAACATTATATATCCTAACCTAAGGCAACCTAACATCTCTACCGTAATATTTTACAACATTCCTGGCGCGTCGGCACCTGCTTCTCGGTGGGAACAGTATATACGTCTGTAACGTTATATATCCTCCCCTAAGGCAACCTAACATGTCGAGCGTAATGTTTTACAACATTCCTGGAGTGTCGGCCAGTACTTCTCGGTGGGAATATCATATACGTCTATAACGTTATATATCCTAGCCTAAGGCAACCTAACATGTCGAATGTAATATTTTACAACATTCCTGGCATGTCGGCTCCTACATCTCGGTGGGAACATTATATACGTCTATGACGCTATATATCCTAGCCTAAGGCAACCTAATATTTCGAATGTAATATTTTATAACATTCCTGGCTAGTCGGCCCCCACTTCTCGGTGGGAACATTATATACGTCTATAACGCTATATATCCTAGCCTAGGATAACCTAACATGTCGAGCGCAATATTTTACAACATTCCTGGCTCGTCGGCTCCTACTTCTCGGTGGGAACAGTATATACGTGTATAACGTTATATATCCCAACCTAAGGCAACCTAACATTCCGAATGTAATATTTTACAACATTCCCGGCGCTTCGGTCCCTACTTCTCTGTTGTAACATTATATACGTCTATAACGTTATATATCCTAACCTAAGGCAACCTAACATCTCGAATGTAGTATTTTACAACACTCCTGGCGTCTCGGTCCCACTTCTCAGTAGGGACATTATATAAGTCTATATCACAAATATAACCTAACCTAACCCATCTAGACCCTCGCTGGTCATGTTTCACAGAATCCCGTTCGTGTCGCCCCGTACGTCACGGTGCGGACATTATATACGTCTATAACGTTATATATGCTAACCTAAGGCAACCTAACATCTCGGATGTAGTATTTTCAAAATACCTGGCGGGTCGGCCCCTACTTCTCGGTGGGAACATTATATATGTCCATAACGTAATATAACCTAAAATAACCCATCTAGCCCCTCGGCGGTAGTTTTACAGAATCCCGTTCGTGTCGTCCCGTACGTCTCGGTGCGGACATTATATAAGTCTATAACGTTATACATCCTAACCTAGGGCAACCTAACATCTCGAATGTAGAATTTTACAACATTCCAAGCGGGTCGGCCCCTACTTCTGAGTGGGAACATTATATACGTCTACATCGTAATATAACCTAACCTAACCCATTTTGCCTCTCGGTGATAATGTTTTACAGAATCCCGGGCGTGTCGGCCCGTACTTCTCGGTGCGAACATTATATAAGTCTATAACGTTATATATCCTAACCTAAGGCAACCTAACTTCTCGAATGTAGAATTTTACAACATTTCAGGCGGGTCGGCCCTTAATTCTCTATGGAAACATTATATACCTCTATAACGTAATATAACCTAACCTAACCCATCTAGAACTTCGCTGGTAATGTTTTACAGAATCTCGTTTGTATCGGCCCGTACTTCTCGGTGGGAACATTATATGCATCTATAACGTTATATATCCTAACCTAAAGCAACTTAACAACTCGGATGTAATATTTTACAACATTCCTGGCATGTCTGTCCCTACATCTCGGTGGGAACATTCTATGCGTCTATAACGTTGTATATCCTAACCTAAGGGAACCTAACATTTCGGGTGTAATATTTTACAACATTCCTGACGCGTCGGCCCCTATTTCTCGGTGGGAATGTTATATACGTCTATAACGTTACATATCCTAGCCTAAGGCAACCTAACATATCGAATGTAATATTTTACAACATTCTGGCGTGTCGGCGCCTGCTTCTCGATGGGGTCAATAGATACGTCTATAATGTTGTATATCCTAACCTAAGGCAACCTAACATCTCGGATGTAATATTTTACAACATCCCTGGCATGTCTGTCCCTACATCTCGGTGGGAACATTATATACGTCTATAACGTTATATATCCTAAACTAAGGCAAACTATCATCTCTACCGTAATATTTTACAACATTCCTGGCATGCAAGTGCCTAGTTATCTGTGGTAACATTATATACGTCTATAACGTTATATATCCTAACGTAAGGCAACATAACATCTCGGATGTAATATTTGATAACATTCCTGGCGTGTTGGCCCGTACTTCTCGGTGGGGACATTATATGTGTCTATAACGTTACATATCCTAGCCTAAGGCGACCTAACATGTCGAATGTAATATTTTACATCGTTCCTGGCGTGTCGTCGCCTGCTTCTCGGTGGGAACATTCAATACGTCTGTAACGTTGTATATCCTAACCTAAGGGAACCTAACATCTCGGATGTAATATTTTACAACATTCCTAGCATGTCGGTCCCTACTACTCTGTGTGATCATTGTATACGTCTATAACGATATATGTCCTAGCCTAATGCAACCTAACATCTCGGATGTAATATTTTACAACATTCCTGGCGTGTCGTCGCCTGCTTCTCGATGGCGACATTATATACATCTATAACGTTGTATATGCTAACCTAAGGCAACATAACGTCTCGAATGTAATATTTTACAACATTCCTGGCATGTCAGTCCCTACTTCTCGGTGGGAACATTGTATACGTCTATAACGATATATATCCTAGCCTAAGGCAACCTAACATATCGGATATAATATTTTACAACATTCTGGCTTGTCGGTCCCCACGTCTCGACCTGGACTTTATATACGCCTATAACGATATATATCCTAACCTAAAGCAACCTAACATTTCGGATGTAATATTTTACAACATTCCTGGCATTTCGGTCCCTACTTCTCGGTGGGAACATTATATACGTCTATAACCTTATATATCCTAGCCTAAGGCGACCTAACATGTCGAATGTAATATTATTCAACATTCCTGCCGTGTCGTCGCCTGCTTCTCGATGGGGACATTATATACGTCTATAACGTTGCATATCCAACCTAACGCAACCTAACATCTGGGATGTAATATTTTACAACATTCCTGGCATGTCAGTCCCTACTTCTCGGTGGGAACATTGTATACGTCTATAACGATATATATCCTAGCCTAAGGCAACCTAACATATCGGATATAATATTTTACAACATTCTGGCTTGTCGGTCCCCACGTCTCGACCTGGACTTTATATACGCCTATAACGATATATATCCTAACCTAAAGCAACCTAACATCTCGGATGTAATATTTTACAACATTCCTGGCATTTCGGTCCCTACTTCTCGGTGGGAACATTATATACGTCTATAACCTTATATATCCTAGCCTAAGGCGACATAACATGTCGGATGTAATAGTTTACAGCATTCCTGGCGTGTCCGCCCGTACTTCTCGGTGGGAACATTTTATACGTCTATAACGTTATATATCCTAGCCTAAGGCGACCTAACATGTCGAATGTAATATTATTCAACATTCCTGCCGTGTCGTCGCCTGCTTCTCGATGGGGACATTATATACGTCTATAACGTTGCATATCCAACCTAACGCAACCTAACATCTGGGATGTAATATTTTACAACATTCCTGGCGTGTCGTCGCCTACTTCTGGATGGGGACATTATATAAATCTACAACGTTGTATATCCTAACCTAAGGCAACCTAACATCTCGGATGTAATATTTGACAACATACCTGGCGTGTTGGCCCGTACTTCTCGGTGTGAAAATCATATGCGTCTATAGCGATATATATCCTAACCGTAGGCAACCTAACATCTCGGATGTAATATTTTACTACATTCCTGGCACGTCGGCCCCTACTTCTCGGTGGGAACAGTATATACGTCTATAACGTTATATATCCCAACCTAAGGCAACCTAACATTCCGAATGTAATATTTTACAACATTCCCGGCGCTTCGGTCCCTACTTCTCTGTTGTAACATTATATACGTCTATAACGTTATATATCCTAACCTAAGGCAACCTAACATCTCGGATGTAATATTTTACTACATTCCTGGCGCGGCGGCACCTACATCTCGGTGGGAACATTATATACGTCTATAACGCTATATATCCCAGCCTAAGGCAACCTAACATGTCGAATGTAATATTTTACAACATTCCTGGCTCGTCGGCCCCTACTTCTCGGTGGGAACATTATATACGTCTATAACGCTATATATCCTAGCCTATGGCATCCTAACATGTCGAATGTAATATTGTACAGCATTCCCGGCGCGTCGGCGCCTATTTCGCGGTGGGAAAGTTATATAAGCCAATAACGTTATATATCCTAACCTAAGGCAACCTAACATCTCGGATGTAATATTTTACTACATTCCTGACACGTCGGCCCCTACTTCTCGGTGGGAACATTATATACTTCTATAACGCTCCATATCCTAGCCTAAGGCAACCTAATATGTCAAATGTAATATTTTACAACATGCCTGGCGCGTCGGCACCTACTTCTCGGTGGGAACATTATATATGTCAATAATGTTATATATCCTAACCTAAGGCAACCTAACATCGCGGATGTAATATTTTACTACATTCCTGACACGTCGGCCCCTACTTCTTGGTGGGAACATTATATACTTCTATAACGCTATATATCCCAGCCTGAGGCAACCTAATATGTTGAATGTAGTATTTTATAACATTCCTGGCTAGTCGGCCTCCACTTCTCGGTGGGAACATTATATACGTTTATAACGCTATATATCCTAGCCTAGGATAACCTAACATGTCGAGCGCAATATTTTACAACATTCCTGGCTCGTTGGCTCCTACTTCTCGGTGGGAACAGCATATACGTCTACAGCGATATATATCCTAACCGAAGGCAACCTAATATCTCGGATGTAATATTTTACAACATTCCTGGCTCGTCGGCCCCTACTTCTCGGTGGGAACATTATATACGTCTATAACGCTATATATCCTAGCCTATGGCAACCTAACATGTCGAATGTAATATTGTACAGCATTCCCGCCGCGTCGGCGCCTATTTCGCGGTGGGAAAGTTATATAAGCCAATAACGTTATATATCCTAACCTAAGGCAACCTAACATCTCGGATGTAATATTTTACTACATTCCTGACACGTCGGCCCCTACTTGTCGGTGGGAACATTATATACTTCTATAACGCTCCATATCCTAGCCTAAGGCAACCTAATATGTCAAATATAATATTTTACAACATGCCTGGCGCGTCGGCACCTACTTCTCGGTGGGAACATTATATATGTCAATAATGTTATATATCCTAACCTAAGGCAACCTAACATCGCGGATGTAATATTTTACTACATTCCTGACACGTCGGCCCCTACTTCTTGGTGGGAACATTATATACTTCTATAACGCTATATATCCCAGCCTAAGGCAACCTAATATGTTGAATGCAGTATTTTATAACATTCCTGGCTAGTCGGCCTCCACTTCTCGGTGGGAACATTATATACGTTTATAACGCTATATATCCTAGCCTAGGATAACCTAACATGTCGAGCGCAATATTTTACAACATTCCTGGCTCGTCGGCTCCTACTTCTCGGTGGGAACAGCATATACGTCTACAGCGATATATATCCTAACCGAAGGCAACCTAATATCTCGGATGTAATATTTTACAACATTCCTGGTGCGTCGGCTCCTACTTTTCGGTGGGAACATTATATACGTCTATAACGTTATATATCCTGTCGTAAGGCAACATAACATCTCGGATGTAATATTTTACAACATTCCTGGCGTGTCGTCGCCTGCTTCTCGATCGCGACATTATATACATCTATAACGTTGTATATGCTAACCTAAGGCAACCTAACATCTCGAATGTAATATTTTACAACATTCCTGGCACGTCAGTCCCTACTTCTCGGTGGGAACATTGTATACGTCTATAACGATATATATCCTAGCCTAAGGCAACCTAACGTATCGGATATAATATTTTACAACATTCTGGCTGGTCGGTCCCCACGTCTCGATCTGGACATTATATACGTCTATAACGATATATATCCTAACCTAAAGCAACCTAACACCTCGGATGTAATATTTTACAACATTCCTGGCATGTCGGTCCCTACTTCTCGGTGGGAACATTCTATATGTCTATAACGTTGTATATCCTAACCTAAGGGAACCTAACATCTCGGATGTAATATTTTAAAAATTTCCTGGCATGTCGGTCCCTACGTCTCGGTGGGATCATTATATACGTCTATAATGATATATATTATAACCTAAGGCAACCTAACATCTCGGACGTAATATTTTACAACATTCCTGGCATGTCGGTCACTACGTCTCAGTGGGAACATTGTATACGTCTGTAACGATATATACCCTAACCTAAGGGAACCTAACATCTCGGGTGTAATATTTTACAACATTCCTGGCATGTCGGTCACTACGTCTCGGTGGGAACATTATATACGTCTATAACGTTATATATCCTAGCCTAAGGCAACCTAACATGTCGAATGCAATATTTTCCAACATTCCTGGCGTGTCGTCGCCTACTTCTCGATGGGGACATTATATACATCTATAACCTTGTATATCCTAACCTTAGGCAACCTAACATCTCGGATGTAATATTTTACAACATTCCTGGCGTGTCGTCGCCTGCTTCTCGATGAGGACATTATATACGTCTATAACGTTGTATATGCTAACCTAACGCAACCTAACTTCGGGGATGTAATATTTTACAACATTCCTGGCATGTCGGTCCCTACTTCTCGGTGGGAACATTCTATACGTCTATAACGTTGTATATCCTAACCTAAGGGAACCTAACATCTCGGGTGTAATATTTTACAAGATTGCTGACGCGTCGGCCCCTATTTCTCGGTGAGAACATTGTATACGTCTATAACGATATATATCCTAGCCTAAGGCAACCTAACATGTCGAATGTAATATTTTACAACATTCCTGTCGTGTCGTCGCCTGCTTCACGATGGGGACTTTATATACGTTGTATATCCTAACCTAACGCAACCTAACATCTGGAATGTAATATTTTACAACATTCCTGGCATGTCGGTCCCTACGTCTCGGTGGGAACGTTATATACGTCTATAACGATATATATCCTAACCTAAGGGAACCTTACATCTCGGATGTAATATTTTACAACATTCCTGGCATGTCGGTCCCTACTTCACGGTGGGAACATTGTATACGTCTATAACGATATATATCCTAGCCTAAGGCAACCTAACATCTCGAATGTAATATTTTACAACATTCCTGTCGTGTCGTCGCCTGCTTCACGATGGGGACTTTATATACGTTGTATATCCTAACCTAACGCAACCTAACATCTGGGATGTAATATTTTACAACATTCCTGGCATGTCGGTCCCTACGTCTCGGTGGGAACGTTATATACGTCTATAACGATATATATCCTAACCTAAGGGAACCTTACATCTCGGATGTAATATTTTACAACATTCCTGGCATGTCGGTCCCTACTTCGCGGTGGGAACATTGTATACGTCTATAACGATATATATCCTAGCCTAAGGCAACCTAACATCTCGAATGTAATATTTTACAACATTCCTGTCGTGTCGTCGCCTACTTCTCGATGGGGACATTATATATATCTATAATGTTGTATATCCTACCCTAAGGCAACCTAACACCTCGGATGTAATATTTTACAACATTCCTGGCATGTCGGTCCCTACTTCTCGGTGGGAACATTCTATATGTCTATAACGTTGTATATCCTAACCTAAGGGAACCTAACATCTCGGATGTAATATTTTAAAAATTTCCTGGCATGTCGGTCCCTACGTCTCGGTGGGATCATTATATACGTCTATAACGATATATATTATAACCTAAGGCAACCTAACATCTCGGACGTAATATTTTACAACATTCCTGGCATGTCGGTCACTACGTCTCGGTGGGAACATTGTATACGTCTGTAACGATATATACCCTAAACTAAGGGAACCTAACATCTCGGGTGTAATATTTTACAACATTCCTGGCATGTCGGTCACTACGTCTCGGTGGGAACATTATATACGTCTATAACGTTATATATCCTAGCCTAAGGCAACCTAACACCCCGGATGTAATATTTTACAACATTCCTGGCATGTCGGTTCCTACTTCTCGGTGGGAACATTCTATATGTCTATAACGTTGTATATTCTAACCTAAGGGAACCTAACATCTCGGATGTAATATTTTAAAAATTTCCTGGCATGTCGGTCCCTACGTCTCGGTGGGAACATTATATACGTCTATAACGTTATATATCCTAGCCTAAGGCAACCTAACATGTCGAATGTAATATTTTACAACATTCCTGGCATGTCGGTCACTACGTCTCGGTGGGAACATTATATACGTCTGTAACGTTATATATCCTAGCCTAAGGCAACCTAACATGTCGAATGTAATATTTTCCAACATTCCTGGCGTGTCGTCGCCTACTTCTCGATGGTGACATTATATACATCTATAACCTTGTATATCCTAACCTAAGGCAACCTAACATCTCGGATGTAATATTTTACAACATTCCTGGCATGTCGGTCCCTACTTCACGGTGGGAACATTGTACACGTCTATAACGATATATATCCTAGCCTAAGGCAACCTAACATCTCGAATGTAATATTTTACAACATTCCTGTCGTGTCGTCGCCTGCTTCACGATGGGGGCTTTATATACGTTGTATATTCTAACCTAACGCAACCTAACATCTGGGATGTAATATTTTACAACATTCCTGGCATGTCGGTCCCTACGTCTCGGTGGGAACGTTATATACGTCTATAACGATATATATCCTAACCTAAGGGAACCTTACATCTCGGATGTAATATTTTACAACATTCCTGGCATGTCGGTCCCTACTTCACGGTGGGAACATTGTATACGTCTATAACGATATATATCCTAGCCTAAGGCAACCTAACATCTCGAATGTAATATTTTACAACATTCCTGGCATGTCGGTCACTACGTCTCGGTGGGAACATTATATACGTCTATAACGTTATATATCCTAGCCTAAGGCAACCTAACACCTCGGGTGTAATATTTTACAACATTCCTGGCATGTCGGTCCCTACTTCTCGGTGGGAACATTCTATATGTCTATAACGTTGTATATTCTAACCTAAGGGAACCTAACATCTCGGATGTAATATTTTAAAAATTTCCTGGCATGTCGGTCCCTACGTCTCGGTGGGATCATTATATACGTCTATAACGTTATATATCCTAGCCTAAGGCAACCTAACACCTCGGATGTAATATTTTACAACATTCCGGGCATGTCGGTCACTACGTCTCGGTGGGGACATTGTATACGTCTGTAACGATATATACCCTAACCTAAGGGAACCTAACATCTCGGGTGTAATATTTTACAACATTCCTGGCATGTCGGTCACTACGTCTCGGTGGGAACATTATATACGTCTATAACGTTATATATCCTAGCCTAAGGCAACCTAACATGTCGAATGTAATATTTTACAACATTCCTGGCATGTGGGTCACTACGTCTCGGTGGGAACATTATATACGTCTGTAACGTTATATATCCTAGCCTAAGGCAACCTAACATGTCGAATGTAATATTTTCCAACATTCCTGGCGTGTCGTCGCCTACTTCTCGATGGTGACATTATATACATCTATAACCTTGTATATCCTAACCTAAGGCAACCTAACATCTCGGATGTAATATTTTACAACATTCCTGGCGTGTCGTCGCCTGCTTCTCGATCGGGACATTATATACGTCTATAACGTTGTATATGCTAACCTAACGCAACCTAACTTCGGGGATGTAATATTTTACAACATTCCTGGCATGTCGGTCCCTACTTCTCGGTGGGAACATTCTATACGTCTATAACGTTGTATATCCTAACCTAAGGGAACCTAACATCTCGGGTGTAATATTTTACAAGATTGCTGACGCGTCGGCCCCTATTTCTCGGTGAGAACATTGTATACGTCTATAACGATATATATCCTAGCCTAAGGCAACCTAACATGTCGAATGTAATATTTTACAACATTCCTGTCGTGTCGTCGCCTGCTTCACGATGGGGACTTTATATACGTTGTATATCCTAACCTAACGCAACCTAACATCTGGAATGTAATATTTTACAACATTCCTGGCATGTCGGTCCCTACGTCTCGGTGGGAACGTTATATACGTCTATAACGATATATATCCTAACCTAAGGGAACCTTACATCTCGGATGTAATATTTTACAACATTCCTGGCATGTCGGTCCCTACTTCACGGTGGGAACATTGTATACGTCTATAACGATACATATCCTAGCCTAAGGCAACCTAACATCTCGAATGTAATATTTTACAACATTCCTGTCGTGACGTCGCCTGCTTCACGATGGGGACTTTATATACGTTGTATATCCTAACCTAACGCAACCTAACATCTGGGATGTAATATTTTACAACATTCCTGGCATGTCGGTCCCTACGTCTCGGTGGGAACGTTATATACGTCTATAACGATATATATCCTAACCTAAGGGAACCTTACATCTCGGATGTAATATTTTACAACATTCCTGGCATGTCGGTCCCTACTTCACGGTGGGAACATTGTATACGTCTATAACGATATATATCCTAGCCTAAGGCAACCTAACATCTCGAATGTAATATTTTACAACATTCCTGTCGTGTCGTCGCCTACTTCTCGATGGGGACATTATATATATCTATAACGTTGTATATCCTACCCTAAGGCAACCTAACACCTCGGATGTAATATTTTACAACATTCCTGGCATGTCGGTCCCTACTTCTCGGTGGGAACATTCTATATGTCTATAACGTTGTATATCCTAACCTAAGGGAACCTAACATCTCGGATGTAGTATTTTAAAAATTTCCTGGCATGTCGGTCCCTACGTCTCGGTGGGATCATTATATACGTCTATAACGATATATATTATAACCTAAGGCAACCTAACATCTCGGACGTAATATTTTACAACATTCCTGGCATGTCGGTCACTACGTCTCGGTGGGAACATTGTATACGTCTGTAACGATATATACCCTAAACTAAGGGAACCTAACACCTCGGATGTAATATTTTACAACATTCCTGGCATGTCGGTCCCTACTTCTCGGTGGGAACATTCTATATGTCTATAACGTTGTATATTCTAACCTAAGGGAACCTAACATCTCGGATGTAATATTTTAAAAATTTCCTGGCATGTCGGTCCCTACGTCTCGGTGGGATCATTATATACGTCTATAACGATATATATTATAACCTAAGGCAACCTAACATCTCGGACGTAAAATTTTACAACATTCCTGGCATGTCGGTCACTACGTCTCGGTGGGAACATTGTATACGTCTGTAACGATATATACCCTAACCTAAGGGAACCTAACATCTCGGGTGTAATATTTTACAACATTCCTGGCATGTCGGTCACTACGTCTCGGTGGGAACATTATATACGTCTATAACGTTATATATCCTAGCCTAAGGCAACCTAACATGTCGAATGTAATATTTTACAACATTCCTGGCATGTCGGTCACTACGTCTCGGTGGGAACATTATATACGTCTGTAACGTTATATATCCTAGCCTAAGGCAACCTAACATGTCGAATGTAATATTTTCCAACATTCCTGGCGTGTCGTCGCCTACTTCTCGATGGTGACATTATATACATCTATAACCTTGTATATCCTAACCTAAGGCAACCTAACATCTCGGATGTAATATTTTACAACATTCCTGGCATGTCGGTCCCTACTTCTCGGTGGGAACATTCTATACGTCTATAACGTTGTATATCCTAACCTAAGGGAACCTAACATCTCGGGTGTAATATTTTACAAGATTGCTGACGCGTCGGCCCCTATTTCTCGGTGAGAACATTGTATACGTCTATAACGATATATATCCTAGCCTAAGGCAACCTAACATGTCGAATGTAATATTTTACAACATTCCTGTCGTGTCGTCGCCTGCTTCACGATGGGGACTTTATATACGTTGTATATCCTAACCTAACGCAACCTAACATCTGGAATGTAATATTTTACAACATTCCTGGCATGTCGGTCCCTACGTCTCGGTGGGAACGTTATATACGTCTATAACGATATATATCCTAACCTAAGGGAACCTTACATCTCGGATGTAATATTTTACAACATTCCTGGCATGTCGGTCCCTACTTCACGGTGGGAACATTGTACACGTCTATAACGATATATATCCTAGCCTAAGGCAACCTAACATCTCGAATGTAATATTTTACAACATTCCTGTCGTGTCGTCGCCTGCTTCACGATGGGGACTTTATATACGTTGTATATCCTAACCTAACGCAACCTAACATATGGGATGTAATATTTTACAACATTCCTGGCATGTCGGTCCCTACGTCTCGGTGGGAACGTTATATACGTCTATAACGATATATATCCTAACCTAAGGGAACCTTACATCTCGGATGTAATATTTTACAACATTCCTGGCATGTCGGTCCCTACTTCACGGTGGGAACATTGTATACGTCTATAACGATATATATCCTAGCCTAAGGCAACCTAACATCTCGAATGTAATATTTTACAACATTCCTGTCGTGTCGTCGCCTACTTCTCGATGGGGACATTATATATATCTATAACGTTGTATATCCTACCCTAAGGCAACCTAACACCTCGGATGTAATATTTTACAACATTCCTGGCATGTCGGTCCCTACTTCTCGGTGGGAACATTCTATATGTCTATAACGTTGTATATTCTAACCTAAGGGAACCTAACATCTCGGATGTAATATTTTAAAAATTTCCTGGCATGTCGGTCCCTACGTCTCGGTGGGATCATTATATACGTCTATAACGATATATATTATAACCTAAGGCAACCTAACATCTCGGACGTAAAATTTTACAACATTCCTGGCATGTCGGTCACTACGTCTCGGTGGGAACATTGTATACGTCTGTAACGATATATACCCTAACCTAAGGGAACCTAACATCTCGGGTGTAATATTTTACAACATTCCTGGCATGTCGGTCACTACGTCTCGGTGGGAACATTATATACGTCTATAACGTTATATATCCTAGCCTAAGGCAACCTAACATGTCGAATGTAATATTTTACAACATTCCTGGCATGTGGGTCCCTACGTCTCGGTGGGAACATTATATACGTCTGTAACGTTATATATCCTAGCCTAAGGCAACCTAACATGTCGAATGTAATATTTTCCAACATTCCTGGCGTGTCGTCGCCTACTTCTCGATGGTGACATTATATACATCTATAACCTTGTATATCCTAACCTAAGGCAACCTAACATCTCGGATGTAATATTTTACAACATTCCTGGCATGTCGGTCCCTACTTCTCGGTGGGAACATTCTATACGTCTATAACGTTGTATATCCTAACCTAAGGGAACCTAACATCTCGGGTGTAATATTTTACAAGATTGCTGACGCGTCGGCCCCTATTTCTCGGTGAGAACATTGTATACGTCTATAACGATATATATCCTAGCCTAAGGCAACCTAACATGTCGAATGTAATATTTTACAACATTCCTGTCGTGTCGTCGCCTGCTTCACGATGGGGACTTTATATACGTTGTATATCCTAACCTAACGCAACCTAACATCTGGAATGTAATATTTTACAACATTCCTGGCATGTCGGTCCCTACGTCTCGGTGGGAACGTTATATACGTCTATAACGATATATATCCTAACATAAGGGAACCTTACATCTCGGATGTAATATTTTACAACATTCCTGGCATGTCGGTCCCTACTTCACGGTGGGAACATTGTACACGTCTATAACGATATATATCCTAGCCTAAGGCAACCTAACATCTCGAATGTAATATTTTACAACATTCCTGTCGTGTCGTCGCCTGCTTCACGATGGGGACTTTATATACGTTGTATATCCTAACCTAACGCAACCTAACATATGGGATGTAATATTTTACAACATTCCTGGCATGTCGGTCCCTACGTCTCGGTGGGAACGTTATATACGTCTATAACGATATATATCCTAACCTAAGGGAACCTTACATCTCGGATGTAATATTTTACAACATTCCTGGCATGTCGGTCCCTACTTCACGGTGGGAACATTGTATACGTCTATAACGATATATATCCTAGCCTAAGGCAACCTAACATCTCGAATGTAATATTTTACAACATTCCTGTCGTGTCGTCGCCTACTTCTCGATGGGGACATTATATATATCTATAACGTTGTATATCCTACCCTAAGGCAACCTAACACCTCGGATGTAATATTTTACAACATTCCTGGCATGTCGGTCCCTACTTCTCGGTGGGAACATTCTATATGTCTATAACGTTGTATATCCTAACCTAAGGGAACCTAACATCTCGGATGTAATATTTTAAAAATTTCCTGGCATGTCGGTCCCTACGTCTCGGTGGGATCATTATATACGTCTATAACGATATATATTATAACCTAAGGCAACCTAACATCTCGGACGTAATATTTTACAACATTCCTGGCATGTCGGTCACTACGTCTCGGTGGGAACATTGTATACGTCTGTAACGATATATACCCTAAACTAAGGGAACCTAACATCTCGGGTGTAATATTTTACAACATTCCTGGCATGTCGGTCACTACGTCTCGGTGGGAACATTATATACGTCTATAACGTTATATATCCTAGCCTAAGGCAACCTAACACCTCGGATGTAATATTTTACAACATTCCTGGCATGTCGGTCCCTACTTCTCGGTGGGAACATTCTATATGTCTATAACGTTGTATATTCTAACCTAAGGGAACCTAACATCTCGGATGTAATATTTTAAAAATTTCCTGGCATGTCGGTCCCTACGTCTCGGTGGGATCATTATATACGTCTATAACGATATATATTATAACCTAAGGCAACCTAACATCTCGGACGTAAAATTTTACAACATTCCTGGCATGTCGGTCACTACGTCTCGGTGGGAACATTGTATACGTCTGTAACGATATATACCCTAACCTAAGGGAACCTAACATCTCGGGTGTAATATTTTACAACATTCCTGGCATGTCGGTCACTACGTCTCGGTGGGAACATTATATACGTCTGTAACGTTATATATCCTAGCCTAAGGCAACCTAACATGTCGAATGTAATATTTTCCAACATTCCTGGCGTGTCGTCGCCTACTTCTCGATGGTGACATTATATACATCTATAACCTTGTATATCCTAACCTAAGGCAACCTAACATCTCGGATGTAATATTTTACAACATTCCTGGCGTGTCGTCGCCTGCTTCTCGATCGGGACATTATATACGTCTATAACGTTGTATATGCTAACCTAACGCAACCTAACTTCTGGGATGTAATATTTTACAACATTCCTGGCATGTCGGTCCCTACGTCTCGGTGGGAACATTATATACGTCTATAACGTTATATATCATAACCTAAGGCAACCTAACCTCTCTACCGTAGTATTTTACAACATTCCTGACGCGTCGGCCCCTATTTCTCGGTGGGGACCTTATATACATCTATATCGTTGAATATCCTAACCTAATGCAACCTAACATGTCGAATGTAATATTTTACAACATTCCTGGCGTGTCGTCGCCTACTTCTCGAGGGGGACATTATATACATCTATAGCGTTGTATATCCTAACCTAAGGCAACCTATCATCTCGGATGTAATACTTTACAATATTCCTGGCATGTCGGTCACTACGTCTCGATGGGCCTATATAGGCCTATAACGTTGTATATCTTAACCTAAGGGAACCTAACATATCGGGTGTAATATTTTAGAACATTCCTGACGCGTCGGTCCCTATTTCTCGTTGGGAACATTATATACGTCTATAACGTTATATATCCTAGCCTAAGGCAACCTAACATCTCGGATGTAATATTTGACAACATTCCTTGCGTTTTTAGCGCGTACTTCGCGGTGGGAACATCATATACGTCTATAGCGATATATATCCTAACCGAAGGCAACCTAACATCTCGGATGTAATATTTTACAACATTCCTGGCGTGTCGTCGCCTGCTTCTCGATGGGGACATTATACACGTATATCGTTGTATATCCTAACCTAAAGCAACCTAACATCTCGGATGTAATATTTTACAACATTCCTGGCATGTCAGTCCCTACTTCTCGGTGGGAACATTATATACGTCTATAACGTTATATATCCTAACCTAAAGCAACTTAACAACTCGGATGTAATATTTTACAACATTCCTGGCATGTCGGTCCCTACATCTCGGTGAGAAAATTCTATACGCCTGTAACGTTGTATATCCTAACCTAAAGCAACCTAACATCTCGGGTGTAATATTTTACAACATTCCTGACGCGTCCTCCCCTATTTCTCGGTGGGAATATTATATACGTCTATAACGTTATATATCCAAGCCTAAGGCGACCTAGCATGTCGTATGTAATATTTTACATCATTCCTTGCGTGTCGGCCCGTAGTTCTCGGTGGTAAAATTACATACGTCTATAGCGTTATATATCATAACCTAAGGCAACCTAACATCTCGGATGTAATAGTTGATAACATTCCTGGCGTGTCGGCCCGTACTTCTCGGTGGGAACATTATATACGTCTATAACGTTATATATCCTAACGTAAGGCAACATAACATCTCGAATGTAATATTTTACAACATTCCTGGAGTGTCGTCGCCTGCTTCTCGATGGGGACATTATATACGTCTATAACGTTGTATATCCTAACCTAAAGCAACCTAACATCTCGGATGTAATATTTTACAACAATCCTGGCATGTCGGTCCCTACTTCTCAGTGGGAACATTCTATACGTCTATAACTTTGTATATCCTAACCTAAGGGAACCTAACATCTCGGGTGTAATATTTTACAACATTGCTGACGCGTCGGCCCCTATTTCTCGGTGGGAACATTCTATACGTCTATTACGTTGTATATCCTATCCTAAGGCGACCTAACACGTCGAATGTAATATTTTACATCATTCCTGGCGTGTCGTCGCCTGCTTCTCGGTGGGAACATTCAATACGTCTATAACGTTGTATATCCTAACCTAAGGGAACCTAACATCTCGGATGTAATATTTCACAACATTCCTAGCATGTCGGTCCCTACTACTCTGTGTGATCATTGTATACGTCTATAACGATATATGTCCTAGCCTAATGCAACCTAACATCTCGGATGTAATATTTTACAACATTCCTGGCGTGTCGTCGCCTGCTTCTCGATGGCGACATTATATACATCTATAACGTTGTATATGCTAACCTAAGGCAACATAACATCTCGAATGTAATATTTTACAACATTCCTGGCATGACGGTCCCTACTTCTCGGTGGGAACATTCTATACGTCTATAACGTTGTATATCCTAACCTAAGGGAACCTAACATCTCGGGTGTAATATTTTACAAGATTGCTGACGCGTCGGCCCCTATTTCTCGGTGAGAACATTGTATACGTCTATAACGATATATATCCTAGCCTAAGGCAACCTAACATGTCGAATGTAATATTTTACAACATTCCTGTCGTGTCGTCGCCTGCTTCACGATGGGGACTTTATATACGTTGTATATCCTAACCTAACGCAACCTAACATCTGGAATGTAATATTTTACAACATTCCTGGCATGTCGGTCCCTACGTCTCGGTGGGAACGTTATATACGTCTATAACGATATATATCCTAACCTAAGGGAACCTTACATCTCGGATGTAATATTTTACAACATTCCTGGCATGTCGGTCCCTACTTCACGGTGGGAACATTGTACACGTCTATAACGATATATATCCTAGCCTAAGGCAACCTAACATCTCGAATGTAATATTTTACAACATTCCTGTCGTGTCGTCGCCTGCTTCACGATGGGGACTTTATATACGTTGTATATCCTAACCTAACGCAACCTAACATATGGGATGTAATATTTTACAACATTCCTGGCATGTCGGTCCCTACGTCTCGGTGGGAACGTTATATACGTCTATAACGATATGTATCCTAACCTAAGGGAACCTTACATCTCGGATGTAATATTTTAAAAATTTCCTGGCATGTCGGTCCCTACGTCTCGGTGGGATCATTATATACGTCTATAACGATATATATTATAACCTAAGGCAACCTAACATCTCGGACGTAATATTTTACAACATTCCTGGCATGTCGGTCACTACGTCTCGGTGGGAACATTGTATACGTCTGTAACGATATATACCCTAAACTAAGGGAACCTAACATCTCGGGTGTAATATTTTACAACATTCCTGGCATGTCGGTCACTACGTCTCGGTGGGAACATTATATACGTCTATAACGTTATATATCCTAGCCTAAGGCAACCTAACACCTCGGATGTAATATTTTACAACATTCCGGGCATGTCGGTCACTACGTCTCGGTGGGAACATTGTATACGTCTGTAACGATATATACCCTAACCTAAGGGAACCTAACATCTCGGGTGTAATATTTTACAACATTC